>OZ023274.1:77670645-78003382 GCA_964007475.1 Hybos culiciformis
TGCTTTTTGTAATAATCAAAAATAATGATGCAGTTCTCTCCATGTGATCCTACAATTTTGCCTAATAAACAATTCTATGACTTTAAGTTATAACTTATAAAGTAACTTATATTAAATTATAAGTGAGTCCATTGGTTTGAAAGTATAAGTTTGTCTTTCACCTATTTTTTTCGCAACAAAAAATTTACTGAAGTCCTTTAGAAAACAAAAATTATAACAGAAGTACATATATCTACAGTATTTTGTTTACATTTCATATTAAGTTCAATTCAAAATCTTATAATTTTATATTATTTGATATTATTTAGTTCATTAGATAAATATAAATTAAGAATTATCAAATAAATTTTGAAAAATATATAGTTTTCGTCTATCAGTAAGTACCTATAACGAAAAACTTAAAATATTCTACAATGAACAATCAAATTTTATGAAAACAGAATGAATATCAGCAAAATTGATAAAATTGTTTAAGATCAAAGAATAAACAAAAATTTAATCCAGCTGTATTTACGGTTTGCCGAAAAATATTGTATCGAACATCTTTTATATGCTTCAAGCTATTATGGACTTTGAAGTTGTTGTTCGTATATGTTTAATAAAACTATTAATAACGTACATATATGTATATAAATTTACAATATTTATTAGGTATGTTCCAGAAAAGGTTCTAAAGCTTGATGTTATTTTAAGGATTATAGAGAACTCAATAGTTTTTTTTTATATTTCGCTGTTCAATAATATTAATAGTGAAAATAACCACATGATTCAGTAATTAATAAAATATTGTATACCAATTCTTGTCCGGATGTTATGAAAATTATCATACTTTTAAAAAGATACCTACTTCCTAATTATTCCCACATAAATTTTTAATTGGAGACTTTTATTTTATTTCATTTTTTTTTTTTTTTTTCAAAATAAAAAATAAAATAATGTAAAAATAAGTAATTAAAATGTATGTTGTTAGGTATATAATATTATATTATTTTCCTGTTGAAATTTCCAATATTTTAAGTTAAAATTAAAAATAAAAACTTAATTATTATTATTCATTATTTTGTTTTTTTTTTTTTTTGCAGAAGAGCTCTGATACAAATATTTATGTATAAAAATAAATTCATTCATCATTTATTTTAATTTATAATGAATTTCCACAAATCATTAAAATTCATTTTAATTTACGATACAAAGTTAAAAAAAAAATTAAAAATAAAATAATTAATAAATAAATAAGTGAATTTTTATTAAAAATACAGAATTCAATAGTATTTTCTATTAATATAAAAAATTATTTATTGGTCGCATCATCCTTTAGCAAGAATATTTATTTTATTTATTTTTTTGTTAATATAGCAGTAATAGTAACTAACTTTTAGAATATTATTTTATGAATATGATTTTAATAGAGCATGATATTAAATTTTTTTACTATTTATTCACATTCCATTTGTAAATACATATATTTTTCTCTCTGTAATTAAATAAAAAAAAGGGGGTTATCATACATTTAGTATCTCGAAATTCTATATTTTCGAAAAAAGTTCGGTGACAAAATTCAATGTTTCAGAATAATGTATATTGAAATTCTATGTTTTTTCCAGCAGGTCAGTATGGAAAGCTATATTATACTCTTCTGGTACAAACAAGTCAAATTCGTACTATTATTTTAAGAACATCACTCGTCTTATCGAATACTAGAAATTGTCGAAAAGAATGAGTTACAGTATAAATAAATTACTTACCTATAAAATGACCCCGAAACAACAAATCAATCAAAGTATTAATTAAAAAGTTTCTAATGATGACACACAAAGGAAATCATTAAAGTTTATGGTTATTGACTTCTATATTCTTTGTGATATGCGGCTACCTTTCGGTTCATCATCTATTTTATATTCACTACTTAGCAAAATTGGTTTGACTTGTGAGACTGTATTGAGAATGGCAACTAAAGAATGATCAATAAAATTCTGTTTCTACATCATAATTTGTCGTCGCCCATAAATCGGTTTTATTTGCATAACAACTTCAAAGGAAAGTAGAAATACGAAATACTAAATATTATCTGAAGTACTGATATTTGCAACCAAAGGAAGTAATGGCTTGTAATGAAAGCTATTAAGGTTGGTAATAAAACAGAGATTTCTTTAAGATTTTATGTTGAATAAAAAATATTTAAGTTCAAATAGAAGTTCTTAGTACGAGCTACAGTAAAGGATTCACAATTAAATTTTTTAACGTTTTTTAGCTGTTTCGTTCACATTTTCTTAAGTGGTTTTGAAAGTACCAACGGGTCAATTTAAATTTCGTATCATTATTATTTTAAAATTATAATTACAAAACTAATGCAAAAAAGTGTGAAAAAACAAATTGTTGGACCACGTAATTTTTGCAGAATAAGAAATGAGCTAAATATAAATTTCATTCAATAATAACTATACATATATATTATTTTTTAATTAAAATCTATAATTAGGTATTACTCTCACAGTTTTTCCATTCATACGAATGCATTGTTTTGATTTCAGGAAAATCATAATTAAATTAACTAAAAAAATATATGATGAATTTAATTAAATTACATGAAAAAATATAATTCAGAAGAAAATGTTATTTAGTTAAGTTGATTTTTAAATCGATACGGAATTTTGAAAAATATCACGTCCGGATATCATTATAAAATCATCAATTAAAAATTTCCGGTGCAAGAAAAAAGCATTAGAAAGATTCACAATTTTATATCAGTAGAGATTTAATAATTTATTAAATATTTTATTAGCTATGAAAACAATAAATAAATGTTTACCTCTTAGTTACATGTGACAAGTTATTGGCGCTGTCGTCGCAACATTCTGTAAACTGAACTTGAAAATTTCGGGCTTTAAAACGAGTCATAAGAAAAATTGGATATCTGTGGGATATTGTTGACTATACAAAAATATATATGTATAATTGTATATATTATGTTTTTAGACCGCAGAATAAAAGTATTATAAAAAAAATGTATACCAAGATTTGTATTGCTATTTCTACCTATTATAAATAGAATTACTATTATTACTAATATTCGAAATTGATTATTTACTTCGAAAATTTTGAAACATAAATTTCTTTAATTAACTAATTACCAAAATAATGTATATTTTAACATGTGTATTTATATTTGTTTATGTAAAACGTTTCTCAAATCTGAGGACAGGGAAACCTGTTCAGTCCAAAGGGACACAATTAACCAGGTTTGGTTACGCTACTGCCTAGATGACTCCCCTTTGGAACGCCAGATGTGGCAACAAAAACCTTCGAAAATAGATTCTCTAAATTTACAAAATACTTTTTATTAATTAAGTAGTATGAAATCCAATCACAGAGCTTTTTAAGAAACCCCAAAGAACTCAATTTGTATAAAATAAACTCGAGAAAGGACACAGAAAGCCTTCCTGGAATCGGTGTATATAACTTCAGCCATTTCTCCGCGGATATGATTATTATTCCTTTTACTTAAAAGACTTTGAATATTGAATCTCAGTAGACAAAACTACATCGTTCGATTAATTCTAATAACTATAAATTGAAATCTGATCGAACGTCTGAATGTCAAATTACTGATTTTTATTAAAGTTCTGTAATTAATTGACGGCGTATAGTAATTTAGATTTTGATTAATTAAAATGCTATTAATGAAAAAAAAAAATTTCCAATACTAATGATAAAAATTTTACACTAGTTTTGTATAAAAAAAAAATCCGTAAATGTTTAAAAAGAGATGCACATATTTAAAACCGAACTTAGGCATACAGAAAATTTGACATAATGCAGTAGATACATTATTTTGTGTATATATATAAACATTTAACCTATGTAGGTACCTGTGAATGGTTCATATTTAAAATTGCATCTTTATTTTATTATAAAAAATATTTTATTTTTGCATAAAATTACAATAAGTGTTTCATGGTCCAGTTTAATTATTTCAAAATTCCAAAATTCTAATAACAAACATTTTTTTAAACAAATTATAATTAAAATACTATAAATCAGGGTACTAGATATTAAACGCGTTATAAACTAATTGAAAATGAATCATAAATTAAATAATTAATTACCAGCAAAATATTACTCGAACAAAGCACAGTTGTGAACAAAGCACAGTTGTGTACTCTAGTATGGCTCTTAATTTTCATTTTCATTGAAATTGTTCTAATAATCAATTAATTAAGATTCTATTAACCAAAACTAAAATTCTAATCAGAGTATGCATTTAATTTGGTTTTAACTATTCACTAAAATCACTGCTATCATCTTCTTTGCATATTTGTTTATATCGCTGCTGGGCTTTTCGCCATACTTCATTCTTTCTTAAGTCTATTTTGACTGAAGAATTGCTATTCAATTTAACGCTTTTTTTGTTATTACATCCTAAGCCTTTTGTTCCTTCATTGCCAGAAACTGCAATCTGAGTATGAAAACAAATGAAAAATTAATCAAATAAAGTACTATTAACATTTTAAATTAAAATAACGAAAATAGTTATTATTATTAGACCATGTTTTCAAGTCTTAACTATATATCAATTTTATTGTTACATAAAACACATCTTACTGGTTCAAGTAATCCATCCTTTTTTCCAAGAGTCTCGCCTTTATTCCAACCTAATTTGGACAGCATTTTGAAACCTTTGTTTTCACTTGAAATAGCTCTTAAATAATAATAATAATAATAATAATAAATGTTTAATGAGTTTTAAATAATTAAATTTAATTTGAGACGCTACGTACGTTTCTGTTGATGCAATTTGAGTTTTCTCATGCTCATTAGAGCTCCCAATTTTTAATCTTCGATTAGCTGCTCGATCGTTATATTTTTCATCTGCTTTTTTGCCAGCGTATTCTGAAAAACAAAAATTATATTAAATAAAACATCATTCATTCTAAAATTATTCGAAAAATTGCTATGACTTTGGATATGGAACTTTATCTTCAAATTTTAAAATTGAGACTCATTCAAAATATAGAAGTTATATAGAATATACTTAATTGTAATTATTAATGAAAAAAAACTTACTGTCATTTTCTAATCCATATTTCTTTTGCAATAATTTCAGTTGATCCTTATGACTTATGGAAAGAGTTTTTTCAGCTTCTTTTAGGCCCATTACTAAGCCCGGTTCACATAATCCACAAGTTTGTTGCCCAGGATGTATGTGACATAATAATTTGGTATTTGATAGTTGAATAATTGCACCATGTACAATGTCCACAGGTTCACTTTCTTGTTTAGAAGTTGATATCCGTTTTCCATTTAAAATGGTACCATTTCTAGACCCTAAATCAACACATTGATATATTCTTTTGGATTCATGATAAGAAAATTTTAAATGAAACTGAAAAATAGAATAAATGCAATTATAATGTGCAAATTATTTCGGTTCTTCAAAACTTTTTATATCGAGATAATTAAACAGGGATAACTGATTTTGGTTTTAAGAACTATATGTTGTCCGCCATTATATTTTTACCTTCGAAATATTTATATCTGGTATGATGACATCATGATCGCCTTCTCTTCCCAATGTGCCACCTTTATATGTAACTATAAAAAGAGTCCCTATTTTTAATTTCTCTAAATTTGTTTCTCGCACAATCATCCTTAAAGAAGGAGGGTATTTCCTGGCTACATCTAAAATAAAACGATAATGTTATACTTTGATTTCACTAAAAGGCTCATAAATTTAGTAAAAGTCGAAGGAAATCTAGTCTCTTTATTAACTAAAAATTTAAATATCGGTTTAGTCCTGGTAAATACTCGTAGATTTCTGTTATTATACAGTTTGAGCTTACACATTTTCATAACTTTATTAATAACTTTATTAATTTCCAATAACTATTACTAAAGGAGCCAATAACAAAGCATGTCAAATAATTAATTTAACAAATATTTATATTTATTACATTGATATTAACGCGAATTTCGTTTTATTAATGTATTTAATTTACAAAATTTACCTTTATAATGGAAACTGTCAAATGTTTCAATGCAATCAGAATCGTTACCTTCGTCTATTGTATCATTATCAGTTAATATTTCACCATCTTCACGATCATTATCTTCTGAATTAACATTGGTATTTTTAATTTTCTTCGATTTCTTTTTTAAAATTTTATTGTTTTTATGGTTATCCTCATGAGTGTTTTCGGCATTATTATGAACATCATGATCAGCCTGAAATGTTTAAAAGAAATCCGCGTTTTCATCTTGATATTCTCTAAGTTCCTTACCTAAAGCGTTTGAACGCATTTTATTTATATTTAATGTGCAGAAATTATTTACTAATTTTTCATAATCGTCAGCCTGGAAACAAAAAAAAATATTATATTAATACTTATTATATAATTATTAATATATAAATATGAGACTAGAAAATACTATTTTGCTTTTTAAATATTATTGGCACAATGATTTTGTTGTGAATTCTTAAATTCACTAGCCGGATACATTTTCCCCCCAAGATTACAATAATCTTATTATTGATATAACTCTTTATTATGAATAGTAATCCAGCCTTTAACAACAGAAAACATTCTTTAAAGAATTTAGCTCGAAATTGTTTTAATAATATTTTATAGTTCGAATTGTATTTGTTACTGCTAACCGTAATGACATTAAAAGCAAAATAACTCATATTTTGAAACTGAAATTGGCAACTCACCTTTTCCTTGCTATTATCAGGAATAGGAACTTGTGAATGAAATTCAAATTGATTTGTATCTGAATTTAATTTATAATAACAGCCAGTGTTTCCATCATAATACAATCCATATTCCTAAAAAAAAAAAATTAAGTATTTCATATTTATCGGACAAATTTCAAGAGAATGGAGTTCTCAGTGATTTATTTTAAGATTAATTAAATATAATTTTTTTTTAATTTCGTACGGACAGATTCATTAATTTCAGTAGATTAGAATTAAATTAATAGGTAGGTAGGCAGTTAATACTAGAAAAATATAGATTTGTATTACTCATCAACTGCACTAGGAAGATTTGGGCACTATTATTTAGAGTTAACTAGAAAAATTATGTACAAAATTAGTTTTCATATACATATATACAGTTTTCGTATATATATAATTCGCATCATCTGCCCTTACTGCGTTATAATAATATCCAGTTTTTTGATCATAATATAATCCTGATGTTGGCTCGTATATGAAACCATTATGATTTTGAACTGATTCAGCTGCTTCTCGAATTTCATCCACCAAGCTTTTTCCTTCTCCAGCTAATATGTTGATATTGTTATTGTCAGTGGTTGTTCTGTGAATTTTATATTTTTCATGTTCGCCGCCCAATACTTCGAATTTTTTAGCTTCGAGCTCTAGGTTTGAAATACGTTTAGTCTAGGAACAAAAAGAAAAATTTACACAAAAAATTATTATTATTATTATTTTTTTCTTACCAAAATTCTTATTTTATTTTTATATTTTTTTAATTTTTTATCTTTTTTTTCAAAAAAACTATGCAATTTTTTGCAATATTTAATTAATTCTGAATTTTGTAAATTTTTCAATTCAGAACTTCGTAAAATCAAAAATTTCTTTTTTAATCTTTTCCCTTCCGCGGCAGGAGCAGGATCTGATTCTTCAGCTGAATCTGAACTCATTATTTTTTAATTAATGTTTTTTTTTTTTTTTTGTTTTTTATAAGAAAAATAAATTTATTTTTAATTTTTTAAGATTCATTTATTTATTTAAATTTTTTTTCAATTTCCATTCCCACCTTCTTCAACTTTGACAACTTTGTCATTATTGTTGACAGTAAAAAAACTGAAAAGCAATTAAAAATTAATTGAGCGCAGCCAAGCCGTCTATTAAGAATGCGCCGACAGTGAGTCGTTATTTCGTTAGTTTCTGAAAAATTTAATCAATTTTTATACAATTTTGATTTTTATGCTTTTTACCCGTGCCCAAAATTTTGAATCTAATTTTTATTCTCATATTTTGAAAGTTTATTAAGCATTAAAGGGATTGAATTAATCTCTACAATTTAGTTTTTTAAACTCCAGTAAAACTGCTAAGCTTGTGCACAACTTGTATGTTTGTGCACAGCTGGTATTTAGGCTCTGCACAACTGGTATTTTGATTCTGCACAACTGGTATGCTTGTGCACAATTGGTGTGTTTGTGCACAACTGGTATTTTGGTTCTACACAACTGGTATATTTGGGCACAACTGGTATTTAGGCTCTGCACAACTGGTATTTTGATTCTGCACAACTGCTATGCTTGTGCACAATTGGTGTGTTTGTGCACAACTGGTATTTTGATTCTGCACAACTGGTATTTTAGCTCTGCACAATTGGTATGTTTGTTCACAACTGGTACTTTGGTTCTGCACAACTGGTACTTTGGTTCTGCACAACTGGTATGTTTGTGCACAACTGGTATTTGATTCTGGTCAACTGGTATTTTAGCGTTGCACAACTGGTATTTTTGTTCACAACTGGTATTTTGGTACTGCACAACTGATATGTTTGTGGACAACTGGTATTTTGGTACTGCACAACTGATATGTTTGTGCACAACTGGTATTTAATAAGGCTCTTTCGTTCCATATACGTATAAAAACAAGTTGTAATCATTACATTAACATTTAACGTTTTTATTTTTAGTATTAAAAGTTTAAGTAAATTTACATAGGTATTAAGTAGTATACCTAATATATCCAATGGACTTAGATCTAATTTGGTTTGTTTAAATTTAATACACATAATTAAATAAAGCCTGAACCACTTCTTTTTTTTTTTATAAATTTATATTTATTGCGATCCAAAAGGTTTAAAATGTTATAATGGTTGTTCAAAATTTCATTTCAAGTTGTTTCAAATTTTTAAGTGTTTATGTGAAAAATAATTACGATATTTTTATCCATTTAAATCGGTAATTAAACTTATTGGCTTTAATTAAAAAAAAAAAAAAATAAAAATAAAGTAAAATTAAATTTCAATTTTAAAAAGACAGTCCATTACTTCTGATTGTTGTTAAGGATCAAATGATAATACTATTTATTTACAAATTAACATGTCTAAATTTTTATTTTCCTAATCTTTTTCAACCATAATTCTTTATTATGCGGTAGCTCTTTCATTTTCGATTTTCTGCTTTAAGTATGTCTTCTCTTGTTGTCTGACAAGCTCATAATATAATCCTTGATGAATCATTAAATTGTTATGTGTTCCCATCTAAAAAAATATATGCGGTAATATTAATATAAATTATTTAAAAAAAAAATATGTAAATGAATGAGATAAATTTAATACTATTGTCATTATTTTACATAAAAAAAAATAAATTCAATTTATTATTGAATCATAGTTTTTAGTTAATGTAGTTCCTAATTCTATTGTACTCAAATTAAACATAAAATCTTGTTACCTCTACAATATGACCATTATCTAAAACAACAATTAAATCAGCATTTTTAATAGTAGACAATCTGTGAGCTATAATTAGTGTAGTCCGATTCACAACAGCACCATCCAATGCTTTCTGTACTTCAGCTTCAGAAGATGCATCCAAGGCTGATGTGGCTTCATCAAGAATTAGAATTATTGGATTTTTTACTAGCGCGCGAGCTATCGCTATTCTTTGCCTTTGTCCGCCAGACAATTGGACACCACGTTCTCCAACATTAGTATCATATGAATTTGGCAGTGCTTTTATAAATTCATGTGATTGTGATAACTTGGCAGCTTCATAAACCTTAAATTATATCAAAAAGCAAAACTTATGTGAAAAATGTTAGGTATTAAAATTTTATGTTCTAATTACTTCTTCATCCGTTGCATCAGGCTTGCTATAACGAATATTTTCTAGTATAGATGTGGCAAATAATATTGGTTGTTGCTCAATAAAACCTATTACTTTTGATCTCAGCCAACTAGGTGATATGTATTTTAAATTATATCCATCTAATTTAATGCAACCCATATTCGGGTCATAAAATCTCTCTAATAAACAAGCTATTGTAGACTTTCCACTCCCACTTGCTCTAAAAACCAAATTATACAAAATACATAAAACAACATTTAATTAATTATTTTACCCCACTAATGCGACGGTTTGCCCTGGCTTCAAAGTTAGATTGAAATCATCTAAAATTGTTTGGCCTGGTCTAGAAGGATAGTAAAACGATATATTCTCAAACTTAATTTCTCCTTTAAGATTATCCGGTGGAATTGTATATCCTTTTGTTAAATCTACTTTTGGCTGAATTGATAACATCTAAATAAAAATTAAGTATTAGCTTTAATATTTATGTTTTTTTTTTGTATTTTTTATAAAACCAACTTCAAATACTCGTGTTCCTGCAGTCATACCACGAATCATGACACCTAATAATATAGATCCTTGCGAAAGAGATCGTTGAACTCCTTGTGAAGCAATCAAGAATGCCATTAATTGTCCTGGCGTTAGGCTATCTGTGGACATTAAATGACCTCCAATAAGGAGAGTTGTCAATACCATACTAAAAAAATTAAAAGTAACGATGTTAACTAAGACAGTAAAAGAATAATATATACTTTTGTATTACCTATTTAAAAAGAAGTTTGTTAATCCTTGAAAAACTGCAATTCCGTAGCCTAATTCTTTTGACATATCTGCTGCAAGATTTGTTTGTGACTGAAAAAGTTCGCATTCTCGTTGTTCTGCAGCACTAGCACGAACTGTTCGAATATTAGAAACAGCTTCCTCAGCGCAGCTTGTTGACCGTTCAGATTGTTCATGTGCTTTTTTACTAAGATCTCTTAATGATCTACCCAAATAAGTCATAAAAGTTACTGCAGCAGGAACAGATGCCAAAGCTATTCCTGCCATATGTGGTGAAATAAGAAAAAGTGAAATTGCTCCTCCAAGTAATTGGGCAGCACTCTTTAAGCCCTGAGATACAAATAATTTAAAACTTGATTTAAAATCATGTATATCAACCGATAGTCTGTTGATCAATTCACCAGTTCGATTTTCATCAAAAAATGCTAAATCTTGAATCATAATTTGTTTGAATAGATCCTGTCGAATGTTACACGCCATTGCTTCACCAATATGACTGAGAAGCAAAATATAAAAGAAGGTAAATCCTGATTGAAGAATATACATTCCTGAAAAATAATAAAAATTAATAAAAAATTTAAGCGGAATTAAATTGGTACCTAGAAGATTAGCAGCTGGTCCTTTAACATCATGAAGGAATGTATTTGAATGAGGATCCTTAACAAAAGTATTCGCATATTTTGCCAATGTGTTAACCAATTCACCTAATACATTTGGAATTTTTATATTAAAGTAGGCAACCATTAATGCAGCCTATAAATAAAAAAAAAAATTAATTTGCTTAATTTAGACTTTAGACTTTTAGAGGAATGACTGAGAACATAAATGGACTAGATTTAATTGGTTGTAATATTTTTTTTACTCTCAAAATTATTTTGAAGAGGATTGAATATTTCGAATATTTTTGACCAAATCTTGGTTTGAGGTTTTGGGAAATATTGAATAATAGATGCGCAAAAGGTTTATATAAAATTACTTTACAGTATTTTGACTATCAAAATAAATTTATAATTAACATGTAGGTATATCTTTTAATAATATTAAATGCAATTTTAGTATTCAAATCTTTACTAACACAAATAGCTGCTAGAAATTCCCAAATGTATGGACGTAAATAACACCAAAATTTTTTCCAATCAAATTTGTATTTATCATCGTTTAAAGTTGACGATATAACATCTATAATTATTTAATAATTAAGTATAGTAAATTTTTTTTTAATCAATTAAATATACAGGTACTAACCTACTAATCGATTTTTAGGTTCTTCACATTTCACAAAAAAGTTTCGACTCCTTACGATAAATCCAATTCCGATTCCAGCGCCTAATGAACTTAAAATTATATTTTTTGTGCTTAATTTGCAACTGCTATTTTTGTTCGAAATATTATTTTGTTGTTTCTTTTTTAGGAATATATTACTATTTGTTTCATTTGATTTCGATAATGTATTTTTTGTAATCGATGCGTTGCTTTTGAAGCCAAATTTTAAGATATCTTGATAATTTCTAAAAAAATAATTAAAATTATTAAAAAAATCAAATCAGTTTCAAGTTAAAATAATCATTATAAAGACTGTTTACCATTATTTATTAAATTTTTTCGCGCGCAAAAAAAAAAATTATTGCATTGAATGTTTTACTTAAATTACTGCGTGTGTTAATGATTCTTTATGCAAACATTTTTTTTTTTAACATTCTAACATTATTTTTAGATATGTTGTATTTTGAAATCGATGATGACATAACTATAAGTTCAATGTTTTGATTGTAAATCAAAATTGAAAATGAAAAAAATAAATATCGTCGACTAGGAAAATGTTTGTTGTATGTAGTTTTTTAGAGTTTTGAATAACCAAATAGAATAAAAAGTTAGAACTTCTCTAACTTTTTATTTAGGAAACCGATTTTCATTAAATTAAGGAAAAGATACGAGGAAATAATTTGCAGAAATCATTACAGAGTTGCGGAAACCTAGAAAACGACCTAAATATGAAACATTGGAAAATCAACATACGGCAAAAATTTTCTCATCCAACGATGTGTATGGGTTAATGTTAATGTAGGTATATCCTATGACCTTAAATTAATGCTACCTATGTTTGGTAGGTTAATTTTCGGTTATGGATCTTGACGTAGAAGATGTTAGAATTCTAGTAATCACTTGGCGCTTTTTGTCATAATTTTATTTAACTCTAATATGAACACAATTTATATATAAACCGTCAATAATTATGACTACCTACCTTACCTATATATTTTTCAACGAAAAATATGAATTTGTTTCTTAATTATAAATATGCGAAAGGTTCTTTCAAATATTACCTAACTTTTTAAGTATAATAACAATTTGATGCAATTTTTCTGAAATTTCCATATTTTGTCTATCGATTTATATTCTGGATTGGGAGGAAATTTTACGGACATCCAATTTATCATAAATACAAACGTGATAAGTATAGTATAAAGTAAATTAGGTTTAAAAAGATAGACTTGCTGATAGCTTCGCAAATCTGTCATACATTAAAATTTTTTATTTTAGATTCCAAAAAGATTCTTTTTTTAATTTAACACGTTACATACATGTACTGAATACCTACACCTGTTCTTAGTATGCTCGAAGCAATCTTTGATTTCGAGAATAATTATTTTGTTCGATATATTTTTCTTCTTCTAAATTGTTAAAATTAAACATTTTTTTTTGTAAAAAAGTTTTTAATCGAAAACAAAATTGTAATCAAAAGCTTAAAAATGATGCTATATTAATATTATTATATATATACCGATACGGTACGACCTACGTACCTGACTTATAAACTTACTTTATAGAATTTTTTCCACAATTTAATATTAAAAATCGTAACATTATTTTTATTTAATAATTTTTTACTAAACAAATTTTTAAAGTTAAAAAAAAAATATTTATTTATTTAAAATTTTCGATCACATAATAATTTTACTAACTTAACCACTTATCGTCGAACTTAGAAGAACTTTCTTATATAGAAAAATTAAAAACAAAAAGAATAATTAAATTTGAAAAATAAATTTCAAAGTTTTTTTTTTGAAAGAAAACATATGTTACCGTATGACATTAGTTTGTTTGCATGAAATTGTGATGATTAATTGGAAATGTTGAGTTTGGTGAATAAAATTGATTATTTGCTGCGTCACACAGAAAAAAACAAAAGAATGAAGTTGTGATAAATTAATTTCGGTAGTTGTGATAAATATGTTTGTGTTCTTAGTATTTTGTTTTTTTTTTGTGCTGAATAGATTAATGAATTTTTTTAACGGTAATGATATAAAATTTGTATTATCTGTAGATAAGAGCATCTGTTATAACTAGTTAATTGTTTAATCTTAATCGAATTTCGATTTTTTATATGCACAACGCCAAAATTCTATTACATTTTACCTTGGCTAAAGGATAAGATTCATATTATGTGGAAACTATTCTGTATATATTTTTATTTTATGTATTAAATTAGGTTAATACATTTAAAATGAAAATCTACGGAATATTAAATAAATTACTAGTTAATAATCTATTATAAATATTTTTTTCTTTTTTTTTTAATGTTAAAAGGGCAAATTGTAAGTTGCTAAACATAAAATTAAAAGAACTTTACTAATATTTATTTTACAAAAAATAGGAAGTATGTACTTGATTAGGATCATGAACAAAGCAAAGAAGCTACTTGATAAGACACCAATTTTTTAAATGAATTTGCCTTTAAAAATATATGTTGTATAAACTTTATGATATATATGTTGTATACCTTTATGATTCACACACACGATTTTTAATCCTTTGGACTTCTAAGTACAACAAACTACATTATTATCTATTAAATTTTTAACTTTAATTGTGTCTCAAATTTTTCGGAATAAATATATGCAGAATGAAAATTAAGAAAATTTAATTAAATAAAGACTGTATTTGGCCTTGACAGTAAGAAATTACAAAAATTACAAAGAAAGAAATTAATCATAAGTTATTTATTTTTGGATTTTCTTATCTTTCAATTGATTATTATATGTTATCAAAAACTTTTTTTTTTTCCAATAAAAAAAATATCTAAATTAATATTTTAGTTACTGGAAAACTGTTAAATAATCAATAGTAATTTTTAAGAAATTTAATATAAATTAATTTAATATTCAAAATTCAAAAGCTTAACATTGCAATTCATTACAAAAGTGAGGTAATCCACAAAAAAAAATAAAAAAATTAATTATAAAGATAATTAGAAAGAAACAAAAAAAAAATTATTGTTCTAGAAAAAAAAAAAGCAAAATATTTTGATTTATGAAAATTTTTCAAAAATAAATTTGAAATAACTAAGCGAATTGTAATTTTTTAAATTTTTATAAATTTTTATTCGATTGATGAAAAAATACATAAAAAATCAAAACGCAAATACGTCGCATATCGAGCCACAAAAAATAAGAAGATATAAAATTTTTCTGCATTAACTTAAGTTGAAAACTTATTAGTAGGTTCATTTTATATAGATTTCTTTGGAATAACGAGGCTTCGACACGAAAAATATAGTCTCATCATTAAGAAACTAGAACCTAAACAAAATGAGCTAGAATCTAAATAAAATGAACTAGAACCTAAAAAATTTAACTTTTACGTTTTTACGTTCTACTTCATTTTTTTTAGCTCCTAGTTCTTTGTTTTTAAGAACTAGAATTTTATTAATTTTTGTTAAAATTTTTTAAGTCCTAGTTCATTTTTTCTTTTTATCTAGTTCATTAGGTCCTAATTCGAGGCGGCATAAATATGTATAAATCTGTGTATGTAAATGGGTAAGAGGCCAAATAATTAATCGTGAAGGATTTCATGGCCAGCAACTCATCGTTAAAAATTCATTCTAAAATTTATATGTACCTTAATAAATTTACTCAAAGAATTGAAATAAATTTAAATACAATACAATCCTAAATAGTAAATAGTATTTACATGAATACCTATAGTTTGAATTAAGTTTTAAAGAAAAAATAATTTCTTTGTATTCGATAAAATTAAATTACATTTTTATTTGAAAAGCGATAAATAATAGATAATAGAATCATAGTATTGAAGTTAGATTAAACACTTTGACCAAAAGTAAAATACAAATTTTATAATAACCCTTTTTTAATTATTTTTTATAAACTTCGATATTGCAACCAAAATTATTTTCGTTTTAGTTTGGCTCACGGTAAATACGTGAGAGAATATAAAAATTAATAAATAAACTAAATTAATTTTTAACTAAACTCTTAATTTAAAAATATGTAAATTGTTGTTGTTGAATTATAATATTGTAATCAATACATTTTATGAAGATAGCTTGGAATTAAGCCGAAATTTATAGACGTTTTACAGAATCATATTATGATTTAAAAAAAAAATTATCCTATCTCATACTTGATACTTATACACGCATATTGATACTTATACACGCAGCAATACAACATCGCTTCATTAAATTAAGTAATTAAGTTCATGAGTTGAACATTGTGTTTGTTATTATTATATAATATCTTGACTTCAATTGTTCAGGTCAAAAGACTGTAATATTTATTTAAAAGAAAGTTTTATTTGATTTTATTTATTTTCCATAAAAACATATCTAAATTCATCAGTTTTCATTAAGTTTTCAGATAAAAAAATTTAAATCTAAAATATGTCAGCACATAACTTTCAAACTGAACTACCAGAGTTTCCGTCATCAAATCAAGCAAGAATGGGAAGCGGTAATAAAACTAAACTTGTGTTTGAGCAATCGGGGCAAAAATTAGGTAATTCAACAACACTTATATAAATAGTTTATAGTCCATAGTTCTTTTCCCAACCATTTAACTCTTTGTCAAAGGAGAACATTAATTGGAGATGGTAGGTATATATATACAAATTCCAAAAGATGAAATGCTGAAGTTATTCAAAACTTGCAGCGAACTTAAAGATAATTAATAATAATATAGTCTATAATTATATTAAAAGCTAGTAGGTAATAAAACACAAAATATAGCAAAATTTGTTTTATAAATGCTATACATACCAAAATTGAAAAAAACGGACAATATGTTTTCGCTAAATGTCCAATTGATTTTAGTTATTTGAATCACAAAATATGCTCAATTTTGTTCACTCTTACGTCGACTAAAACATTTCTGCATGTCGGTTCGGGCTTGGGATTTTGAGGTTTTTAACCAGTAGGTAGATATCGATTACAGGAACTTAAAAAATGGTTAGACCCCGATGGTTTCTGAGGATTCGGATTTACAGTTATGGAGAAAATTAAAAAAAAAAAACCGATTTTTAAAAAAAGTTCGGCTGTGTTTTTTAGTCACTAAATGCTATTTGCGGGTATAGCGACTATATTCTGAGTTCATGTGTCCTAAAGTCCAGCCAAGCCAATATACATATGTAAATATGTACTCGTACATATTTTACAAAATGTTAAAATTTAAAATATTTTTAATCCTATTATTAAAATAAAAAAATAATCGTGCTTTAACTGCCAGTGTCAAATGGGTAAGTATTAATGTATACACGAATGGATAAAAAAATGTAAACGCGAAAAGTTTAAACGTAAACCTGCAAGGCAAACGAATTTCACAAGTAAAACTGAGCTTAATTTTTAATACGAATATCGAATATTCCTTTTTTTTAATTAAATATTTTTCTTTTAATTTGTGCCCAAGTCTGTACATATGTCTATGTCGGTATATCGATGTCACGGCAAACATTCGAACATGTTTCCTTTCAAACACTGTAGGTAATGCACTTAAAATGAAGTGCTTCTTAATTTTTTTTTTTATTAGGTATGTATATTTTACAAATAAAAATTTCAGAACAAAAAATTAGTATTGATGCCTTGAATATCCACAATGGTCAATGTGAAGACAATCCAAAACTACGGCAACTTCAAATGGAAGTAAGTTTAATGTATAGAACTGTTTCAGTGAAACCTAATAATTTGATTTCTCTCCAAATATACTCTTAGAACCAATGTTTGAGGCAAAAATTGTTGCAAAATGAATTAGAAACAAAAAAGAAACTTGAAAATGATAATGAACAATTTTCTCAACTTTCAAAAAATTATGAAAATAATATCAAGAAAATATTAGAATCCCATAAAAATGAAGTTGCTGTTCTGAATAAAAATTTGAGCGAAAAACAATTGGAAATAGAATCGTTGGTAAATAAATATTATATGTTTGTTTTAATTTTAATTTCAGAAAATCAGTCAAAAGTTTTGAAATAAGCTTCTCTTATTTCTTGGCAATTCCAGCTTCCATGAAATTTACGTTTATTATTTTGCTTAAACGATTTTCAAATTAAAAATATTTTTCAAATTAAAGTTTATTTTATTCACTTCATTACAATCACAATATGTACATATACATGTCCGTAATTATATAAATTTTTGAAACTAATAAAGATTGCCGCAGACGTTTCAATATAATGAGATCAATCTTCAATTACAGCAGAAGTCAGTTACAGCAGAAGAAAATGTTATATTGAAGAATTCAATTGTTGATGAACTTCGAAAAGCTTTAGAAAAATGTCAGATTATTCATGATGAATCTTTTCAACATCAAATTGAGAAAAGTGAAAACATAGGGGCAATCGAAATGGAACATTCGGTAATTTAATATTAATTTTTAACTTTCAGTCAGTTACGTGATTGCTTAACAAGTACTTAGAAAGCAAGCTTGAATTAACTTCTAAGCTTTAGATGGTATTTATTTAATTGAACTTCTTAAAAATTAGACTTGGTTATAGACTTTGGTAAATATTTTTATTACCCAATAAAAATTTAACTCGATAATGGTATATTGTTAAAACACATTTTAAAACTAAATTATACATATAACATCTTCTCTAATATAAAATTAATATTTCAGAAAGATCCTTATGCAATTGAAAATAAAAAATTAAAAGAACAGTTGGCATCAACCCAAAATAAATTGAAAGAAGCTGAAGTTGAAATTGAAAAATCAAACAAGCTTGAAGAATATTCTAAGCTTGAAGAATTTATGGAATATAATTGTGATTTAAATCGGGGAAGCAAAAATAGAACTGAAACGATGACAAGTGAATTATCAGAAATAATAATAGATCTTCAAAATAAGGTAAACAATAAAATTCCTAAAATTTTTTTTATTTTAGTTTTAATTAATATTTTGTTTAGTCTCAATTCAGCAAAACATATAGCGACTCCTATGATCTTTCAAATTAGTAATATGTATCTTTATGTAGCTCCAAAACATAATTATTTAAAAAGATTATTACTCCTTGTCCTTTATTTTTTTTAGAAAAGTGAATTTGTCGATCAGAGAAATTGTCAAGAATTGAATGAAAAATTAATACAAGCAGAAAATGAAATCAAAAATTTAAAGGAAGAGAGAAAAGCTGAGGAAAATAATATCAAGGAAATATTAGAAACCCATAAAAATGAAATTGAAGCTCTGCATAAAGATTTGAGCGAAAAAAAATTGGAAATGGAATTAATGGTAAATATTTTATAAATTTTTATTATAGCCAGTTGAGCCAGTAAGGTCTGGGTTATTTCAATCAATTTCTTAGATTACAATAATTGACTTTACTATAAACAAATAATTTCTTTATTTTATCAAATTAAAAAAATTTTTAATAATTTTTTCTATGCGTTTCGGTTGGCTTACCAATCATCATCAGCAACGAAAGCAATCAAAAACTCTTTTCCTCTCGATTATTACATAAACTTTTTCTTTTTCTCATATTTTACTTTAAAAAATTATGTTTATCAGCTTTAATTGTTATTGTATGCTGATGAATATTATGAAATGATTGAGGAATATTTTTTTAATGTCTTAGCTGCTAATGATGGTTGGTAAACAAACCGAAGCGCGAACAAAATATTATAAAAATAATTTTTAATTTGATAAAATAAAGAAATTATTTGTTTATACTTAAGTCTATTATTGTATTTTATTAAACCAACTTTTATACATAATATTTCTCTGTATATACGACTATCATGTATTTTATTGAATGGATATTTTGTTTTTCTTTTTTTTTTTTACTATAGACGTCTCAATATGAAATAACAAATAAGCAATTGCAGCAGCAGTTAGTTTCATTGAAAACTGAACATGAAACTTTAAACAATTTAGAATGTGGTGTCGATAATCATGATGTCTTGCATAATCTACTGTTTGATGCACAGTCTACAATTAAAAATTTGGTACTTCTAAGTTTATTTTAAAGCTTCACCTTAATCATCTGGTTAACATGCTTGAATTCTTAATGTGTAATACCTACGTTCGATTATTTTAAAATTGTTCGATTTCAAAAAAAAGCTTTGTATTTTATGTGGCTTCCAGATTTTTAACGATTAGAGAAAATATTTGCTGACAAATGAAATATTTTTACGTGGATTTATTTTGGTTATGTGTATATATTTTAGATATATTAATAGTTAGAATGTTTGAAAAGAAAAAAAAAATTTCATCTCTTGATTAAATATATCTTAAAAATTACGTAAACTATGTCCAAAACATGATTACATATATAGTTTTATTCTATATTTTATCTATGTAGAGATTTATTTGAAGAATAGTATTTTATCGGTTTGAATTTAAAATTATAATTATTATAATGATAATAAAACGTGATTAATTAATTTATTTATATTTCTTTTTACGAATAATAAATACACTTTACCAGTTCTGTTAAATCGACAAATACGAAAAATCATTATCAATATCGTCGTTAAACATATTACAGAATTCAGCATCTCAACTCAATACAAAAATGCATAATAAAAATAACATTTCAGAATTCAGCTTACGCAATTCAAGAAGCTAATTTAAGAGAAACGTTAACTCCAATCAAAAGGAAATTGCAAGAAGCTGAAGCTGAAATCGAAAAATTGAATTTAGAAAACGAAGAAAAAAATATTAAGCTTGAAAAACTTGAGGAAGATATATGTGATTTAAATCAGGCAATCAAAAATAGAACTGAAACGATGAAAAGTGAATTAACAGAGAAAAAAAAACTAATAATAGATCTTCAAAATAAGGTAAACAAAATAAAAATATCTTAAATTTCTTTATTTCAAACGAATTTGCAATAATTAATAATTTTACGGTACATATATGCTTTAAACAATATTTGTTTATTTTCGTTTTAATTAATATTTTGTTTAGTCTCGGTTCAGCAATAACATAGCGATTTCTAAGATCTTTCAAATTAGTAATATGTAAATAGATTTGTGTAAAAGTTTATTAAGTTATGTAATCAATGAAATAATTAGTTGATCATATTTATATAGCTCCAAAACATAATTATTTAAAATGATTATTATACCCCATGTCTATTTTTTTTTTTTTTTTTAGAAAAGTGAATTTGTCGATCAGATAAATTGTCAAGATCGCGAATTGAATAAAATGAATGAGAAATTAATACAAGCAGAAAATGAAATCAAAAATTTAAAAGAAGAGAGAAGAGCTGAGGCTACACAACGAAACAAATTTATTGATTTAAATCATTCAAAGAACACAGAAATTGATACACTGAAAAAAGAGATAGCATCTTTAACGACTGCATCTAAAAATTGGGTAAGCTAAAAAAATTTCTAATAACCTTTTTTTATTTTTAATAATATTTTTTTTGTTTTTTTTTTTTGTTGAAGAACTTAACCAGTTACTTATTTTTAATAATTTTTATATATTTTTTTTTCTTCAAATAAATATCTTGTTAAATTCATATTTCAAATGTTTCAATTTAATATATAATAAGCCAAGGAAGAAAAAATAAACAATGTTTTGTTGGAAGGAAATTTTTGGCCGAATTATTGCTTTTAATGTTTGTAATAATAAAAATTTTTTTTAAATAATAAAGAATTTTTATTCAATACAAAAAATAAATTTTTACATTATATAATAAATTTTATTCAAAATTTTTCAGAATTGAAGCCCACTAACATGCATTTTGTTTTTTTCACTGTCTAACACTAATTAATTTTGATTCAATTTGATTTAATGGAAATTTTTTTCGACATACATATTAAATTTGGGTATTTGCGATCAATGAAATAAGTCTGTATTAATAAATTTTATCAAACAAAATTTGGTTTGAAAAAAACCAAAGTTCTGAACTATAATGCCTTGTTTATAGCTACCACAGTAAAGTAATTTTTGGAGGAATGTTCCGGAAACCTATTCACAGCTAATTTTATCTGAAAGTAAAAATTCAACTACAAAAAATATAAAACTATTAATCATCTGAAAATTTTGACAGGAAAATTTTGCCATTCATGAAAAAAAAATTCAGATAGGAAGGAAACGTAATGAAAAAGAAACAAAAAAATAATTTTGTGAAGTAATGAAATTTTTCAGATAGCAAAAAAAAATTAATTCAATTTTGTTAATTATTTGAAAATATTTTTAAAAAATTCTTTTTACGAAAAATAGATAAAATTAATATTTTATTTTCAGTAAATTTGCTTAAATATAAATAGAATAATAACATAGAAAATCGGTTTTTACGGTACCATTTTTTCAGATAGGTAAATTAGCTATAAACAAGGCATAATTCTACAATTGTACCTATTATTTTTTGTAAACATCGCAATCCATGTAATTTAAGAATTTCAACTTCATCTTGATTTTTTTTTTTTTTTTCAGAAAACAAAATATGATATTGTAAATAACCATTTTAATCAAACGAAATTATCACTAAGAACAGAACAGGCCAAATTAAAAAACGAAAAGACTTATAATACCACACTCACGAAAACTATATCAGAAAGGAATTTAGAATTAAAAATTACGGTAAACCAACAATACATAAATATCATTCCGCAAAAAACAATTTTTATTCTTTTTCCATATTTTAGAAAGAGGAGTTAGATATAGTAAAGAAAAAAAATAATGAGCTAGTTTTATTGAATGAGAATAAAAAAAAAGTAAGTCTAATAATAAATGTTAATATAAAGTATAGGTAGCAAATTTAATAGGTTTAATCATTATCTAAAAAATGTGTATATTAGGAAATAAGTATTTGGTACATAATATAGGCTACATGACATAACCGCGAATGTCATAACCGCGAAACTTTTTTGTCATAACCGCGAAATAAAAAATAAAAGTGTCATAACCGCGAAAAATATCTTATATTTTTTTTGTCATAACTGCGAAAAAATATATCAAAAAATTGAAAAAATTTCGTTTCGCGGTTATAACAAAAATTTTCATCTTCATCTTGATTTTTTATTTTTTTTTTTCAGAAAATGATATGGTAACTTACAATCGAATCGCTTAATCAAACGAAATTATCACTGAGCACACAACAGAAATTTATACACAGTTAAAACAAATATCATATTTAAAGTCTGCAAATCCGAATTTGGTAAACTAAAAAATTTCTAAAATTTTAATAATATTTTTTTGGTTTTTTTTTTTGTTTTCAAGAACTTAACAACTTACATGATTATTGGTTTATTTATTTTTACTTTATTTTTTTGTGGAAAATAATATATGTTAAAAGATATGTGTAAACATTTACTAACGTAATGTAATTAATGAAATAATTGATCATCTTTATGTATCTCCAAAACATAAGTATTTAAAAAGGTTTTTAGGACCTTGTCTATTTTTTTTTTTTTTTTTTTTAGAAAAGTGAATATCTCGATAAATTGCGCGAATTGAATAAAATGAATGAAAAATTAATAAAAGCAGAAAATGAAATAAAAAATTTGAAGGAAGAAAGAAGAGCTGAGGCTGCAAAACGAAAGAAATTAATTCATTTAAATCATTCAAATAATAGCTTGTTCACACCTAGCTAATTTAACATGTTCGGACGACGAACATGTTCCGTTGGTGTTTTTGATGTTTGTTTTTTCATAGTAAAAAAATTAAAACAGAAACACGTTCTTCAACATGTTTCTACAAAAACATGTTAATTTTCAGGGATGAATGAGAAATTTTTGAATAATATTTTGTTAGGCAATATTCAGTATGCATTAATTTTTACTTGGTATGCCATTTTTGACTTTAAAATTTTATAAAGGTGGAGATACACTCAAGATAAATGACGCGCGAGTTCTTAACCTTGACACGACTTCATATATTTTAACTTTTTTGGGCGCGTCAGTTCCTTTGAGCTTATCTCCGGTATTATTTGAAATTTTTTATCTGACAGAGCTAAACATGTTAACATACGAAAAACATCGTCTGAACGGTCGATTTTCCAAAGATGTTTAACTCCTTTCGAACATGTTAAATTAGCGAAGTGTGAACAAGGCATAACACATTAATTGATGTAATGACAAAACAGATAACATCTTTAAAGTCTGCAAATCAAAATTTGGCAAGCTAAAAAATTTCTAAAATTTTAATAATATTTTGTTTTCTTTTTTTCTTTTTTCAAGAACTTTACAAGTTACATATTTTTAATAATTATTGGTTCACGGATAGAATTTTTTTACTACAAATGTATATTCGCTTTTCTTAATCTTAGAAAATATTAAAATAGTTAAAATATGTTTTAATACGTGTGTATTTACTAAAATATGCTGTAATTTAAGCATAAAATACATAAGTTAAGGATATTTTTCTGAAATTCATCCAAAAAATTTTTTTAATAATATAAGTACCATTTTCTTAATTTCTGATATTTTAAAATACTTGTAGCAAGTAATTTAGTTTTTTACTAGGCGCTAAATCGATTTATGCTTGATTTATGTCAGTTATGCTTAATTAAATCTTTCCGTGTTTAATTTATTTAATTTATTTTTTTGTGGAAAGCGATTATTATAGTTTTTTTTACTGAATACTGTTATAATAAATTTATAAAAATTTCTATTAAAAAATAAAAACGAATTTTTGTATTGATTAAAAAAAAAAAATAATCTTTACCAAATTTTCATTATACCTAATTTTTGTATATAAACAAATACATACTAAAAAAAAATTATTAATAAATGACCAAATGCATAATAAGTAGAAACAAAAAAAAAAAATAACTTCTTTTAAGAATTATGTATAAAAAAAACAATATATGATGTATCATGATGTAAATATTTTTCAGATTAGTTTAGTATAAAATTATAGCTAAAGAATTTCTTGTGTAATAAAATTCATACTTATAAAACAAAAAACAAATGATTTTCACTAAGTTAAAATAATTCAAGGCCACTTATACGTAGGGCTTCTCATTTCCCGCAATTTTCAAATCCCGGGATCCCGGGACAAAATTTTTCATATTCCCGGGATCCCGGGATCCCGGAATTTTTTTATAAGCCCAAATTAAACAAAAAATTATCTCATGAAATAATGCCATGCTTTCGATCCACTTCAACTTGACATGATGGGGTTACCTAAGTTGATATTTTACATAATAAAAAAGGAAAATACTGCATTATAAAAAAATTAGTTAACAACTTGAAATTTGCTTTCTAATCCTCAAACTTCGATTATTTTAAATAAATTTTAATTCTATATATATTAAACTGCACTTATTTATTTTTTAAATTCTTTATACCGACTTCACTTCGTTTCCACAAACTTAGAAAGTCAAAATTGACCCACTTCCCGGTATCCAATCGAGCTTAAATTTCATTTAGCATTACACGCACACCTTTATATAAACTTCACATCCTGGTCTCCAAACTTAGTAAGTCAAAATAGATCCAATTTCCGGTATCCAATCGAGGTAAAATTTTGCACATAACTTTGTCGTCGATAACAATATACTTTGGCATCACATACTCATCAACACACACACACACACACCTTTATATGAACTTTTTATGGGTTGTGTTTTTTCTATACCAAAATTGTATATTTTAATTTCGCCCGTAATTGTATAGAAAATAATCTATATATTGTACTTAGCGCTATACTAACAGTATACGCCGCATTCAGGAATCACTTAATTAATTCTGTCTACCTTAGATATTAACATAAGCCTAAAATTTAGTGCAATCACTATTATATTTTTTAATTAAGTGGAAATCCCGGGATTTTTGGTTGAAATCCCGGGATTACGGGATTCAATTTTACAACCGGGATCCCGGGAAAACGGGATCCCGGGATCCCATTTGAGAAGCCCTACTTATACGAGATATGAGGTGGGTAGAAACTACGAGCCGCAGAATGACTTACAAGTCATTTAGGTTAATTATTTTATTTTAAATTGTTTCAAAAATATATATACATATATAACTTCTCTAAAAGTTGACAAGTACAAAGGGTGATAAATAAGAGGAATTTATCATCATTTCCCCGATCTTAATTTCTTTTTTTTTACTTTAAGAATTTATCCAAGTTTAAATTAAAAAAATTTCTTCAGTGCAAATGGTTTATGTTTAATTTTTAATTTCTAATTTTATATTAATTTGTCACTATAGTCATAATTAGAGACCGGAATTCCGTGCAATTGCACGTTTTTTTTGGGCATTTAGAATGGGTTAGAACCAAAAGATCTATCCGAATCTTGTAAAATGAAACTTTTTGAGACCCATTTTGTGTTGCACGAAATTGCACGTTTTGGGTTATATTGCACGAAACTGCACGTTTTAGATTTTTTTGTAAAACAGTGCACGTTTTAAAGTTTTTGGACACAATTATTTATAAAATTAATGAAATGTAGAATGTAGTGCATGTTTCAATAATAATTTTTATTTTTCACTTTTATTGCTATAAAGTGATGTTTTTCGAGAAATTTGAAACTTTATTGCAATAGTAGGCTTTGAATTTTTTTTTTGCAAATTTTTAACTTTATTGCAATAGTAGGCTTTGAATTTTTTTTGTATCCGCAAAAAGTTTTTATAAACGCAAAAAGAAAACAAAGTTAAGAAAAATTAATAAAAAATTGAATAATTTTTAACAATTGTATTTATTTTAAATATATTATAAAATGCCGAAAATAATTAAAACATCTAAGGCTTCCAAAATTTCCGCTTGGATCCAAAAATATGCAGAATTAAAAACGGACTCTTCAACTGTTTTTTGTATGTCCTGCAATAAATCTATAGGATGTGAGAGAAAGTCTCAAATTGATGCACACTGCACTTCAAGTAAGTTTTCACTGTATTTTAGAGTCGGATTTCTTTTTTATTTTTTGAATTACAAAAAATAATTCAGAAAGTACTTATTTTTTAGTTTTAATGCAGGAAATTAAGTTTAAAAATGGAGATTTTTTATTTTGTTCTAATAAATTTTTAAAAATGTTTTTAACAATAAAAATTACAAAATATATATAAATTTAGTTTTGCTCAAATATGTTCCTTTTTTTCATTAGCTTTGCACCTAGAATTGACCAAATCAAAAAAAGGAAAACGAAATCCTACTCAACAGCTTATAACAGAAAGCTGCTCATCGTTAAATCAACGAAAGGAATTTTTGAAAGATTTATGCTATGCAATGATAGCTTCGAACATACCTTTCTTCAAGCTTAAATCACCACCTTTAAAGAAATTTTTAGAAAAATATACAAACGAAATTATACCGGACGAGAGCACTTTAAGGAAAAGTTATATGGAGGTCTGTTTTAGAAAAACTTTGTCTGAAATCAGAGAGAAAATCTCTGATAATTTTATTTACATAATGGTTGACGAAACAACGGATGCTCGCGGTTTATACATATGTTCATTGATAATTGGTATTCTTCATCCCCAAACACCCCCAACTCCTTTTCTAATATCTTGCAAGGTGTTGGATAAAACAAATCATGAAACGGTAGCTAGGTTTATTAATGATAGTTTGGGAACCTATTTTAATAACTCTACGTTTCAAGACAAAATTTTACTTTTTATCAGTGATGCAGCGCCATATATGATAAAAACAGGACAGTCGCTAAAAATATTTTATCAGAAAATGATCCACGTTACTTGCGTGGCGCATGGGCTGAACAGAGTAGCTGAAAAAGTTCGAGATCTCTTCCCTGAAGTCAACAAATTAATAAATAATGGGAAAAAAATGTTTTTGAAAGCTCCCCATCGAGTTACTTTATACAAAACTATAATGTGTTGCGCACTTCCTCCTGAAGTAGTAATAACTAGATGGGGTACGTGGTTGGAAGCGGCATTTTTTTATTGCGACAAATTCACCCAATATAAAAAATTAATTGAGCAACTGGAAGACGATGCACAGTCAGTAATTAAAGTGAAGGACATTTTGAATTCAGATGTAATTGTATCCAATCTGGCATTTCTAAAATCTTACATACATTATCTACCAGCTTCAATCAAAAAACTTGAAGAGAGAAATTTAACATTAGATGACCAGCTTAAAATTGTAGAAGAAGTAGGTGAATTATTAGGAAAAGTAAATAATGAAAAAGGTTTAATAATTTACAATAAATATAAAGCTGTGTTTCAAAAAAATCCGGGCTATGAAATTTTAAAGCAAATTAATGATGCTCTAAACGGAAATAATTGCATCCCTCTTGGAGATCCAAAGTTATTGAGTTGTTACAAACAATGCCCAATTACTAGTGTAGAAGTAGAGCGCTCTTTTTCACAACTGAAGCAAATATTAAGCGACAGGAGGTATAATTTCACTGAAAGAAATTTGGAAATGTATGTGATTGTAAACTTCAATTCAAAAAATTTTATTGCCTAATTTCATTTCAGCATTATATTTAAATAATGTATGAAATAAAAAAATAAAAAATGTATTGATTTTAAAATATTGTTTTTTTAAATTGAGTTTTTTAAATAACTTTTTTTTAGAATTATAGACTTTTAGGCTTTCAAATTTTTAATTGCACGTTTTTGCACGTTTTAAGGTTTAAATTGCACATTTTCAGATTTTGACTGCACGAAATTCCGCTCTCTAGTCATAATCAATTACATAATAAAAGTACGCATGAAAAAACTGAAATATTTTATAACTATTTTTTAGATTGTGAGGTGAGTTTAACTTTTCATTTAGGTACAGGTTTTTTTAAACTTATTTTCTAGTAAATGATCGTACAATTTTTATTCAAATCTATTATAAAATCTATTATAAATCAAACTAATATATAATAATACTACAATTGAATCATTACACTGATAGACTGATAGGATTATAGGAATAGGATTATTATTATTATTTATTCAGTTGTTTTTCTGCAATATTATTACACCATACATATGTCTACATTTATACGCCCAGCTAGAACACGGACTAGGAGGGCCAAGGAATGCAAAATCTTGTTAAATATTATTACACAAACATATTGCATTTTAAAAGTTTATTAAAAGTTTATTAATCGATTGTGATGAAAACCGATTGTAGAAATCGAAAAAAAAAGTTTCGAAATATATTTTGTGAATTTTTCAAATAGCAAATAAAATTTTGTGGAACCAAACGAAATATTTTGCATTTCAAGTAAGATATGTATAATTATGTCACTTAAACAAAAAATAAACCACACCTGTATAAAAATTACTCCTAAACTTAAGAAAATCTCTCTATAGTCTATCTTAAAAGTGTCATAACCACAGATTACAAAAAAGTACAGAAAATTTGTTTTATGGAATTGCTCAAACATAGTAAGAAAACATAATGAAGTGAATCCGAAAATATTGTATATTTTCTCTCTATATTAATAAATAATAATAATAATAAAAACCTTAGTAGAACTTCGAAAGAAAAAGAAATAATATCCTTTGATTTTATTTGCTGAAATTAAAAAAAGGCTGTTGAAATTAAAAAAAATTTTTTGTTTTTTGGATTTCCTTTTAGAATTAATTAAAGCAGATATGGAGAGAAAATTAGGCTCATTGAAGACTGCTAACGAAAAAAAAGAGGTTTGAAAGGTTACATAATAGATAATAGAATTCGATTAGCGAAATTTATTTTTGTTTGAATAATAAAATTTAAAAGTCGTTATCTTCTCCGCGGTCAAAATTGAATTAATGCAATTTCCTCTTTCTAGATAAACTGCTGATCAAAACACTGTTTGAATTATATAAAGACTTTGTACATTTAAAAACATGTATAAAATTAAACCACTGTTTATCTCCGTAAGATAGATATGAAACCATCTGCGAAACAAACACCTTTGTGGGATGCATACAGGACGTAGTCAAATGAGCGACACAATACCGCACAGCTCTAGTTTACATAAAACAATCGACTTTAAATTTTTTATATTATTCGCTATAAAAGCTATTTTTTTTTATAAAAAATATTTAAAAAATTTAATTAATTAGTTTTGCATGGAGTTCTATTGCAATACGGTTAACTTACTTTTTGTATGGAAGCAATAAAATAGAATTAAAATACTTACTTTGCGCTTCGAAAATAATTAGGAATATGTGATTCGAAAGATATTGTTTTAAGTACGAATAAACTGATAACAAAAAAAATAAATATGAAAATGGCCATACGATACTAAACAGACGAATTTATGCAATTTGGATTTTTTTTTCTTCGAAAAGAAAAGAAAAAGGAAATTGCAAATATGTACAATTTTTTTTATTTTTTTTATTTACACATTATTTTATTTTTATTTTTGTCTACGAAACAAGAATTTATTTTTTTATTTTTATATTAATGTCTGATGCGTAAATTATCTCATGTACATAATATACATATATATAAAAAACAGAATTATTATATTTATTTAACACCATTGTCTGCGGGAAAATGAAGTAAACTTTATATACATATTATATATAATGTTCAAAGTCTGAAAGTAATACGAATAAATTTTTTTTCTATTTATTTATAGTTAGTTAATTTTTAATGTTATCTGAATTCACTTTTAACATAATAAATGTTCTTTTCAAATTTAAATAAATTTATCACTTATAAAAAATGTGCACAATTGAACATATATTATATAAATTAAAAAAAAAAAACATTAAAACCATTAATAAGGTCTTCAGTCTTTTTCTGAAATATTTAGATTTTTTTTTAACTAATTTTACTATTTTTATGTTGAAGTATAATAATAATTTATCTCCAATTGAATACACTCAAAATAAAATTAGATTGAAGTTATTTAGTGAAGTTTACCAATAGCCGTCTGTACTTAATAAATACAATGAAATGTAATTTTAGTAACATTTGTATATTGTGAAATATACGATTTAAATATAATAGTGAAATATAACATATTAAAATTGTTCTCTAAAAACCACAACAATGAAATCATAATATTGAGCAGTTAGTAGAGCAATTAGAGTTCATACGTAAAAGTGCGAAGTAAACTTTTTGATCGGTTTGAATGTTTTGTTTGGAGTTCACCTAAATATTTTTCCAATAGTTAAGTATACAATTTTGTTTTATTCAATTATTCAATTAATAATAAAATAAATTATAATTAATAAAAGAGACAAAATAAAAGTCCAACAAAAGGAACGAATACAATAATATACATTAAAATCTGTTCCACAACTTAAAATTTCCATTGGAAGATTTTTCGCAGTGCAATTGCTATGTACAAAATTAGATTTTTTACTAATTTATAAACTTTTTGTGTTATGTACACACGTACCTAGCTATTATATAAATTGTACTTATATAAAAAAAATGATTCAGACTTTTAATGAAATTCCTATTTTTTGCTTATTTTCAGATTTTTTTTTTTACACTTTGAGTGGTTAAATTTGTATTCACTTTATTTTGTTTGACATTTTAAAGCCAAAGTACTGTATATACATAATGTATATTAAGAAAAATTGCATTATAAAAAGATAATGATACTTTCAATATTATTGAGAAAAAAAAAAAGATTTTCATTTTATTATTACAACATTTTTATCAACTCATTTTCTTGTCTGTTTGTCTGTCCAGGAAACTTTGTAATCAAATTTTAGACCACTTTCCGACAAGCTACAGCTCGATTTCTTTCAAATTTGGTACATAAAAAGAGGACATATTAAATACACAAATTTCGTAACAAAAAATTTATTGGCCTCCTACCCGGCGATCTCCTATGGGGAGGACTTCAAAAGTACGTTCGATTTTATTCAATTTTTGTACATACAAAGAAGACTTAATAAAACACACAAATTTCGTAACAAAAAATTTATTGGTCCCCTACCCAGCGACCTACACGTGGTAGATCTGACATTCCATAAAAAAAAATTTGGAAACCAAGCAGGTTCTGGCATCATTATGTATTTAAAATTGTTGAAATAACATTATTAAACGTATAACATTTCTTTTATATTGTTCTTTTATATATATACGAAAAATTCTGCTTTGTTTCAGGTTCAAAACTAAAAAGTAGAAAATAAATATTAAATCAGAAAAAATACATTTTATAAAAAACAACGTTTTTCTTGCGCACTAAAAAGTATAAAATAATGTTACTATGAGTTTCATTTTGGTAACAGACTTTATAACTTTTCTCCGGCTCATTCAGAGGGTTGTGGACACACATACTTGAAACTGATTACAACAGTCTATAACTAGAAACGTGGGGCACATTTTTACAATACATTTATAGTATCACCTCAAAAATGTGCCCCACGTTTCTAGTTATAGACTGTTGTAATCAGTTTCAAGTATGTGTTTCCACAATCCTCTGAATGAGCCGGAGAAAAGTTATAAAGTCTGTTACTAAAATGAAACTCATAGTAACATTATTTCATACTTTTTAGTGCGCAAGAAAAACGTTGTTTTTTATAAAATGTATTTTTTATGATTTAATATTTTTTTTATTTTATTTTAATTTACCCCTACATACATCATTTTCTTTTTTAAAAATATTTTAATTAGGTTTTAAGACTTTGAAACCACTTTTTTAAAGTTATAGTCATTATCCGAATTTTTATGAAAATTTTTCATTTATGATATTGTTTTTTTTTTTTTTTTCAAATTCAAGTTAAAATTTTAATAATATTTATAATTTAATTACCTTGGCTTCTAATTAGTGAAAATTAAAATATAAAGAATTATTTAATAGTAGCGGTAGTAATGAAACTTGATGCAATTATTATATTTCCACAGGGAACTTATGAAAATCTATTCCTTCTTTATTATTTGAGAATACTCAAGTAATTAATTGTTGAAATGTTTTATTCTGATATCAAACCTGGGATACATCAGACAGAATGATTCACATTAGCTGGGTAATGACAATTCTTTTGCTGAAAACAAGAAAATTTAATTTGTTTTCATTGAATTATTCCTCTATACTATTCGATTTTAGCAAGTACTAAAATAAGAATATTTTTTATATTACATCAAGTTTGACCCTCTGATTTATCTATAGTTTGAAAAGGAATTATCAAAAATCAAATTGTTCCAATGTACCCAGCAATGAATAGTTTTTGAAATACTCCTTCCTCATTTTCAACCTCCATGTAGTGTCATTTGAATTTTCTACTGAAATGGTCAATTGGTTTTTTACTCTTTTTATAGACATAATGATTAGTATTGATTATATTTGAGAAAAAAAAAGAAAATAAATTCATTATTTTTATGATTTACATTTTTATAATATTTACCTCTCTATAACTATACTAAAAAGATAATACGACAATCTTATTTCTTTCAAAATAATATTTTCAAAACTTAACGATATGGGAAAATATCCAACAGACGTTGATTAAATTTTTATTCATATAATATCTTGAAACTGATATATTGAAAAATTAAGAGATTTTATAATGAAACATAAACATCTTATGTCCTTGTATGTACGTATATTATGTTGTACATATACAACATAAATCTAATTTTCAATGCATTATTAATGAAAAATCAGATAAATTTTATTGAACGTTTATTGTAGTTTTGAAAATTTTAGAATGTAATGTTCTTTAGAAACATATATGACCAATCAAAGAAAGTGCATTGGCGGTTTATAAATATAAATTTTATAAACATAGCATGAAATATATATTATGTACAACGTGTTTAATGTACATATATAATTATATGTATTCAATGTGCTATTTTCTTCCAAACTCTTAAAGGTTTTTGAATAATACATGATACCTCTTGAAGAACATCCTTTATACACAAGAAATATTATAATTTTATCCCAGATATATGTATTTTTTTTACAGTATAAAATCACTCAATATTAAATTTATATTTGAAGATTATTATACGGAATATATATTTGAATTAAACATTATGTATTATGTACATATATACAGTATGTGTAGTTTTTTTTTTTTTTTCTAGACAGGAAATAGGTGGAATATAAAATTTGAATTTGATCAGATCAATAAATCATTATAATAACAAACGAATATCCTTTTTTTTACAAATATATATAATTTTACTAACTTATATGTAGATAACATAGAAAATCCTCTATTTAGAATTTTATATGAATGGTATCATATATGTAAGTAATAGTATATATATTTATAATGTTTATATGTATATATGAAATATATGATTTTATTATGAACTTCTCTATAAAATGCTGAAGATTATATCCTGTAGTATAGACTGTACAATAGAAAATTACAGCGCTGTTTATACCAATTTGAAATCTTTAAGGAGATATATCAAGTGAAATTTTTTTTATTTTTTCCAAAAATAATTAACCTTTTCATTTTTCAATTTTTTGTTTAATGAGGATCTAGAAAATTTAATATAGGATTCTTTAATATCTAATTCTAAAAAATTAAAATATCTATCAAAATAAAATTAAACTGATCTAAAGACATTTTTAAGGATTAAATTAAGGTATTTTAATTGGAATTGCCGTTTTATTAATTTAAAAGGCGAAGGCCGTTTATACCTTTATTGAAATATTACTCTTTTTTTTTAATATCTATAATGAAAAGAAAAAACGTCAGAATTTTGAATATTATTGCGGCTTTTTCATTTATTTTTGTCAACCGAACTCATGATTTTGTCATTAAATTAGAAATTAAGATTTAAAAATAGATTACTTAAAAAAGTATTTGACTACACTGAGACAATAATAATATTGTATAGATATCAACTTAAATTATATTAAATTCATAATAAGTAATAAAAAATTTTAACAATATAAAACCTATAAATAAACCATACATTTAAATTCTATAAATTAATGTTTTTTTTTATAAACAAATATAATATCCTGCCAGGATATAAAATAGGAATAGATAAAAAAAAAAAAAATAGAAATTATATATCCTGATCATATTGGCATTTTTATTCGTTTTATTTTATTTATGTATAGATGTGAATTAGGAGATTATGTAGTGTCCTTTCAGTTATGTTGTCGACAAATTATTTTTTGAAAATCTTTTAAGAAAATTGAAAAAAAAAAAAAAGAATAAGAACAGAGTTTTATTAAATGCAAAAGTTTTAAAAGAAAAGTTTGTGTTTTTTTTTTCTTACCACCTTGTGGGTAGAAGTTTATTTTTTTTCTGTTTTCAGTTTATAATAAGTTTTATAGAGTTTTCTGATATGGAAATTAATTTATATATATTATATATATATATATATATATATATATATGTATGTATATATATTTTTTCTCATTAAATCAAAAAGTTAGTTATTAAGATTTTCAAAAAGGAAATATTAAAAAAAAAAAATGTTAATTAAAAAAAAAAACGTTTAATTAGTATAGTCTTATTGCTGAATATATATATTTAAAAAAAAAAAAAAGATATTAAAAACTTTAAATTTTTTGATTCGTTTTTCAACGCTATTCTTTTAGCCAAAGAACTTTTTTTTTTTAATATCCTTTTTCTAAGTAAATGAAAAATTTAAAGGAAAACATTTTCATATAATTGGTTTTTCTTTCATTTGTTTTCTTTCTAGATTGGGATTTTATAGAATTTTTTTTTTTTGATTTTGTTGTATCCAGATTTACATTTTCTCTAAAATTATTCAATTTGATTGTATTAAAAATATTTTCTTAATGTTTAAAATCGAGAATGAAAATGATATAAAAAAAAATAAGTCGATATTGATATTTTTATAAAAATCAACAATTCTTTATGTTTTTTACTAAGAAATACATACTGGAAGTTTAAATTTCATTACCTTATGTATAAAAATGAACACAAATAATTAAAACTAAATTAAATTAAATAAAAAAGTCGTTTTGATCTTGACTATATACCCAAAAAATTTAAAAATTATAACAAAAACCATTTATATCAAATGTATTATCGTTGTGATATATATCCAATGTCGTCATGTGAATTTTCCTGATTAGATTCTCACCAATAACTAATATTTATTCGTATTTAAATATAACTAACTCTTTGCTATTGAAATTGTGAATGTTTATACTTTTTCCATAAGGCTCTTAAGAAATTTTATAGATAGCCATTACCAAAAAAAATTTCTTTTCAGGATTTTTGTAAAATATTCTTCAGTGATAAACTCTACAAAGAATATTTTTATGCATCAGAAATATGTGTATAAATAATTAAAGAAAATTTTTTATTCGACATTGATTTTATTAATTGTACAACATTTTTATTTTTCCTTATATTTTATAATTTTTGATTATAGCTTTTATTACAACATAAAATCAAATTTAATTGATAATTGTTTTGACAACGAAAAATTCAGCAGAAAATTTATTTGAATCATATATTTATAAACCTGCGGTTTAAAAAAAAAAAAAAAAAAAAATTATCCAAATTTTAACTAATTTTTTGAAGTATTACAATCAAAGAAAATATTTTATTGCATAATAGCAAAACTTTTTATGATTTCTAAGTGCTGCGTGAACTAAATTTTGGAGAGAAAAACAAAATTCCCATAATTTTGTACATATAGCATTTGAACAAAAACAAAGAAATTGGTTCAGGAAAAATACCATATTTGGTATCACTCTGATGTTATTTTAATTTTTTTTTATCATCCTCTCTAAAAACCTAAAATTTCAGCAATATTTCGATATTACGTGCAATTTTATGTTGTTGAAAAAAAAATAAAAATAAAAAAAATAACAAAACAGGAATTCATTTTCAAAGGATTCTTTAATTAAAACATGGCGCTGGGCATAGTGAACAAATCTTTAATCCGCTATTGGCAATGAATCACAAAAACTAGAATAGAAGAGTGAAAATAACAAATAAAAATTTTTAGATAGGTACTTTTTGTTTTGATATATATATATGTATTTTTTTTTTATGGTCAAAATTAAAAATTGATTTTAAGAATTGAAGAATAAAAAAAAAGAAGAAAAATAGGCTTTATAGGCCGCCTGTGTGCACATTTAACATTGGAAAATAGCTTAAATTTTTTTTAATCGAAGTATTTTTTTTTTATATATTCTGTTTTTAACAAACAAAACTATGTGATGAAAAATGCTCCCGTTTTTAATGATTAAATAACGAAATCAAACTTAAAAACCTTTAGAATCATTTTTTTTAAATAAAGGATAAAAATGTTATTAAGGACATGTGTCGGTTGTTTTGTCGCAGAACAATATTCTTAAACTATTTGTTCTATCGATGATCCTTCTTTTGTTTGTGGGGAAATAGATTCGGATTTAGATTCATCTAGATTTATATCCATAGATTTATATCTAGATTTATATCTATAGATTTAGATTCAAGACTTCATCCGATATTTCTGTACAAGTTCTTATTAAGTTTTAATTTTATTTTACTTTTATAGAAGTCGAAAACCGACTGAAGGCAAACATATTTTTATAAATCTTGACCAAATTCTTCAAAAACTATAATTGCTTTATTTTCTGACAATATGTTCTTAAAATCTTGCGCATTTATTACATTAATAGTAAATAGTAACTCAACCAATAATGTATAGCAAATGAATTGTAGCAAAAGTTGCTACACTAAAATTATATTTTTTTTTCTGTTTTTTTCTTGGGTATATGTAAAGAAGTAAAAGTGCATGCCATTTTTCCTTGCTATCACAAATAATTTTACTTAAACTTAAATCTGAAACTAATTCGTATCTTTGTGATGCGGAATAATAATAATTTAATAAAATTCAAAAGACATAAAAATAAGTTAAATTCGCTAAAGAGAAATACATATTCCTATAATTTTTTTTTTCAGTGAATGTTAATATCTGCATGTACGTCAGTCAATTCATTGCAATTGCATCAATTCATTGCATTTGCGTCATTTCATTAGAAAAGTTTCTTTTTTGACTTATTATGCAACTAATATTATACAAGGTAAACTAAGAAAATTTCTATTCTAATTAATTATGTAATGCTTTTTATTTTTTTTTTTTTTTTCATATTTTTATATAATAAAGAATTATTATTATTATTATGTTAAAAATAAATAAATAAATAGAATATTCTTTTCACGCTCGTACAAATTGTTAAATGATGTAAATTTGCAATAAAAAAAAAAATACAAAAAACAAAATCTGAACTTGAATATAGGTTTAGTTTATATAAATATCTAAAGAATTTTTCTAGTTATTATATTTTTTTCGTACCCTGTAATAATTTTTGCCTAAAGATACGTATATTTTTTATTCTCTCTAGGACTCGAAATTATAATATGTAGTGTATAGTTCTTTGTTTTTTTTTGATGTTAAATAATTTATATTATTATTATTTTTTTTTTTAATAAACAAAACAGGTAGAAAAAGCTTTATCTATATTCAGGGAATAACAAAAAAATAAAAAATAAAAAAAAAGAATAAACGTTAAGATATCTACGAATATATGTATATATATACATATTAAACCAATAACATTAAATTGATATTTTCTTGAAATTCATATTCTATGCAGATATTTTTCCTTCACTAAGAAATTTTGTTGTTATGCAAAATGTTATTTGATACAATGTTGGTTAATATATTATTTTGTTCTCTAAATACATTGAATCTTAAAAATTATTCTTAAAGTTTTCAAATTAAAGACAATTTTTTGAATTTACTTTCAGAATTGTAAGAATTTGTTTTTATAAAGAATATTTGGTATTCGATATTTTGGAGAGATGTTGTCAACTGTTTTTAGAATTAGATTTCTTCAAAATGGCTCATTGAATTATGTGCTTATCATTTTGAAATTTAAATAATTTATTTTCTAGTTCGGAACAAATCCTGGTTAGACATTATATAAATTGAAAAAAATTTAACTATATGATTTACATAATATATCAGTTGCAATCATATACACTGATATATTTATAGTAAATCGAAATCGAACTGGTTAGATTCCCAAGCATCAACAGTCGTATTTTTGTTACTATAAATTATTACATTCTATATTTATTTATTTATTTATTTTTTGCTCAGTGTATAATATTATTTATATATTGAAAAACATTTATGTTTGTATATTATATTTTCTTTTTATGATTCCGCAGAGATGATTTATAATATTTTTTATATGATTATTCTAGCAGGACACGTACAAAATTTTTTATATAATAACAGTTGTGAGATATATTTGGGTACAGGCAATTCCAAGAAAATCACTAAGAATATTATTAAAGGTTTTATGAAATTTAAAATAAAATCCTGCTTATTTTTGTTTTTACAAATTTAGCAATATTAATCGGTTAACAATAATTGAACTTTATAGGGAAGGCAAACATTATTGATAAAATCAATTTTCATACTGAAGAATTTTTACTATGAGAATGTTTTGTGAAATAAAATTTTTTTACACAACCAAATGTCAATGTTTTTCAAATTTTTAATATTTTCAATTATTAATTAAATGTTTTATTGGGTAGATATAAATTTTTTATAGTTGAATAATGAATGCTGTTCAATAGTGTTACAGTATATATTTGGAAACATTGAATTTGCCTTATTTCGTTAAAAATGTTTATGTACATCATTTAGTGTGTCTAATTTAAGTTGGAATTGTCTAGAAAACTATACATATATACATTCATAAATATTAGAATACCTGATATTTACTGAAAGTGCATTTTTAGACTATAATAATATTGAATAAAATAAAAATTACCTGTATTACGCTCATTCATGATGAAAATTTTGGAAACTATCAAAAAAAAAAAATAAATAAAAAATAAAAATGTGAAATAAATCACTGAATAGATCCACCATTTAACCAAAGTATTTAGGAAAAATATGTTGAATGTGTAGATAGAAAAAATATTAATAAAATATATACATGACTTATTATTGGTAAATTTAATCAAGCTAACTTATGTTTTTCCAACACAAACTGATTTTATGACAATATTTTTTTTTAGAATACATGAGTAAATATATATGTATGAATTTTTGTTGCATGATAAGTTTTTATTTTATATTTCGTTGTATTTGTATTGACTTTTATTTAATAATATCAGGTATACACGAAATAAATATATGGCAATTTGATTTTAAAAATTATTAAGTTAATGATTTTTTCAAGCCAATTAAATAAATGTATATTTAAAAAGAAGGAAAATTCTGCACAAATTAATTTCCTCCCCCTCCGCTAAATCACCAAGGAAAAACTTAATCCGAGTATGTTTACAGTTTTTAGTTATTTTATTTCAAATTTTAATAAATAAATTGGCATAAATAAAATTTCGAAAATAAAGATATTTCGAATTTGAATATAATGGGCTTAGTATATTTAAATAGCGTTTTGTTGTTATATTTAATTCTTTTCATTCTTTGTACCTAAACATAGCAATAAATTTTATGAATTTTTTATTGTATATAATACAGGAAAATATATTTGCATAATATAAAAATTTTTTTTTGGTTTTTAGTAATTAATATAAATTTTAAGAAAAAAAAAAAAAAATTAAATGATGAATTAATTTTTGTTATTTTTTTTTTGTGTTTCAGTTTCTGACAGATTAGAATAAACTAGGAAAAAAAAATGATAAACGAAAATTATGCAAAAAGAAAATAATAGAAACGTCCTTCAACTTCAATGTCCCTTTTTTGGAATTTACATAACTTTTCCCTTATTCTTCTATTTTTTTTTTTTTTTTTTTTACTTTTGATTGTCACTTTATCTCATAACGGATATCCTAGTTGTATTTGTTTTTTATTTTTCATAAAAATAATATTTAAAATCCTTGGTACATTTAAATAAAAAAAATAAAAATAAAAAATAAAATGTGTTTAACGAAGAAAATAACAAAATTCAGAAATTATTTTCCTCAAAATTTATAAAAAAAAAAATAAAAAAAATAAAAAATATATATATAATACGTAGTTATTATATAAATGTTATCTATAGTTACAAAGTATAATAGTATTATCCCTTATACTGCCTCAGTTTATAAATTAAAATTTTTAGCTGTGACCGGCCACATGATGCCGTAGCAAGTAAATGCTAAAAAAAAGCATGTGCGAATTAAAAACTCGCCGTTATTCAAATGGTACAAAATGGTTCGAATGGTGACAAATTTGATAGCAATTGCTGAAGAACTTTCGAAAATCCTCAATTAAGAACAAACAAACATTTATATTTTTATTTCATATTTGATAGAAAAAAAAATTAAAATAATATCTATGACTATAAAAGTAGATTTTTTTTTTATATCAGTTTTGGCAATATATCCATTATAAATAAGTCTATAAGCTCAGAGCGTAAGAAATTCTTCATATCTTTATCATTATAGTTAATTCTAAGTTAGAAGAGGACCTTTGGTGGAACTTTTCTTTTAGGTCGCTAGCACCTTTGTAAAAAAAAAGTTGTCACGGGGTTAGGAAAGCAAAAAGAAAAAAAAATATGAATAATAAGGATAGCAATTAAAATGGCAAAAATAAAAGAAAGAAAGAAAATAAAAAATTAGCAAATATTTTACTGAAAATTTAACAGGAAACGGAAAAGCATCAGTAACAGAGCGTAAAATCTAATGTTGAAAATTTTTTGATACAAAATTAAAATTGTATTTTTAATTCTTTTAATTATATTTTATAATATGTATACAATACATATATTCAGTACAGTACCTATAAATATATATTTTTTTATTATTCATATATACTTTATATACTCTAAAATAAAACTTCGAAATTTAAGTATATAATGTAAAAAAAAAAACACAATTTTTTTAGGAAAATTTTTGGTTTCTGGAAAAATAATAATGTTTTTTTTTTAAAATAGTTAATTTCAATTCCAGATCTTAATTTTTTTTTTTAATATTTTCCGGAAATTTTTTTTTTTTTTCAAAAAATTCAACAGAGCAAATAAAATAAATTTTCAGCTATATAAATAAATTCAAATGAAGAAAAGAATGAGCTGAATGAAACTCCAAGTGTAATTTAATCAAATTTAATTTTATTAATTGATAGAAATAAATAAATAAAAAAAAAGAAGTTTTTCTTAATTTTTACTAAGAAATTATAAAATACTATGTAAAGAAATTATTGGCTTAGAATTATATTTCTTCTTTTTCATAATATGTAGTTAAAGATAATATAAATTTGAGTAGACGCAAATAACTTGTTGTTTTATTTATAATAGACATAAATAAGAAATTTTAAGTTAGTGGTAAAATATTTGAGTTTATCATAATTTTGGGCATATTTCCTAATAGTACTCCCTGACTTTTTATTATCAAGTTCGTTAAATAACAAGCATCTTGTTTACCAATTGGTTTGTAAAGACTTCTTAATCTAGGGTCAAATTCTATATAACTTGGTTCTTAAAAAAATGTTGTTCGAACAACATTTTTTAAGCGACATAAAACAGTATGTTGTTTAAAAAATATTGTTCGAACAACATTTTTTTGAACAGCATATATAATTTGGCCCAAGTTTTCTGTTTAATGACTGTATACTTATTATTTTCTGCACTTAATAATTATTTTTTGATGAAAAAGATTACAAAATAATACATTTATGAGAACTGAAATGACATTTAAAGTAGAAAAAATATTCGCCCATCTTTTTTTCCTTTTTTTTCAAGTATACATTTACATGGAATAAAATTTTATTTTTATTTTTCAATATTTTATAAAGTTTATTTATATTTTATAAGGAAAAAAATTCAAGAATTGATTTGAGATCATTAGTTCGTCTGTGTTCCCAATGAATTATAAAGTGTCATACAAATGAAAAACATTTTTTTTCTTATTCTCTATAAACAAGTTCAACATAAAATAAGATACAGAAAACTATATTCGTTCGATTACTTAAAATTTTTATAAATTTTTTGTTACTGTACGCAGATTTTTCAATTTTTCATTTTGATGGAATATATGCAACGAAATCTAAAGCTGAGTAGATTTTTACTTTAGATTTTTGCATTAAAGAGAAAAAGATTAATGTGCAATATCATAATTTCTTAATATTATTAATTCAATTTTATATTTTCTTAAAAATGTAGTAAAAGAAGTAGGCATGTGTTGTAAACATTGACAATAAATAAAATAAGTGTTAATGCCATACTGACGATTTAAGCTCGTTATATGTAAGTTTAATGAAAACTTAAGTTTTAAAAGGAATATTTGATTTGAAATTAAAGCTTTAATTTTCTTTTGCATAATCTTTTAATATTCAAAGTTGATTATTTTTGAATTATGGAAAGACAATCAAAAATGTTTGTCACCGTCATTATACTTGTATGTACATTTACATTATGTTATGAGCAATTGTACATAAATGTATATATATATAAAAACTTTATGATAATCAACAAGAAAACGTATCTACGTTAAGAAAATCAATTCGCCCCAAAATAATATCTCTAAAAGAAGTTAAATATGTTAGATATATAAATATTTAAAGAACCAATAAACTTTTGGTCATCGCAAATTGTTTTTCCAAAACTTAAATCAACTAAAGTTTCTAATAAAATATTCTCTTATTCTAATTCTAAAATTTTTGTCATATTTTATTGTCATAGTCGTTAATGTAATTTTAATTTCATAATTTTTAATTTTATATTAATTATGAAAACTTTCAGTGCACTTTATTGTAAATACGTATAACTTTTGAAACTTTTTAATCCAAGTAAAAAAATGAAATTTCATTCATAATTAAGTAACATTTTGTACAAAAATGTGTAATGTTGTACATGTATATACATTAAGTGTGATGTATACTATACATTATATCTTTAATTTGTTCTTTAGACCGCAAAATTTTATTCATTTAATTTTATACTTATTTTATTTTGCTCTTTTCGCTAAGTATATTTAGTTTTTTTGTGTGTCTTTTTAAAAAGTTTGCGGCCGCATAAAACCTCAAGAAGAGTCAACATTGAAACTATAAAAGATTACAATTTCGTTTTAGTTTTTAATTAAATTTAATAAAGAATTTCTTTTTTTTTTTGGATGGTGTAGTTAAAGGAAAAAAGTTTTATCTATAAGTATAAGTAAATAAAACGGTTGATATAGTCAATTTTGGATTCTATTTAACTTTTATTGAAAGTTATAGGTGAATAATGTCAACAAAAGTTTGTTATAAAAATTATAAAATTTATAATTTTTTTGTGGTTTTATTATTAAATGCAAATTGACATTTCCCTAAATTCATTAAAATATCTTTTTATGCATAATATTATTGAGTCAAATTTTCAAAAGTATAAGTAATTTGTTTTCTTAATTATACTCGGAAATGTTTCACAAATTGTTTTAATGTGCCTGTAATCGGTAAGTTGTATTTACAATCGCAAATTTAGCCACATGTCAATATTATAATTTAGACACTTGTCAATATTATATCACTCGACCTAACGGTCTCGTGATATAAGTATTGACTCGTGTCTATGTGTTTTTGTGTAATAACAAATTTTCTTAACATGTGTTGTAATCTACTATAACTTTTCAGTTTTTTTATTAAACTTTCTTTGTAGATAGATATTGAAATCATGTTACGATTCTCGGCTATAAAATAATTTAGGGTTAATAATGGTGTCAAAGATTTAGAATGTATGTTTTAAATACAAAATATATGTTTAAAACAAGTATAGTTTTTTTCAAAAAAGGAGTCGACGTGCGTAAGCACAGTATAGACTTCACAGCCAACTCGCCAGCCGGTTGGTTAAAAAATATATTATATATAATTATATACATCATGATGCATGTATACTTGTATGAAAAAGGTATAATTTAGAGATGATTAAGTGATGATATTAATCTATTTTATGTTAATAGTATTGATAGTATTGAAAAATATTCTTTTCATTAATATATGAATTTAAACATTAAGTATTTTATTTTCCTTATAATTTAAACTGATTTGTTATGAAGACAGTTTTTGTAGAAAGAATTTTCGTTTAAAGTGAAATAAAATTTTCATTATTATTACATCGTTTGAAAAAATTTTCTGAGAATAATAACGAAATATAGAATCTAATTAAAATTACATTTATTTACTTTAAAAAAAGAAAATGTTTTTTAACAGTATTTTATGATAAAAATTTTTTTGTTGGATTCAAAATGCAATTTGTTTCTAGACACAAAGTGATTTGGAAAATTTTACAGCGATAAATGGAAATTGGTATATTTTTGAATATTTTATAAGGTAAAATCTACCCGAAATTTGCATTATGGTATTTGATATTATTACGTAAAGGTAAAATATATATATATTTTTTTTATTATGTATAACGAAAAATTTGGATCATTCTAAACAAAATACAAATTTCTTGTAAAATTTTCAATTGAATAAATAATAAGTTATTTTATGTTTTGTATGAAGTTTGTAAATATAGATGTGATAGAAATAAATGAGCCTCGTTTTTTTTTTATGTTCATCGCCAGCAGTACCTCAAAAATGCGCCCCACGTTTCTAGTTATAGGCTGTTGTAAATAGTATTCTCTGAATAAGCCGGAGAAAAAATTTTAATTTTCTTCTTTTTTGTCAACTAAAAAACTTTTTTATTAAGTATTTATTTAAATTCATTTTTAATAGTTAATGCTTAATAGTAGGAAAAAGTTTAAAAATCTTATTAAGAAACATTGCCTATGGTTATGCATTTTTCGTGTGAAACAAAAGACTTTTTCTAAGATTTTCGTCTATCTTTATGTCACTGTAGTCTCTTCTTTGCTATAAATGCATATTATTAAAGTTTCTATATATATGCTTTCAATTAACTAACGATTCTATATATATCCATTAAATTAACTAATGATAATATTTTTCTAAAAATTATACTATTGTAACAAAAATTATTCTCTACTTTCGCACAGAAATATCTGTGTTCAATTTTAACTACTTTTTAATAACCATAAATATTAATGTTAAGAGAGATAGCTTGTGGTCCATAGGAAATGAAAGAAGTTTATTTTCTTTTTTATGTGTTGTTGCAAAATTAAATTGCATTTAAATTACTTTATCGGAAAACATTTAAAACTTTTTACTTTTGCATAAAATTTGGTGGATTAGATTTTGTCCTGAATATTATAAATATTGTATATATGGTTTCTATAATATAAGCTTCTAAGAATTTCTAAACCTAGATGATATTTATATTCTTTTTCTATCGATTAATATAAATGGATAATTACAGAAATAAATTAGGTTATATACAGAAAATATTCGAAGTAACGCTAAAGTTCCGATTTATATTTATTATCACAGAAATGAATTTTGTCACCATAATCACCAAAATGTCAATGTTTTCTTATTTAAACACGATTTTAGATCTCTATTGAAATAAATTACTGATATAATACGGATAAATATATAATTTTATAGAAAACTATTTTTTTTACGAATAAAGTTTGCTGCATTAAAAAACCGCGATATGCCGCGCCGGCCCGCAAGCTTTATACACATTTCTTGCAGTTTAAATTAAATTCAATCTCGTCGAAAATTTTTTTTTAATTTTTAATAGGTATCTAATTGTCCGGTTAAAAAAAATATTTAATGACTTTCACAAACTTTCGGAACTTATTAATTTTATCTAGAATAAAATTTCCGTATTGAATTTAATCTAGGCAGCTGTTGCAGCTTATATACTAAACTCTTATTATATACTTTAGAAAATTTTATCAGCAAATATAACATTTTATTTATGAGAAAATAAAAAAAAAATAAATAACTTTATGAATAATTTATTAAAGAATAAATTTGTTTTATTATATTTTTGTACATAACAAAAAAACAAAAAAAAAATCAGTCTAATATTTGCTCTTCTCGTTTCAGCTTGAGTTCGGCATTTGAAATGTTTGGTTACGACGGAATTCATTTATGCTTTCTATTAATTTTATTTTCAAACTTTGTAATAATTATTGATAGTAGTGAGGCAAACAATCGTACTAGTCAATTTTGTTTTTTTCACGAACATTGCATGGATTATTGTGACGGAAAATTTGAGTTATTTAGTTGTAACTGGTCATTCCATTGTGCTTGTAATAGTTTATTTGATAAGAATGCTGGTATTTCAGTAATGAGTAATCATAACTTAATAATGTTATTTTTCATGTCAACATTAGTTTATATTATTAATTAATAATAATGTTTTAAAATAAAAAGTTAATTGAAAGCAAAAAAATATATATAAATAAAGCTTTTCTTTTATTAATTAAATAGTGGTTCGCTGTTTTATTAAGACCGTTCTACTGTACTTTGAAAGATGTATTTGAAAAGTCACTTTATAGATTTTATCATCAACTCACAGACAAAATTTATCGTAATTTTTTAGTACCTACCTATTATATGATTTATTTCTGGCTTGTTAATATTACAAATTTGTTATTGATCTAAATTTAATATACTTTGAATGACTCAATTTATGTCGTTGACATGTATTGACCAACAACCCTATCAAATTAATTTGTAATATATAATAGAAAATTTTGTGTCATTATTTTTTACGATTTTTTCTCTAAACTCTAATAATTGTGTTCGATAGCTTTTTTAATTTCCTGATATTTTTTTTTTTATTTATAAATTCATTATTTTCAAATAATTTAGGTATTATAGATTTGATAAAAATAAATTTGCTTATGAATTATTTTTCATGTACTTATATTAGAAAAAATTGTGACGCCGAATTAGGTTTCTTTTAAATATGTGAATACTCAGGCTTATTTACTATGCGGTATTCTATATAGAAACATTTTCCTTCCTTCTGAAAGCAATATGAGTTTTGCCAGAATTTTTGTGCCAACTAGATCTTTTGAATTTATACATAATTATCCATAGTTTTTTTTTTATGTAAAAAATTTGACCAAAAACATGACATTTATTTTCCTTATGAATATAAAATTAAGAAAATTATTTATTTTTCCTATTTTACTCAGTTTTATTAATTTTAAAACTTCTTTTGACTTTTGGAAGTCCTTAAGTGAACACAAGTATAAATTACAGTGTCCTCCTAACTGGAAACATCGAAACATCTTATAGTTGAATTGGAAAATATTGGAAATTTCATTAAAAGTTTAATTATATGTTTATATTATATATGTCAGCCGTCGTGGTGTAGTGGTATTGCCCTTGTCATATAGCCTGTTCGTTAGTGGGTTCGATTCCCATCTCGGACTGGAATTTATCTCACTTAAATTAAGTGTTTGTGTTGTTTATATCTATATATTTATATACAATGTCAATGATACTTAAATATTCACAATTGTTTTTTCCATTTCACTCAAATACGATTAAGCGTAATAATTTCAAAATATGTGTGTTTAGAAGACAAACTAAGGAAACTCATTAAAAAAAAATAAAAATAAAATAAACGCAATTTCATTTCAACAAATTTAACTAAAAATAATATTTAATCCAAATTTTCTTAAAAATTTCCACACCGGCAAGTTTTTAAAGAAAAACACAAATTTAATATTAAAAAAAAAAAAAAAAGGAAGAAAGTTTTTTGAATGAACAAACATAGTACAGAAAGTAACAAAGATAGAAAAAAAAAGTAAAAAAAAAAGTCTTTATTTCACATTTCTCTTAAAAAATAATAATAATATTTAAGTGCAACCAAAAGTATAAAATTTTATATAATTTCATAAAAAAAGTTGAAAAAAAGATTTCATTTTTTTTTTTCAATTTATTCAAACAGAAATAGTATTATATTAGATTTTCACAAGAACTAAAGAAAGAAAAAAAAAGAAAATTTTAATCACTTCCACATTATAAGTGAATCATAAAATTTGTCATAGTTTTATTTTTTTATTACTGAAAATTAAAAAAAAAATTAACACAAAATAGTAGGTAACTAAGCTAGCTATGGCCATTATGTGCAATACATATTATATAATTTTAATTTATATAAAGACCCGCGCACTGAAATTCTTCAATAAGGCTGAAAGATAGAATTTCTTACAAACTGAAACAAAAATTGTAACAAAAATTCACTCGTAATTATGTTTCTTTTTTTTTTTGTCTTCTCTTCAAATCACTATAACCCGTGAATTATTGTAAGTCGAATCGTTAAAATTTTATTACCCTATAAATAATTTCTTCATAATGTTTCATTACATTAATATACATACATATAATGTATATGTACATATATATATATATATATATTTTAATAAAAAAAAAAGTTATATATATTTTTTTTATTACATATTTGATATCCTCAAAGTATCAATTTACAGATTTTTCGCTGTTATTAGGCAGAGATCGATGTTGCTAATGGTTATAATTTTTTTAACGAAAAATTTTTAAATCTCTTTGCGAAGGCAACTTTTTAGTTATAATAACGTTAATAACTTTAAATTTATTTATATATTTAATATTATAAGATTTTAAGATTAATAAAATTATCAATCCTTTTATTTTAGTAAAGTAATAGAAATATGTACATAGTTTCCTGTTGAGTTTTACACAACAAAAAACAGAATCGTAAACTTACGACTAATTTTACATAATATAATATGGTGTTCCCATTAGGAGAATATTTGTGGAATATTCTGTTTTCCGGAATATTTCAGGACAATGAACTGGATTTTTCGTATAAAAATATATTCCAGAATATGTATATTCCACTTTCATATTCTAGTTTGTCAAGGTTAGAATTCTACATTTATAGTTACTTCCACTAACTTTTTGAAATTTTTTTTATAGTTGGCAACAATTTTTTTTTGTCAAATTCGAGTCAAAATGAAAAAAAATATATATAATATATAAGTGGAATATAAGTGGAATTTAAATTTGAATGCGAACAAGGTATAAGGTATCAATAAAATTTGTTTGTTAAAAATCAAAAGTGATATTGATACTTTAAAAAAAAATAAAATAAACCTCAATAAAAAAAGGCTCTAGTCCAACGATTGAATAAATATATAATTTTTTTTCTTTATATTCCGCAGTTATGTCATCTTTTATGTTGAATTTTCATTTCTTTTTGCACCTCTGAGGAGAAATATTTTTTAATGACAAAAACCAAAAAAAAAATAAAATAAAGCCTAAGGCATGCCATATACATTATACACAGGTATACCTCTTGCACACAAAAATAAAAAAAAAAGAAGAATATTTCACTATTTCAATTTAATGTGGTTAGCACCAAGATTATCTGGATTTTTAATATTGCATAAAAGAAAGTAAAACATAAGAAAAAAAGGAAAAAAAAAAGAAAAGAAAAAAAAAAATAAATAAATTTATGGAAAATATAATTCCTGTCATATAAATGTTATGGCTCAATCAATTTTTATGATTGTGTTAACATATTTGAGTCTTAAAAAAGGATTTTCATTTTATATTTTATAGTTATATGGAAAATTTGTAAAATGTAAAACAAAACAAAAAAAAAATAAAATAAAAAATTTATTACAATTGCAGTACGTGAAAAATTTTCGTAGACGAAAAATTTCAAAAAATAAAATTACGAATCGCGTAAATTTTTTAAATAATCTTTTATTTATTTATGTATACATAAACATAGGTAATATAATATATAATTTTTTTTGTTTATTGTCAATTTTTATATTAAAACCATTATTCTTAGAATTTTATACGAGCTTCAAATGGCTAGCATTTATATATTTTCACAGATCAAGACTCAAGTACCTGTATAGTAGAGAAAGTTTAAACATAAATACTACATATAAAGCAGAAATAAGGTTTAATAAGCTTAATGTTCAAAATATTTTTTTATAATGAGAAACATGAGAATCAAATTTTTTAATGCCTGAAAATGGATAATTTCTTTTTTTGTCTTACATAGGTTCCATTATGCATCCAAGTGCGATCCCATTTTTCGTTATAGTATTCAATCCTACATTTCCAATATCAAACGTTTAGGTTTCTCAGAATTTTCTGGTGTTTTTTTTCTATAAAACTACGAATTTTGCATTATTAAGTCTGGTCAGTTATGGTGACTATCTGAAAAAATATGCGTGTACATTTATCCTTATAATTTTTCTGTGTGAAAATTTATTACAATTTTTTTTTATATTGCATTAAATATTTTCATATAAAGTGGCTTATTTAATCAAATAGAAAGATAAAAATTAATGTTTTGTAAATAATATTCGTTAAATGTGTGTATACCACATTGTATATAAGTAGCAGACGTGTTTGTGTGTATACCTATAAATTCTTGATAAAAAATAAATATTACTCTTATACACTTAAACTTAATAATCTTAAATTAAATTATAAATTGCTTTAACTTCTGAGTTCATTTTTGATGATCGCTATAATAATAAAATTATATTTTAATTTAATTTCGATACAGCATAAATCTATAATATACGTATTTTATTATAAATCATTAATTTATAATAATTATTATCTCTGCAATTTAATAAAAATTTAAAGTATTACTTTCATTTTAGCTATCAATTTGGCATCATTATTTTATTTTAATTCTTATAATAATTATTTTTGAAATAATTTTATAAAACCACTAAGAAATTTAGTTTTAAACCACATTCTATGACATTATTCATTATTGCACTAATCAATATAAAATATGTATATGGTATAGGCACAAAATACATTATATTTTTGTTTTATATATTTACATAATATAATATCTTATAGTTATAGGTATTCATAAAATATAATTGACATTTATATGTTTGTGATTATGATTGAAGTTGACATGGAAATTAATTTAGACTTGTAAAGTATGCAGATATATAGATTTGTATGTTTTTAAATAATTTAGAAATTTTGAGTACATTTTTGAAATGAGACAATCAAAAGATCAGAAACATTATTTGTTATAGCTTCTTTTAGTGGAATTTTAGGCAGTTTTCGACCGCACTAAATTTTGTTTCTGGTTATTTAATTTTATGCACATAACTATGTGGTTCCAAATTGATGGGCAAACTATCTAGAATCGTTACTTCAGTTCTACTCATCTGCTAGACGCTTAAACTTAAATATTATTAAAACAAAAATTAAAATAAAAATTAAAATATTAATTGATAAGTTCTTCTTACAGTCTGTAATACACAACTAAATTAAGATATTTTTAAATTTAATATATATAATTTTATTTTTTTATTTGAATGTATAAGAAGCTCAATTTCCTATAAAATACTGTATAAAATAAATATGATTTGATTGCGGTTATAAGTTCATATTTTTTTTACATACAATTTTTTTTAAATATGTTTCCTTTATTCAAAATATACTATGTTTCAATAATTCTCAAAAAGTATCTTCTTATCTATGTTTCAAGCAAAAAAAAAAAAATAGAAAAAAAAATTTATATTTATCATGCCTTAATTTTACTATTTATCTGAGTGTGAAAAATATGAAATAAAAATTCTTTATTCTTCAGATTATTTATGTGCCATTCAAAAAAAAAAAACCTTAGAGTTTTATGCTTGAATATCTCTGAATGAAAAAGCAATTTCGATTAAATTGAAGACCATGGTGAAAAATAAAGCATAATAAAGTACATCCTATTATTATTTTACGATAAAGTTTTCAATTCTGTTTCTTTTCTATTGAACATTGTATTAGGATATTGACCAAGTATAAAAAGTGATAATAATTATCATATATAAATATAAATATATAAAAATATGTATTCATATATAATAAGCATATTCACTTACATTTATAAATCATATACACAATATAGATCCTATATGCCCATATAAGTTGAAGGAAATTTTCTAAGCACATTTTCATGTCTATAGAAAAACCTCATTATACCATGCCAACGATACTGTCAATATTATTTAGTTTTACGGAAAATGTGATGATTCTGAAATATGTCTCAGTTGTTGTATATTTGTTGTATATATAATTTATACAATTTGAATAATTTCCGTATAGGGTGCTATTAATATTTTTTCTTGTAAATATTATTGAAAAAAATTTAGTATATTAAATAAAATATGGTTCCTAAGAAATCAAACAATATACATAGTATGTTTGTGTACAACTGATATTTTGGCTCTGTACAACTGGTATGTTTGTGCACAACTGGTATTTTGGTTCTGCACAACTGGTATGTTTGTGCACAACATAAATCAAACTATATATGGTATGTATTTGAAAGACGAAATTAACTTTCATTTTATTGAATATTAATTTTTTTTTTTTATTATAGGTTATGGATTTTCATCAATTTTATTAGCTGAACATTTTTAAGTGTCATAATTATAGTAATTAAAAATTGTAATTTTAATAACTTGAAAGGAAAGTGATAGTTCCTTAAACAAAATATTTGTATTTATTCATTAAGTTATAATTTATATACATTAACTAAATCCATGCTAATTAAATATTGTCAATGTAGTAACAAAATAGTAATACTTTTAATACTTAAAAAATGTTATCCAATTGAGTTATTATAGTCACTGACTCTCGTCTCTACAATTAAGTGTATCTCATTTATTTATGCTTAAAATGAAAATATATATTTATTATGCACTTGATTAATATTTATATGAATCATGTCCATTTTAATATAGTCGCACTAAAGAAAATATGTATATTATGTACATGTATATAATACGTACACATCCTGTTTTAGATATAGTTTTCTAAATTTAAATTATAAATTATAAGAAATTTATGCACGAAATTGTAAATTAATGGGACATTTTAAGTGAATTTGATGACGCATGATAATTGGACATTATATACGTCTATATTTTTGATCACAGGAAAACAAATGAAATATAAAAAAAAAAAAAAAAGGACATGAAGAAAAACTTTTGGGCCCTACAAAATATCTATATAGTTTTAGATATGTGCATAACATTGGCATAATATATTTATAGTTGAACTGATATATATACATATTATACAAAATAATAATATGAATACAATGCTGATGATTATTATAATTTTTGTTTTTGTTATCATTAGTTATCATCATAATGTTTATATTATGATACGAAATACGTATAATATGTTCATATATAATATACAAATTTATGTAATCCTAAGGTACATGTATGTATATATACAATAACACCAACTGCTTATTACATCTTATTCCAAACCATGATGTAAAATATATATTTTTTTTTGTACATTACATATTTATGTTAGAATTCATGTTGAGCTTTTAGGGTGTCAACAAATTCAACAAAAAAAAAAAACAATATCAAAAATATGTTTTTTAGAATTAAATTCTGTTGTTTTGTGGTCAAATCTGAAAATATTTTTATTTCATTAAAGTCAAGTAATATATTTATGGAAAAATTTAGGTCATGTTATTACAGGATAACAAACCGATTGGGTTAACTTTTAGAAAAAAAAAAAAAAAATTGTATAATATTTATAAATATATAATATAAATAAAAAGAATAAAATAAAAATGAATGTTTTTGATTTCTTTGTTTCGATTATATGAAATATATGCATCAAATTGTAACAATATACATATTAATATTTGATTCCAAAATAATGAACAAAATATTCAAAAACTGAGAAATATAATGTCAAAACAATTTATTTATTATGGTTTACTTTTTCAATCTATTCAATAAGAATGCTGGACATCGCAATTGTCAATGCGCCCGCTTTCAATAGCAATACTGAGGTTCCCGGTTCCAATCCTATTATTAAGATAAAATACATATGCTTGTATAAATAAAAGATGAGTGTGTCCGAAAATAGTGTGATGATGAAATTTTCCAGATTAAAGATTTTACACAAGGCATTACGGTTTCGCAAACAAGTCAAACGTTGGTACTATTATTTATAAAAGTCTAAGTGGCTTAGCAACTGTATTAAAAAAGCTCTATACACTTTTTTAACCCGTTTTCCATCAAAAACTAAAATTGGGCTATATATGTTCTCATTAAATGTCCCGACTGTCCGTTCGTTACAAAAAGCTTTATAACTTATGAACGACTTAAACGATTTTTATTCTTCGACTAAAAATTGAGATTCCATCATATTGAGTTTCGCAGTTAGAAGCTCTTAACCAGCCAAGAGTTTGAATAATTTTGATATAAAATTATATTATATTAAACTTTAAAAATTCTTATGAAAATAAGTATATATATTCTAGAGGATTGATGTCGATTACAGGATCTTAAAATAAATTTGTTTCAGCCCAATGACTCAGGTCTGTATTTCGATGAAAATTGTTATATTGGCATTTGGTATATAGTGATATTGAAGGAAACATATGTTCAGCCCCTGATTGTGACTTAAAATTAAATTATCTTAAATCGAAAACGGGCCCAATATTTCATTTATGACGTAATGTTCTATATTTTTTAATTTAAATTTGAATTCGAGTTGTGTCAGCGTTATTGGAATAGCTTAGGGTATAAAAATGTAAAAAATAAACTTACAATTTTTAAATTTTTGTGTGATCCAGTTTTTAAAACATATAAATTTTTTTTTACTCTTATTCCGTTTTGATTGAAAAATATTTCTTTTTCGTGAACTTTAAAGGAAACTAAAAAATTTTTTTCCTCTCTTGTGTCGCATATAATTAAAAAGAGTCCAAAAGAAATAAAAAGGAAATATACAAGAATCTTTGTTAAAATTGTTAAAAAGAAAAAAAAAAAAAAATATTATTATTTTTAAAAAACATTTTTTTTTTGTAACTTTTCAAAGGAATTTTCATTTCGAGTATTGTCCTTAAAAAAAAAAAACTAATTTTTTTTCTGTGGTTATGTTTCAAAATGTTGAAGAAAACTTTTCAAGAAGACTTAAAAAAACGCAAAATACTATTTCTCTTTTTGCACAAAAATAAAAAAGAAACAAAAGAAGTCCTTATAATTTGGTCTAAAAAAAAAAAAAAAATAAAGGATTCTATTTTAAATTTTTATTTTGTATTTAGACTTTTATTTTTTATATTTTTTTTTGTTTTCAACAGTTAACACTATTTCCTTTGACATTCTTTAATGGAAAGTTTTTATTTCTAGCCTGTTTTCTATCAAAAAAAAAAAACTGGCTTTTATGTTTTCATTAATTGTCCGCCCGTCCGTCCGCCACTAAAATACTTATTATTTTTGAGCCCGCCAAGTCATTTTCATCCTTTAAAACACTGATGCCCAAGCCTATGCTCGCGAGCAAAATTTTTTTTTTTTATACTCAAATGCATAGGAATAAAAAAATGTGTAATCATTTTCAATGAAAAAAAAAAATCGTATACTCGCATATAAAATCGTATACTCATTTCATTATTTCGTATGCTCACTTTGATTCACAAAAAAAAAAAAAATTTTTTTTTCCTTTTTATTTCTAGTCTTTTTAAATACACTGTTAAAAATATAAAATTTATATTTCTTACTCTTTTAGACTGGAAGGTCTTTTATACAATTTTATTTTAATTTTTTAAAATCCCGAAGGAATCACTTTTTATATAAAATATTATTAGAGTACGATTTAAATCAATTGACCGTTGAGTTTTTATGAGTTTTTATGGTCAAATTTGAATAAATTTTTAAATCAAGCTTTTTTCTTCAATCATTTCTCCTTAATTTTATATCTCTATCCCTTTCTGGCTCATATAAATTTCTGTATTAAGTAAAACAAAAAACTGACAGAAAAATCTTTTGTTTTAAATGGAAAAGGAAAGCTTTTAAAAAAAATTTGTCAGTTGATGTGAATCGTAATATATCAGCTTAAGAAGCATTTTTGAAATTTTTTAGGATTGAATTAAAACTGAAAAATAAAACGTAATTTTATTCACAAAACATACAACACACAATTTAGTTTTCTTAATTATGTCTTTAGAAATAATTTTTTTACAGTGAATGTTTTTTAAATAAAAATTGGGTTGGTGTGATATGAAAAAAACCTTAGTATTTTCTATATGCTCTAAATTAGTTCTAATTTGGGCTTCGCTGCTTTAAAAGCTTCATATCGTTTACTTGTACCACGACTCAAAATTAAGATTTAATTATTTCAGATTTCGACAAGGGTCTGAATTTCGATGTAAATTTTTATATTTGTACACGGTTTAAATGGATTTCGACAAAAAATTAGTGTATTGGGTTAGAGAAACTGAAAAAAAGGTTAGAGCCCAAGGTATCGGACTAGGGTTTGGATTTCGATGAAAATTGTAATGTTTGTTAATATGACTATTGAAGGGACTTTGAAATAATATGTTTAGCCCTTGATTGTGACCGAGGTATCTTACAATTAAAGTATACTAAACTCAAATGTTGAAAACAGGTACTGTTCTGTATGTATATATATATTTTTTTACACATAAAAAGAAATTAAATAAAATTTAATTTTTTAAAAATTTTTTTTTTTTTTATTTTCTTTTTGAAAAAAATAAAAAGGAAATGGTTTCTTATTTGAAAAAAAAATTATTGAAGAAAAAATTCAAGAAAAGTTAAATTTCTTGAGGGCAAAGCAACAAGAGAGTTAAATCTTTTTTATTATTTCTTGTTTGTAATAACTAAACGAACACATAATAATAAAATTATTATGATTTTTATTTAAATGACTTTTTTTTTGACAAGGAGGAAATTAATTTATGGTTCATTTTACAAACTAAGATAGTGCTAGACAAATGTAATATTTACGATTGTAGTCGCAGAAGAGATTGTTCTTTTAATAATGAAGAAATAAAATTCTCTTAAAATTGTTTTTTTTAAATACTAAACTCTTTGAAACTTTAAAGCTAAAAAGATTTAGAACTAAACAACGTTCGAAAAGTATTTGTACATGTTTCAGTTAAAAATATTTTCGGCACTTATATTGTTTTAAGGTTCTAAAAACAACTTCCAATACTCAAACTGCAAACAAAATGCGTTTTTAGCCCTAATTTCGTAATCAAAGTCTAATATTATGCTTAATATTATGTTTTTATATTACTTAAAGGCTTGAATTTTCTGATTTTTTTTACAGTGTATACATTCGTAGAATTAAATTTAATGACAAGCAAATCCTTAACGCTTTATTTTATTATGAAAAAAAAAAAAAAAACAAAATTATGTCAGAATTGATAAAATATAGTTTTTTATATCTTCATGGATAGAATTTATAAACTAAGTAATTAGCTAGAAAATTAATCCATGCAAAAAGTTTATTTTATTTTCTATATAATAATATGTACTTCTTACATTATTTATTTATAATATATATAGAGAAAAAAGAAATTAAACTGTAATCTGAAATAATTCAAAATCTTGTGAAACTTTTCTTCTGGACGTGTTATTCTCAACATAAATATGTATTTATGTATTTAAGTATACGAAGAAAATTTTTTTTTTTTTTTAGATTATAAACTTTTTGCCAACATATGTACATAATCGTCTGCGTTATGCCAAAGTTACGAAACTATAAATTTTTGATAAATTTTCAACTAATTAATATGTCATACCTTATTTATGATGAGTAACAAAAATCAAATCCTTCTTGCAGACGATTGAAACTTATATTTTCTTGAAGTTTTTTTGAAACATAACATCAGAAAAATCATCAAAAATTTTAACCAAAAATTTCAAAAATTTCATTTTATTTAGGGACTGTGATAAGCATAACACTGACGATAGTACAACACAAGTATAGATACAGAGTATATACTTCATCAGGTATATACAAATCCATATCATTCGTATGTATTGAAATATAGTCTTCATTATTAACCTAAGAGAAATAAAAACTAAACTAAAAAAGAAAATAATCTTTTTATGACTAAAATAACGTAGATATGTCTTTCTGAATTAAGCTTAAATGTTATTGCATTTTAATTGGTTTATTTATTAAATTTAGAATTTCTTTTTTTTTCCTAGACTGGACTAAGAATGGCATAAAATGATAAGAAAACTTTTGATCAATCTTTATTGCCCTGTTCGTTCTCTTAAATGTCCAAAGTTAATAATATTATCAATATTAGAAATTGATGATAAAGGATTTATGATATTTTGAATTTAATTTTTTATTAGTTCATATCGGTTCAAATAATGTTAATCTTAAATAATGAATATTGCATAAATTTTATTTAACATAATTAACTTTTTTTATGATTTAAGCTTAAATGTTACTTATATTGTGTACTTATATTGTTATGCTTTAGAAAGTTCTAGTTGAGGTAAATGAGGTAATTTGATATATATAGAGCTAAAGTTCTTATCTGCTAACATTTTTATTAAAAAATACTTTAAATCAGAATATTCAATACACTTTACTTCTATACTTATAATATATCTACTTTTTACATTTCTATTTACAATGTTCCAAATAGCTTATATCAGAAATTTGTTAAATTTTACTATATATATACATAAAGTAAAAACTAAGTGAATTAAGAAATCAATGACGCAAGAATAATTTAATTAAAACTGAAGTCATCGCAATTTGATATTAATAAAAGTGACATAAAACGATATGACGGCGATATTCAATGAAATTCAATTTAAAAAAAAATTTCGCTGGTTGAGAACGTAATACATATTTTAATTTAATCAAATTTAAATGTAAAAGTTCTTTTCAATCTCAAAACTTGTATAAATTATCATCTACTCTGTAATACATACTGAATTTATATGAAATATTGCTAAAGACTGAGAATGGTCATCATATAATGTGTGGTTGTTTAATTGAAATTTTTATTAATACGTTAAATTGGTGGGGGCTCTTCAGCCGGACAATTCTTGGTAATTGATGTCACAATTATTGAGCATTTAGTGCTTAATTTGTGACTATTAGTGCCATAAAAACTAGAATTTGTGCTCGCTTAGTTTTTGAGAAACTTTGATTTTCGAATTTCGAACATGGGTCAAAGTGGTATCTCTGGCCGGATTCGAATTTCCAAAAAAATAAAGACGCTATTATTTAGTGCTTAATTTGTGCCTATTTGTGCTACAAAACCTAGAATTTGTGCTCTTCAAAATTATGTGAAAACAATTTTTTTTAGATTAGGCCAAAATTTCAAAATTTGAACAGAATTTTTTTTCGTCGAATTTAGAAAAAGCGAAAATGCCACCAATTAGTGCTTGCGTTTATTGTACTTTGTGATGATTTGTTTTATCAAAAAAAAAATATATGCCGCGCCGAAAAAAATGTAAGTTCGAAAAAATTTCAACTTCAGCTATCACGGTGAGGTGCGGGGCGGCGGGCGGGCGCCGCAAATCCCACTGACCAACCACCAGTTCGCCCGCCCGCCGCCCCGCACCTCACCCTTCTAGTTCTGCGACACTCTTCACAAAGTACAGTAAACGCAAGCACAAATTAAGCACTAAATGGTGGCATTTTCGCTTTTTCTAAATTCGACGAAAAAAAATTCGGTTCAAATTTTGGAATTTTGGCCTAATCTAAAAAAAATTGTTTTCACATAATTTTGAAGAGCACAAATTCTAGTTTTTGTAGCACAAATAGGCACAAATTAAGCACTAAATGATAGCATCATTATTTTTTCGAAATTCGAATCCGGCCAAAGAGACTCCTTGACCCATGTTCGAAATTCGAAAATCAAAATTTCTGAAAAACCAAGCGAGCACAAATTCTAGTTTTTGTGGCACTAATAGTCACAAATTAAGCACTAAATGCTCAATAATTGTGACATCAATTAACAAGAATTGTCCGGCTAAAGAGCCTCCACCCGTTAAATTATCATTATGTTTGCATATAAATCCAAAACCTAAAATTGGAATATATGTTGTCGGAAAATGTCACGGGAACATTTTGGTGGTACTCAGTAGTATCCAAGTTCAAATTAACAAAAATGATTATGAATTTATATGAAATATAAATAAAAAGAAATTTATAACATAATAAACAATTTTTTAAAACTAAATTCTAGATTTTTCCTAAATTTAACTAGCAGCAATGTGCATCTAATTTCAAATCTCATCAAATCTCATCTTTTGGTCGTGGTAAGGGGGAACAAGAAAGCACAGTCATATTTTCGAATTAAACGAATTGAAATCGTTTTGGCAGATAATTAGTTATAAAGTATTTTACTGACGAACGGACATTTATTGAAGAGAAAACACATAAATTGTTTTTTCATTTTAGGTTCGGAAAACGGGCTTAAAACTTAACAAGAATGATTAGAAAAAATTAAAATCTAAATTTACTTTTTATAACTAAATTCAAGAAAAAATTAATTATTTTCTCTATTTTAATTTTTCCTAAATTTAAATTGCATCAATATGCATCTAATGAGGTTACAATCTTTTTTTTTTTTTTGTTATCCCTTAGCATAAATTTTAATAACTTCAACTTTCTAAATCTGTTTTAATTTATATTTTCTATACTATATAGCAGAATATACACATAATCTAATAGTTAAATATAAAAATAAAAACTAAATAAGTTTTGTAGAAAATATATAAAAAAAAAAAAAAGAAAAGGAAAAAAAAAATTTTAATATACGAAATAACAAATAGTTTTCATTCTTCGACGAACCCATCATTATATGTCCTCTATTTAACCTTTCGAGGATGAAAATAAAAGAAAAAAAAATAATTTTTTTTTGATATAGAAAATTCTGAATGTCTTTTTTCTTTTTTTGTATTTTCCTAACAACTTTTTTTTTTTTTTCTTAGATAGTGGTATAATGCTTTTTACTTCTACTATATATATACTAACATAAGATTTTTGTTGATAAAAATGAAGAGTGTACAGAATATATTATAAATATACAAAACAATAATAACTACACAAATTCAATGGTATTATATTGAAATGAAAATAGTTCCCTAGTGAAATCCGCAAATAATAATAAAAATGCGTTTTTTTTTTTTGCTTTTCCTTTTCTTTCATTTCTAACAATTTTCCTACCTTCAAAGTTAAAATTACTCTTTTTTTTCCATTTTCTATTATCATTTATATGTTTTAAAAGAGATTGATAAGAAAACAAAAAGAAAAAAAAAAACAGATTTTTAAAGTAAACTATTGATTTTGGAGATTCTATTCAATTTCATAATTGATTTTTGTGTGACAAAAGTTATTTACTAGGTTAGAAAAATATTTGATACTGAGTATTTCGTGTACTATCGTTAACCTTAGCGAAGTTTTAATTCTAACCTTTTTTCTTTCTATATAGTAGTACATTAAATTTTCAGAGAACTAAACTAAATGCGGTTTTAGCTCTTACGAATACCGAAATTCGGCACAGGTTCATTTATACATTTTCTGAAATTGTAATGTCAAATACTTTTGACAACATTAATGACTAAAGCTTAGTAATAGAGGATTTGAGAACTACGCAGGATCTATCGCAACCGGTATTTAATTTTGTTTTGAAAAATCCCAAATATTTTATTTATACAGTTTTTATTTTATCAGATCGATCGCAGCATAAGCATTAGTAAAATTATAGTAATTAATAGGGATGATCGTTTCAGAGATCTTGAATCATCTTTGATCCGATGGAAACTAATTTGAATCAAAATGTCAGTCGGTCACAACAATTGCAATCAAACTGGGATGATCAAAATAAGGAGGAAAAAAATAAAAAATTCAAATAAAAATTATCGGGCTATATCTGTATAAGTTTTCTGGGTAGCTACAGAGAACAAGCTCATTATACCTTTGTGTAAACGTAAATGAACTTATTTATTCTTTACATTGCAATTCGTTAAAGTTTCCACGTAAAAAAAACAAAAATTTCTTTTGCTATACAAAATGAAAAAATCGCAAAAAGAAAACATAAGCGAGTAAATTTCTTATAGCTTTCACGTTTTCTATTCTTTTTATATATTTTCATCAAAATCATAAGATTTTGTGGTTTTGGTGGTGATTATTATCTTTCTATTTTACTTGTTTATCATATAAATGTGATGTTAGAAATATATTTTTTTGTTCTTATTATTTATTTAAAAAAAAAAAAAAAAAAAAAATGGTTGCATTAAGAAAATAGAACTATCTGATAGTAATAATATTATATATATAATAGTATAGTTAGTAATAGTGCAAAGCAGATATAATATTCGAATATAACTCTAGTTGGACTATTTTATTGTTAATATCCATTAAGTCGTCTACAGGGATGAAATTATTTACGTTTAGATTAGAGTGGTTTTGTATTAATGAGAATATTGCTTTTTTTTTAGAATTTTCTCTTAACACAATTTATTGCTGTGATCTGCAGGAAATCGGTTAAATAGGTTGTAAAGACCTTAAGATTTAAAAAAGAAAGTTATGTTTAAGTGAACAATATCGAAAATAAAAGACATTAAGGGTTGTTATGATAATTTTATATCAATTTATTTTTTTTATTTATAATTGAAAAGTTAAAATTTCGAGAGAAAAACAGAAAAAAATTTTAATTTTTATTATTTTATTATTTTTTTATTAGTCCATCATATTAGCGAATTGTTTGAAAAAAATTACAAATAGTGTTTGTTGGAGAATCGCGAAACTCTTGGGATTGTCTCGGTATCGTGCTCGAGAATATAATAGTATTTTACGAGATTCTAACGTGTATCGTTTCGGATGAACGAGAACCGAAATCTAAGTTCGATGAGAGAACGTGAAAAGATTTATTCATTTTTACATTTTTACTGAGACCTATTTTCATTCACATAAATCGTTAGAAAAGTCATCATATTATATTATTTCAATTTTTGGAAAAATTATTAAAAAAAATATATATTTATTTTAATATTAATAAATTATTTTTTTCTTAATTTTTTATTCACCTCTCAATCATTAAAAAATTTATTTTCTTTCGATTTTCGTGTAAAGTCCTAATTATACGAGAAAATCTTTCCGAGAAGAGACTTGGTCGATTCAAGTTCGTAGTTTACTATTTTTCTCCGATGTTGAGCCGAGACGAGACATTAATTTAAAAATTCGAGACCGATACGAGATTTTCTCTAATTTCGCCTCGTCTCAAGTTTCGACAAAGACTAATTACAAGTTTACAATATAAGGATCAAGAAAATTAAAAATTTTTTTTTTCGAAAAATTATTCCTTGAATTCCAATAAAAATTATGTTTAAATAATAATAAAAATTCTTTGGATTTAGTTATTCTTAAAAATAAATAAAAATTCTTAAGATCGAGAAAATCACTAAAAAAAAAAACAAAATCAAACATTTAAATTAAAAAATCCATTAAGAATTAAAACAAAAAAAATAAAATAAAAAGGACACAATTTTACATTATAAGAGAATATAAAGGATAACAAAAAGATGGTTTACGGTGATTGTTTACTGGTTCGTTAACTCTGACTTGTTTCAATTATTTTTCATTCTTCTATTTTCGTCTTATTTGAAATAAATATTGCTTAAGTCAAAGTTTTCCTTTTTTGAATTCCTTTTTCAGCTTGCCATTTTTTTTTTGTTTTATCTTAAAGACAATATTATTATGTGTGTCCTTTAAGAAAAGTTTTTTCTCTACATTTTTTTGTGTATATATTTATAATATATAATATCATCTTTTAAGAAAAATTATTTTTATGATATAAAAATAAAATGTTTTAAAAAAAGGAAAAATCTAACATCTTTTATATAATTTTTATTTGAAAATTCTATACATTTTTTGTAAATTTATTTTTGCGTTAAAATTTACAATTTCAGTGAAAAATCATATATTTACATTATATAATATAAAGTCAAAAGATAAAATTGATTCACTTTAGGTAGTACCATAGATTAAGAATACAGAAAGATGGGAAGCTTCATACAACATTATTTTTGGTATTTTTAAGTCAATGTGTTAGTAAAACAAAATAAAATACGTGATAATTATCAATGTATGAAAAGAATTTTATTTACACCTTCACAATAAAATACCAAAAAAGACTGAAAAAATGTTGTATGAAGCTTCCCATCTTTCTGTATTCTTAATCTATGGTAGTACCTATATACCTAATCGAAAAAAAGGAAAAAAAAAACTGTCAAATATTATTGAATATTTTTTATTTGTCATATTTTGTTTTGCCGTCGAAGAAAATTATGACATAATTAGAACTGACAGTATTTATTTTATAAAATACACATTATTTTTTATTTTACAAATTTTACGTTAAATTCATATTGTCATCTAAACAAATGTATCTTATTCTAAAAAAATATTTATTTCATAAAGTTTTGTAAACAAAATATCAATTCTTGAACTTGGAGGACGATAGTTTATTCTAAACAATTGGTTTTTAAATAGGAACTCGTTATCATAGATTAATATAAATTCAGTAAAAAAATTTAACCCTATTATTAATTTAGTCTTCAAGGTACCTACCTTTTTTTCGAAGTCTAATTTCTATAATTTTTTTATAATTTAAACATCATTTCATATTATAAATTAACAGAAATGAGAATTTTTATAATTAAGAAGATCAAATTACTCTTTTTTTTACAAAACTTTCAAAATAAATGACCAAGAAAGAAACTGATATTTAATATTTTTTATATAGTTTACATACACTTGAAAATGGGTTAATCAAAAATGCTTGGGTTATACTATTAACTCAAATGCATTCAAGGTCTACATGGGTCCTGGTAAGCAAAAATCATAATAATAATTGCCAGAATTTTATTGAACAAAAAACAAAAAAAAAGGTGCAAGAAAAAATTAAATTTAAATTTTATTCATTTTTGTTTGGTGTTTTCTTGATTCAACTCTAATGGGATCAAAAGATAAACCAAAAAATATTTTTGCAATTTAAAAGACATTATATAGCATTTAGAAAATTTTATAAAGAAATTTCATTTAAAGGAAAATAAAAAATAAAATATATATTTTTTTTTCTTTTCTGACACCTTTTAACTTAAGGAATAAAAAAAATTCCAAGGGGGCAACGGCGACATAGATGATGATAAAAAATCCGAATCAGTTTAAAATTATTTTTATTGCGGATTTTTGAGCTTTATCTGTAAAATGGATGGCTAACAAGAAATTAAAATTTCTAAATAAATTTTTTTTTTATTTTATTTTTTATATCTATTGTTTTTTTTTATTTTTATTTTATTTCTTTTTTATTATTATTATTTATTATTATTTAGTCTTTTAGCTGACGAAAAATAAAAAGTTCCTTTTTGTTTTTGCAGAAAAATAATGAAAGAAATATTCATCAACCCCGTACTCAATGAGCCGTACACAACATGACAAATAGCAGCTGGCAATATTTATTAAAAATTCGATACTGATACTGTTAATCTATAAATCCCTGTAAATCCCTGTAAATCCCTTGCTACAGTCACTCATGAGTCGATCTTGTGAATTACTTTAGCAAGATAAATCTTTTTTCACTGCAAGCAAAAATAGATCATACTTTTATATTTTAATATGCCTGTTCGTATGATTAACTATTGTTTGTTTTTTGCCGCAAGAACAATAAAAACTATTATTTTACAATTCATTTGGTTACAGTTTTGGATGATTTATTATGTATATTTAATAATAAAAGGAAAATAAAATAACGCAGGTTATATTTTAGAGATGATATTTTCCTGAGATTTTTTTTGAGTGTAGATTTCCAATAATTTCTTGAATATTACATACAAGACTTATGGTTAAGTGTACTGTACAGCCAAAATTATTATTATTATCATAATCTTTGAATTGTTGTATATTTTGATAAAAAATATTCCTTAGTTAAGTATATGTGGTTTCGAATATCTCAATTTTACATTTTAGCTTTATAAATTGGTTTTTATTTTGTTATATGCAGGGGCGTCGATAGCCAACACCGGGCCCGGGAAAAGATTTTACAAATAAAAATTTTTTTTAAAGGTTATGAAAATAACACTAATTGAGCCTCCTAAACACATATATTTATCATTAATAGTCACACTTTGTACATTTGTACAAATCTACTTATGAAATCAGAATTATGGTGTACAGAGTAGGAAATAAGATCATATGAGAATAAGAATGTAAAGTTTTTTCGCTTTATATAAAAACTTGTAGACTCCACTTTAATTTGTACCACTTTAAAAAATCACAAATAATTAGTAACGACAACCCCTCCTAGATTATTTAAATTCGGACCGCAGTCCAAACAGTCTAACAAATACAAACAGTTTGGATGTGTAGTAATAGTAGAAATAGAAAATTAATTTTCTGAAAAAAAGCTGAAAAATCAACACCTTAAAATTATACTTACTAATGATAAAATTTTCATGCACTTTTTTTCCATAACAAATCACAAAAAATTCTACTTGACGCCATCATCAAGGACTTTTTATGTAAATTTTTTCCAATAATGACTGTGATAAGCATGAAACTTAATATCACATATGTATAATGTATAAGCATGAAACTTAATATTACATATGTATAATGTATATTGTTTTTGTCGGAAAAAAAATTAAACGAGCGGGCCCCTTAGCTCTGTGGGCCCAGGGAATTATACCCCCCCTCCCCCCCTCTCGACAGGCCTGGTTATATGCAATACTGACGATACACAGCCAGAGAAAAATGAGGTTCCTTTAGCTTATCTTTTAGTATTTTAGATTATCCTAGAACTTAAGAAGATTATCCTTTTGCACCTTTGTACCTATAAAAATAGTTCAACTGAAGTTAAGTTTGAAAACTTCTAATGATAATATTTCTATCGAAATGAAAACATCAAATGATAATATTTCCATCGAAATGTAGTTTATTAGCCCGAATCCAGAACTTAATAATAAACGATGTACCAAGTTTGTGTTTTATTGCGTTTAATCAAATTTTAATTTCTTTAAATAAATGCTGATAAATGTTTAAATAAAGTTAAAAAACCATAATACGAAGTCTAAATTTTATATTTAAAATGAAAAATTCATTACTTTTGTATAATCGCATTGTTTTAAAATTTATAGAAATTTTATTATGTCGATAACATTCATTGTACTCATGTTAACACAAAATGATTAATTTAATCGAATTATTTAGCTCATTATTAATGTTTTTATACACCTAATTAAAAAATAAACAATATAATAAACCACCATTTCTGCTTTTCTGTTTTATTTATATACAATTTTATTGTAATGTTCTTTTAAATAAAAATAAAAAAAACTATAATATACATTTAAATAAATTTATTATCTCGTTTCTATATCTATTTGTTTGTTTGTTGATTGATTTACCCAATTCTGATGTATAAAATCGTATCGGAGTTACAGGACATTCTAATTTAAGTATATACTTAATTGAATAAATATTGTTTCAATTATTTCTGTTTTAATTCATTTTTTATACCTTTAATGTTTCCAAATATATTATACATTTATTTTTAGTTGAAAAATTAAAAAATATTTCACAAAATACTAGCCAGGGCTTTACATTGAATTTTAAAGCTATCCGTTTCGATTTAAGTGCTTTTTTTTTTTTAAGTTCTATAGATATGAAAAATAATTGTGCCACAAATTTTCGTTTTGAAAATACTAAATAGTGGGGGTTAGTTGTTTTTATTCCAAGAAAATAGTTATCCATTTTTGAATAAGTTTGTTGGTAACATTTCATTTCATTTTCATTCATTTAAAAAGAGAAAATTTCTTTATATAAAGTTACATTAATATAATTTTTCCAATAAACAAAGTTATAATAGAAAACTATAAAAATCGCAAAAAAAAATATAAAAGTAAAATCTAAGCTAGAAGTATGGAAAAAAAAATTCTTCTTTTATTAGTTTTTCATATGAACTTAAAAATTTGTGCAATTTTCTGTTGAAAACGTAAAATTTTATCAACAAAAAATTTTTAAATTTTTTTTGAAACAAAACATAGGTATAAAAATGTGGATAAAATAAAAAAAAGTTTGCAAAAAAAAAAAAATTAAACAACCACCAAAATTATTATCGTATAGTTTTATCATAAAAAAAAAAAATTACATATTTAATGAAAATACTTGTAAAATTTTATTAGATTTTCTTTTAAAATAAAATTCGCGAGTTAAATAAATAATAATTTTTTGTACCCACTTCACCTATATATATTTTTTGGAAAATCTGTTAAATGTAAGGATTATTAATAAAAACTTTTTAAATAAATATGATTTTTTATATATGAATCTTTAACATCAAAAGATATATTTTTTTGGTGTTAAGTATATTAGGTACTTACTTACATGCATAAGAGATTTGAATTTTAGAATGTTTGCATATAAAATAAAATATTGAATTGAAATTTAAGCGTTATAAAAGAGGCTTTCTGAAAATAGCATATTCATACAATTTGAACTAAATGTATACATAAGTTTTATTATTTAAAATGTTTCTTAAATTTAATTAAGATTAGTAATAGTAGTGTGTTTTATTTTTATTGATTTATTTCAAATTATTTATTAATTAATTATTTTTTATTTAGTGATATTATTTTATATCATGTTAACAAAGTGGTTGCACGGTCAATGGTTATTCTTTATTCTACAGTTTAATAGCTTCAAATGACTTCAGATTACGTACCTTGATAGTTTGGTTTCTGGTTCAAAAAACAAAGATATTTTTTATTTTCTTTTTCTTTTAAATTTTTTTTGAATTTTTATTTTTGTTTCCTTTTTTACACCGACAATTTTTTTTTTTTACTGAAGAACTTTTTAAAGTATAATTTTTTCTGCATATTTTCTGCAAATCGGCAGGTTATACCTTTTTCGTCTTAATTGCAATTTAGTAAAATGTAATAAAATGTAGTAAAATGTAGAATGTAGTAAAAGTTCTAGGTCGAACCTATACTTTCAAACCTTGAAAAAAAAAAAAAATTATATGGCAAACCAAACACAGAATGAACCTATTTTTTTCTGCAAAACATGGAATTCAATGTTTGTAACCTGAAGTGTAGCGAAGCTATTACTATAATAGACTTTACAAAAATTTCAGATAATTTTGATATGTGAAAAAAAAATTAACAGGACATCTAAGACTTATTTTGGGTTTTACGGAAATCAGAGACCGAATGAAATACTTAATTTTTTCAATTACTCTGAAAATAACTCTTAAAAAAAAAGGTTTACTTTTTAGTCAAAAAATAATACTATTTTTTTAAGTTTTATTTTTTACTCAAAAAAAGAACACTTAAAAAAAGAGTATTATTTTTTAATAATTTTGCAAATACTCTTTTTGTAAGTAGTTTTTTTTTGAGTAAAAAATAAAACTCTTTTTTTAAGTACATACTCTTTTCCAAAGTAAAAAATAAAAATCTTTTTGTTAAATTTTATTTTTTGAATTTTTTCCAAAAAATAAGAAATTTTCTGCTTATTGAATATTTAAAAAAAATGAAAAAAAAAAAGAGTATTTCAAAAAATTTTTAATAATGATACTCAACTAAACAGTATTTGAAAAATATTAAAAAAATAAAACTTGAGTAATAAGTATTTCAATTTTTTCAAATACTCTTTACTCAAAAATTAAGTATTTATTTTTTTTCAATTTTTTAATTACTCAAAAATAAATTTTTAAGTATTTGTTTTTTTGAAGTGAAACTTCTTTAGAGGCATTGAGATTGAAAAAAATGTAAGTGTCAAAAATGCCTAGATTATTGTCAAAAAAGCCTCGATTATTGTCAAAAAATGCCTCGATTATTGTCAAAAAAAAAGGCAAAAAAAAAAAGAAAAATGAAAAATTTATGTGTCAACTGATGATAAAACCGACAGCTGCTAGCAACTTAATGAAGCTTAGCAGCGCAATAACCTACTCTACATTGGCTCAGAATTAAAGTCGAAAATACTATTTTTTTTCGATTGAAACAATAATAAAAAAATATTTCATTTATTGATTATTAGTGCTAATTTTCAAAAAGTTTTTGGAATAAAAATATGTATTCTGAATAAAAATGTTCCACATGCACCTATTTTGTAGATAATTTATTTTTGATATTAATTTTTCTTAATGTAATTTTTAGTTTGTTAGTTTAATTTATTTTTGACATTAAATTACACTAATAAAGTGCAGGAGGAATATTTTTATTACAATTATTTTTCGGAAGAAATACTAATGTCAAATTTTGCAGGCATATTTGAAAATGCTCTTTTAACTAAAACAGATTTTGTTTTTTGAAGTAATTTGTAATTGAATTGTTAGTATAAATTATTTTTGGCATTAAATTCCATTAATGCAATGCATGTAGAATATTTTTATTCTAATTCCTTTTCAGAAGAAGTACTAATTACTTAAACATGAAATTTTTCAAGCATATTTAAAAAGTTATTTTAGGTTAAACTTTTCGGGCAACAAAAAGAAAACATGATTTAAGCCACGCTGCTGTTTTTTCATACATTATTGTCGCTAATAATATAGTTGTAACCGGAATTGTGTTTACAGCTTAAAATATAGTAGAAATCATCTGGCAATCAGTGTTGCCATGCAGCCATAATTCTAGCCATTTTGAAATAATTTAAAAGCCATTATGCCACTAAACTTTTTGAGCTTAAAAAGTATTTTAGAATTTTTAAATGTTTTTATATCTAAGTAGTCGCTGGTTTTTAATTTTTTTTGTTTAATTTTTTCTAAGCCGCCGAATTCCCCCAAAACAATGAAAGTCGACTGGGAGCAGCAGTCGAAGCACAAAAATCAACTAGTCGCCGTCGAAAAAATCGATTGGCGTCATGTCTTATGTGCACTTGGCCATTTTAAATATTTATTTAGCCTCCCCAGAAAATACTACTTGCCATGAAGTTTCACTTCTTCCGTGTGTCTCGAGACTCACATATTTTTTATTTTTTTTTTTACTCTTTACTTTGAGTAGAAGTTTTATGAAAATAAAAATAAGTATTACTTTCGATCCCTAACGGAATTACTACACATAATAATAAAAAATCAAAAATTTAATCATCTAATTAAAATTTATATTTGTAAACTGTCTGGAATTATAGAATTTATGCCAAAAAAGTTAATAACAAGCTTGAATTTTTAAAATCTCATTAAAGTTATAATTTAAAAAAAAAGAAGATTTTTATTTTTTTACCAAAAAAAATTAAGTTAGCAAACAAAAATTAGAAGCTTCCAAAAAGATTTTTTTTTGCTTTTAATTCGATATCTTTAATTCATAAGGATTTTTCTGCGGACTGCAAAGTTTAAATATTTATTTTGTTTTTCCATTTATTATTAAAGTTTTTTTTTTTTTTTCATTATTATTCTCAGCTTAAAAATTTAGTAGGTCCGTTTTTTTTTTTGACGAGGAAAAAAATACATATATTTTTTATGGTGAATAAATGAATTTTAATGGCTTTGTTTGCATTATTTTTATATAATTTTTTTTTCTTGGTTATTTTTATAATATTTTAAAGTAGTCCTAGTCAAGTAGTTATTTTTTGCATAATTTTCTATTTTTTTTTAAATGTAATATGAACGAATTTTTTTTTGTTTTTGCTGTATAAAAAGTGGGCAAGATAATAAACTTTTAGTTGTCTAGTCCAGATGGTGGGAAAAATTTCGCTATCTTAAATTTCTATACAACAACTAAAAATTCTGAGTGAATTATATTTTTAGTATGTTACAAGTAACAAAAACTTGTCACACATCTTTTCAAGTAGAGACAGAAAGGAAAGTTGTTGAGATTTCTTACATTTTTTTCACTTAAGCTTGACTAAAAAATCTGGTTTCCGTTTCGGTTTCGGATTTTCAGTAAGTTTTCAACCTTAAAGTTAAATTTCAAATTAATTAATAATGAATTCAGGACTATTAGAATATACTAATCATTTAACTTATACCAATTACTTTGCCTCTCCCACCGGCTCCAAAGAAGACATAGTTCAAATATTTCAAATTTTTAAATCATAAGAACTCGAATTTTATTCCATTTATATAATGTAATATACAAAATATAAATAATGTTATAGGTGGTGACATTAAACTGTTAATATTGTTCTTTGACATAAGCTACCACTAATCTTATAGGGTTTATATAAAGACTAATATGATGTAAATATTTACTCATACCTTGTACGTCGAGGTTAATAGAAATATACATATTTCTACAGAGATATATGAATCTCTAATTCTTATGTATAGTATAAATATTGTATTAATAAAAATTTACATGTTGTATTAAAAAAAAAAAAAAAATTGTTCAGTAAATTTCAAACATTATTATATTTGTATGAATTCTTAGAGAGGATAAAACTTAAATAAAACAAATATTTTACTCTTCAAGAATTTAAATTTTGGAATAAATTTGAATTAAAACAAGCACTTTATAAGTAAGTATATAATGATATAACAAAAATTATGTAGTTATTTTATAAATTTAACGTCTTTTATAAAATGCAATAAACTTCAAATTAAATGTAATATAGAAAACTGTATGAATTTCAACAATTTATACATAAGAAATTTAACCAAATTCTGTATTAGTTTTCATTTGAGAATTTAAGATAATTAAGCTACGAGGTCAATGTCTTCAATATCATTCTAAGATTTTTGTTTTAATTCAAGACTATCTCTTTCAGGCTTCATAAGTTGTTTAGCGATCCATGTTGACTTTAGCATTTTTCGGACTTAAAGATTTTAATCACTGATTTTTTTTTCAGTCCAACTAATATTTTTCTGTATTAAATTATAACCGAAATAAAAATTCATATAATAAATTAAAAACTTTCCAATTTTGATAATTTTATGGTTTACATTTTTTTTTGTTTGGAAAATTCATAAAAAATTACAGAATATTAAATAAAATAAATTTTCTTCACAAACGTTATTAGAAAACATATAATTTTATTTCCAGAATTTCATGACCTGGGTAATAAAACTAAAAATATCAATGCTGAGTTTAAAAAAACATTTTTTTTTTTGTTTTTCAGTTACGATTATTACATAATTTCAATTTGTATGTTGTATTTATATGAATAAGTGTACATAGAAAAAGTTTCTGATAAAGTTTTAAAATCGAAGTAAGCAAACGGAAGATTAGTTTCTGCGTTAATTTATTTTAAAAGGATGTGTGCGAGGATGTGTCGAAAAAACAGTATTTTCATTTCGCGTTAATAACAATTTTTCATATTCTAAGTATAATTGGAAATGGGCGTGAGAATTACTTAATTGTGCCTTTTACCACTGTTCATGTGTAATATTCTTATTCATGGGCGCCGGCAGTATGGTGCAAGGTGGTGCAACTGCACCACCTTTGTTTGATAAAAATGTTATTAAAATTTTGATAAAATTGTTAATTTTAACAAAAGGATTCAAAATTAAAACAATATAATTTTTTTTTATTCAGAATTTTTATTAAATAATAATTGTAACCTACGTGGCTTCTCTGCGAACTTTAAATAACTTCGGTTAAAAAATCTTCTTTTTTTATGGAGACTCATCATACATAAGCCCGACAATCGGGGTTCGTACATAGCTGATCTTGTCCAAGTCTTCACCCTTCTCAATGTGCTAAATGAGCGTTTCACCTGAGGAAATTTTTAATTTCGGGAGAAAAAAAAAATTAAAAAAAACGTGGGGAAAAATTTGAGGAAAATATTTTTTTCTGAGGAAAATTTGAAGAAATTCATAAATATTGTGCTAACGTTGACAGTCAACAATATTTAAAATTTCAGACTCGTAAATTTTTTTTACCGATATCATTACGATATTCTTCTACGTACGTTGAACTCAAAATCCATTGTTGAAACTAAACTTTTTGATTTACAACATATAAGTACCGCATAAAATCTGAACACATTAAAAATTTGAGGAAATCTTGCAAAAATAAGCTGATGGGGAAAAACTGCAGTGAGTAAAACAATTTTTTTTCTAATTTAGGGCAAAAAAAACATTTATTACACAAAAATATAAAAAAAATAATTTGAGGAATTTTTTTAAAGAATTGTCTATTTTGGGGAAATTTCTTAAAAATTTGAGGAAATTTCATTTATTCCATCTGGCAGCCCTGGTGAGAGATAATCTTAAAAAGTTCATTGCCTTGCATCAGCATACTGAGATGAATTTTGTCGTGAATTCAAAATATTGTTTTACAACTGATTTTTCCTAAAATCAAAATTTAATTTAAATTAAGGTTGTTGGAAATTGTAACTAAGTGATGAACCCGCAATATGTCAAAGATTTCGTAAAATCAAAATAATATAATTTTCACATGCACCACCTTATAAAAAATCCTGGCGGCGCCCATGTTCTTATTCATCGTTAAAATGCTTCGGTAATTTTGAGATTTGAAAACCGAAAAATTGATACAAAATATTCTTTGCGGATTTAAAATGAACTTGTTCTGTTCTGTGAAAATTGAGTTTATTATTTAAAAATATTTTTTTAATTATTTCTTTAAGGATTTAACAAAATTAATGGTCTGAAAGACAATGAAATTTTATACAATCGTGTATAATTTTTTGTTTTTTTTTTTTTTTTTTCAACGAATGGCTGGTTCTTCAAATATATTAGTCTAAAATGTCAAATTTTATTATATTTAAATTTTCATTTCGAAATCATAGAGTTTCATGTGCACTACTTCTGTGTACAAAACGGAAAACAACGTATACATTTTGAACTCTACATACATTATTTATAATACATATATATACACTTACATTATAATAAATTTTATTTAGAGAGGAACTTATGTTATCAGAAAATGGTAAAAGGATTTTCTCTAGATATGATTTATTTATGAGTTCATGCTATTTTAACCAAAAACTAAGATAACAAGTACTACATTTTATTAAATATACATAATATTACATATATTATTATGTATATAATATATTATATATAAAATAAAAAAAAAGTTAAAAACTTTAAGGTTTACCAATTCAAATTTAGTTTTGGCTGAATATAAACAACTAAATAAATAAAGCATTTTGGTATTAAGTATTTATGAAAACATTGCTGCTTTTTTATTTAATGATTATACGATATTTTTTGTCAAAAATTTTTTGTTTATTCTGTCACTAATGGAAAATTTTTTGTTTATTAAAATTGCAAATTCTTAGTAATACTGAGACTTAATTTTTAATATGTACATCCATCGCATAATAATGTATACTATATATTTCCACAACTATATATATAAGTTAAAAAATGTTTCAAATAATATTGGAAGTTAATTTCAAATCAATTTGAATCAAATGATTCCTTTTATAATTTTATTTTTACTTAAAATCGCTTAAACAATCAATAAGTTGGACTCAAAATAAGTTTTTAATTGCGTATATGCAAAAAAAAAACGAGAATATATAGTATGGGAAGAATATTATATAAAATTTCTTTTTCAAGTATTCATTCGTAAGCAATGCTGAAAAAAAAAGAAGAAGATTAATTGCTAAAAATTAAAAACTCACTCATTGTCAAAATAAAAGAAATAACGTTTAACTTAATTTTTTTTTCTTCTTTTATTATTTCTAGGATTTGAATTTAACTTGTCGGAAATTTTAAGGGGTTTAAATAAATTTAAATCTTTTATTAGTTTAGAAAGATTTTAATTTAATTTCAACCTTGTTTTTAGAAGATTTGACTACATTTTTAACCAATACATAATTAATAAATATCCAGTAGTTATATAGAGAAGTGAATGTAGCTTTTATTTAAAATAGTTTTGTATATTAGATAAAGATAACTTGCTATTGTTGACATTTTATTGATTAGAATTTGAAAAATATGTATTGAAACTTTAATCGTTTATCTCGATAAAAAAAAATTTTTTTGTCTATGTTTATTTAAACTAAATTCCCGGAAATTTTCATAGTGTAGTTTTAGCGTAAACATTGAATCCTGTTAACATTATTTTACAATCAAGATGTGGTATCCTCATATTAAAAGCAACGATATAAAAATTTATAGACTTTTTTTTTACAATTTGTTCTCATTTGACTATTCGTAATATACATAATGAATGTACAGAACATATGCATTTTTTTTATTTATAGTACATGTATTTATAATCTATGTACAATAATTATATTGAAGAACGTTTAAGTATTGTAGGGCTTTACATTTTAAGTAAATATTTTTTTTTACAAATAAATTAACATTTTTGAGAAATTTTTTTGACCACTTTAAATTTTAAATTTTGTGCTATTTCCTGGAATTACAAACATTGTGTCGAAAATTGATGAAAATTGTGCCTTTCATCTTTCTTGACATCCTGGTTTGTGTACTCTCAAAAAATGAATTTTTTTACTTTCAACCGCCGGCAACATCGTCCCTTCTTGCATATTATAATGATGCGGATGTTTTTTTTTATTTTGCCTTCTAACTATTACTGGAAAACTATTACTGGAAATATTTTCAAATGATTTTGAATGCTGCGAATTTATTTAAACAAAAAAAGAAGACAGAATAGAATAAATTACTTTGCCGACGCAATTAATGCTTTTAACTTTCTAAATTTTCTTCATTTTCATTAAAATATTATGATGTATTTATTTTTTTTTTCTGGACAGAAATGTATGTTGATGAATTTATGGTAAATTAAAAATGTGAATGTAATAAAAATGCTGAACTATAATAATATTTTTTTTTTCCTATTAATTTTCTTTTTTGATTTTTTATAAAATTTCTTGAGAAGTCTGAAATAACTAAGTATTTATTTTATTTTTTTAAATACAATTTTTTGTCAATAAAACTGAAAATATATGTATAAACATATTTGATGCATTCAATATTTATTTTTATATATAACTATATGCCAAAAATAATATATAACAAGATTTGAAACTCAAAAAAAAAAATGTGCTGGTTCAAAATGCTTTGGTTCAAGTCTCATATAATTGTAATACCAATTTTAGTATAGCCATTTAATTTAGAGCAGATTACTGGGGCAGCTGCTCTCTATTTTGGTAATAAATTTGCAAAAACATTGATCATCCCGTATTCCAAGGATGAAATATTTCCCATGGTACCACGTGACCAAAGGATGCAATAATACCAATGTGAAACTACCAGCACAAATCAGAATCAACTGGCCACGAATTAGTTTTTACTTTTTTTTTTCGAAAATTGTTTTACTTGATTTAAAGGACTTTAAAATGAAGTAACAACTTCAATTTTTGATACCGCGGAATTTCTTTTTCCATTTTCTGATAAAGTTTTGCTATAAGCTCCGGAATGAAATTTTTGGTTCAATTCAAAAAACCAAAACAAATAATAATAATAAAAAAAATAACAAATAAATAAATGTCATGTCATTTCATCAATCAGTTTACATTTGAATAATGTCAATGAAATGTAAATAACAACATGGAGGTATTAGCGAATTAAAGTCAGTTGAGGATGTGTTTTGGATGTGTGTGGGATACAATAAGAGTCACATATTCTCAATGCGACTTGTATGGAAGTTTCAAATCTTGTTATATATTATTTTTGCTATATGCTATGTTCAATTATTATATCAATGTCACTGTGTTTACTATAATTAATTAACTTTTATCATAAAGACTTTATTCATATTTCAGTTTAATATTATTTCTATAAAGAATATTTCGTTCGAAATTATGTTTTAGAATTATCAAAGCGATACGTCGTTGATAGGTTTGCTGTTGTATAGAATATGAAGATAACTTTTGACTGAATCGTCTTTTTAAGTTAAAAATAATAACGAATTCACATAGAAATTATTTAATCATTTTAAAATTATAAAAATTATAAGTGAATTTCAACATGCAATCCAATTTTATTTTTAAAATTATTTTTTTTTAATTTACATAATTTTAATGAATTGAAAGTTTTATAATAATGATGACTATTTGTATGAGAAAGCTGTAATTTTAGTTGTAATAATATATTATTAACCGCATTTCTGTAATAAAAAATCAGAGAAGTTTTAAAAAAAAATTTCCTCGCAAAAAAATAATAATTATGTTTAACTTATAAGAGTACCAAAATAACTAGGATTAAAACAAAAGTAGTAAGAAAAGAAATGGAAAAATCTACAGTGCCAATATCAGGCTGATACGAACCAATCGCCCGTCGCTCTCTCATTTTTTTTCGGGATACCCTTTATGCAAATATTATTTTCTATTATATTATATTCTATTGCTTTGCTGGTAATCCTATTTCTGAGATTTTGTAATAAAATATGTTATAAAATTTACATTTTTTTTTTTTCATTTAATTCTATCTGAAATTTAAGGAAATAGAATACATACCTATATATGACAAGTTCGGAATTATGATATTAATATTGGATTTCTGTATTTCACTATAACCTATTTCATACCGCCAAAACTTTGATATGGTTCATTAAGCATTTTATTTTCAAAATTTTTTTTATATACATATAATTAAATTCTTAATTAAAAATTCGTAAATATTGACTTTGTTTTTGTGTATTATTAAGAAGAGTCTATTAAAAAATTATTTGATATTTAATTTTAAATAAAAAAAAATTAAACATTATCATAAACTTCATTCTTGCATGTTAAATGTCAACATATCCTGAACTAGTTTAAATTAATGTTCAACTAATGCGATAAAAATGTATTTTTTATTTAACCATTAAATAATAGTTACAAGGGAAATTAAAGTAGAAAAAAAAAACATTGTAAATTAATTTTGTAATAAGCGTAGATTCCATGAAATTAATTATTCCAAAAACATGTAATTTTTTTTGTAATATTTATATATTTATGCCTGAGAAAATTTAAATCAAATTTATTTAGGATGATTATTCGTTATTTTTATTATTGAAACTAACTTATTAAGACTGACTTAAATACAAATAGCAATAGCCTTTAAAATTAAACATAATTTACAAAAATATGTTAAAATCAAGATGTTCTCGAAATTAAACTTGAATGATAAGATTAATTTAAAAAAAAACGTACCCACTGTAATATCATTTTAGGGCAAAATTTATTATATATCGGGATTTCTATATACCTCGATATATAAAACATAGCATCTTGTACCTAACATAATTCTTTCCTTAAACCGATTTGCCTAAAATTTTTTCACACATCTTCATTTTCAGTTTCGATTTCTCGGTTTTTAAAACATTTTGCAGTATCATTTAAACTATATACATTTCAGAATGATTGTATTATTCAAATTAATAAAATTTTAACTTGTCATTGAAAATTTAAATCTGTCGTAAATTTATGAAATCATCTTTAATTTGTTCGGAATTTATCTCAAAATATTGTTAAATATATCAAAAATTAATTAATTAAATCTTCGATTTAAACGGAAATTCAATTAAACTATTTTAAGTTAAATTAAAATTCAAAAATTCATGAAATATTCAAAGAATTCTTACTTGTTCTGTATTTTTAACAACCTACATAAAAGTTCATCAGATTAATACTATTTATTTTTTCATTGAGCGATAAATAGTTTGATTTTGATATTTTTTTTGTTAAAAATACTGACATTGTTAAATTTACGTTTTATGATTGGTTAACGATTGTTTTTAAAATATATTTCACATTAATTGATAATACCTTTTTAGCTTAATAAACTCTTCCGATTTCCTTATTTTATATACACAAAAAAATAAGTCCATTAATAAAATAAAAATAATATATTTTACAACATGGAAAAAATAGTATAATAGAGTGAAATTGTGATTATAATATTAATGTATATAATGTGACTTTGATTGTTTAAATTTTTCGAATAAAATTCTAACAAATTAAGAATTAATTTTAAATTCGATAATGTTTGTTTGAGTATAATTTTTTTTAGTTTTCTTATTTCATAGCATAAAACTGACCTTAAAATTAAAAAGTTCGTAATATACATTTGGTTTTTTCTTACGATAATACAATACAATGTCACATTATTACTAGTCAGCTAGCTGTCACTAGATAATGTTATATAAGCATATCTATAATAAAGCTAAAAGTTATATTTAATATTTTCAGCAGAATTCACTAATAACAAAAACATAAATAAAAAATAAAAATAATTATTCTGAAGGGCTATTAGTAGTGACAAACTTTATTATTATAAAAGAACTAATTAATTTAATGTCGTGTTAAGCACAAAAATTATTCTCGTACTATTATTCTCCTATTTTTTTTTTTTTATTATATTTAAAACCATTCCACTTGATAAATTTTTTGTCCTTTTAAATAGCCAAGCTTTATGTAAATTTTCCTAACATAATAAGTATTAACTATTTTTGTATATAAGCAATAAATAATATTATAATTTTTAGAAGGATAAAATCGTCTACAGGGGATTGAAATGGTAAAATTTTAAATGTTTTTTTTTATTTTTAAATAAAATTTTACCATAAAATTATATGTATTATTATTTTTATTTTTGTTATTAGAATAAGAATAAAAAAATATGATTATCAAAAACTAGGACGAAAGTATTACATATATATTAGATGTATTAAATTTTTTGGAAATATCGCGTCATTATTACATATTGTCGATATCATGACGATTTGTTTAATTGAGTTCAGAACTTGGTCTGTTAAAATAAATATTAAAATATCGCATTGAAATCTTAAGTTATGTACACATAAAATATTTATTATCCAATATTGAATGAAGTTAAAATTATTTTAAGAAAATCTAAAACAATGAAAACAAAAAAATATAAACAATAATTGTAATAAAGAAAATCTTCAAGAAAAATTTATACACAAATTTTATCTGATTTGGTCATTAGGAAAATGTTAAAATTAATTTTTCTTCTCTCTCAATGACTCTACAGCCCTTTTCGGGACTTGGCCTCCTCAGACATTTGTTTGAGAAAACAAAACGTCACGAAATCTAAAATTTATTTTTACCAAATATATATTCAGCGAAAATATTGTGACGGTCCAAAATTATAATATCTATAATTATTTAGCAATATAAAACTTTTCAGTTCAACAAATTTAGTCCCCTTTTTATTTAAAAAAAAAAAAAAAAATGTATTCACTGAATCGATTCACATAATTTTATTGATATTTCTAATCATAAATTAAAATTAAGAGAAAATTTTTTTAATTGAATAATTTTTATTTTGAAATTGAAAATTTTCACCTCGATGTAGTGTTATTTTAAGTTTTATTATTTGACAGAATTGAATATATATGTATATGGAATCCCTATATTACCTGTGTTTGTTTTATTTTACTATATGTTACAGGTCATTGAAAATTTTGTTTATTATATTAACTCTATTCTCAAAATTATTTTGAGCGTAAAATTAATTACAAATTCGATTAGTGAAAAACTTTTTTTTTTATGTGTACAGAAATAAAATTTATGTAAATTTACATATATAATATATGCATATTAGTTAGTTAATCCTTTTTTTTTGTGGCTGTAAAATAAAATCATATAAAATTAATATAAATTTTCAATATACTGAGATAATTATAATATACTGTGTTATATAAATTGTCAATAAAGTGGATATTGTGAGTATAGCTTGTTAGAACTAAATTTATGTGAAAGTTGAAAAATATACCGAAAATTAAATGGATTTGTAGTTCGTTCTTAAATTGTGAAAACTATTATATGGTTATTCAATTTGGAATATTAGAATCATCTTGCAATATTTCAAAATAAATTGAATGAATTAAATTTTTTTTTTGTTTAAATTGTTGACAAAAGTATGGTAAAGGTGAAACCGCAAAATGTAATCCAAATTGGGGGGAAAAAAAATTTAATTTACTGTGGATGTCACATTGTAAAAATTTATGTATAACTATATTATAAGTTGTCTAAACAATTTATATTTTATTAGCGTAAAAAATAATAATGTTTCCATCAGCATAACACCATTTGGGAATTTACTATAATTGTTCGTGGACTATACTATTTTATAAAATTATTGTTATACATATATATATTTTTTAACAGTAGAAATTTATTTTTAAGTTCCTTTTGTTTAATAAATAATTATATTTAATTATTATTGCCTTAATGCATAACATTTTTATGAAAAAAAAAAAAACTATAATAAATAAAAATTTTAAATTTATCAAATTGAAACAATAAAAATATTATAATCGTCGTTTTATTTTTTGTAAAAAAAAAATATATATTTTATGTAATATCGTGTATGCAACTACACCTTTTAAACATAAAAACTTGTATAAGTTTAAATTTTCGAATTCAAATAGAAAATAGTATACTCGAGTTCAGGTTTAGATTTACAAAGATTTCAGAAATTGCTTCAACCGGAATGTATTTAGGCTGAAATTCAGATTAAAATATTATACTCTAAAGTCGTAGTCAGTGATATAATTTAATAATTTTACAATTACTATGGCTATCGAAAGCCTTTTTAAATCTCTTCAAACAATTTTCAAACCCCAGGAAGCCAATTATGAGTTCGGTCTTGTATAAAAGCCTTATATATTTATGCTCACTTCAATATTCTATTATTTTATTTTATTTTTAAATACAAAAAGTAAATTAAGTATCTTAAAAATATCAAAATTTTTCCTAAACTAAAAAAATTCTATCAATTTTGATATATGCAATATCAATCTGATTGATATTCATATTTATATGTGAATTTTATGAAAATACAAAATTTTAATGAAGTTATACCTATAAGTTAGTTCAAGAATTTATTTGCTTACATACCTTTGATTATATTATTTATTAAAGCAAGTAACATAAGTAAAAAATAAAATTTAAAATTTTTTGATAAATTACAATCAAAACAGAAATATTTACTTATTTTTTTTTGTCAATATATAAAACCAAATAAGAACATTTATCTATACTCTCGTATATTATTTTCATTTACAATTTACAAATAAATTTTCTTTGAGAATAAAAAAATAAAAAATAATTTTCACCCTTCTTCAATTTACCATATTTTTGTTGTCATTTTATAATACGACCTAAACATTTTGTTTTCCTTTTCAAATTTTTTTATTTCTTTATTATTTTAATAACATAAATCAAATACAAAACCATAAAGTTCCTTTCAGGTCAACTGAAATAATAATATTCGGAAAATTCAAATAAATTCTTTTAATGGCATAGAAAGATAAATCACAATATTTTAAATTTGTGTATATACTTTTCATTAAATAAAAACTTGTGATTACCTTTATATATATAAAAATAATTGAATAAAATTTATTATAAAAAAAAAAAATAAAAAAAAAAGAAAAAGAAAAAAAAAAAAATTAAGAAAAAATTCTTATATTTTTTTCTGTAATATTGAGTATTTATTGTATTTTTGCTTTAAATTAAATGGTTTTATAATTTTTGATGTTCGGTTTAGAGGTAGCCAACATTTTTCCTGCATTAGCCGACAAGTTTTTTCGATCTTCAGCGACTTATCTAGATTGTAAAAGTCATAATTTTTGAGCATATTTTGAACTCAATTGCATCTTAAATAAATCGAAAAATTCATTAAAGTATTTTTGTAGACCTTTTTACTACTAGTTTTTTAATCCTGTTTTTTTATTTATCTTTTTTTTTCAGTCATTTTGTTCTCAAACAATCCAATATCTATTTAGAATTATTTTGCATTCTTTATTGTATTTTGAAATCACGTTTTTTTTTTGCATCATTTTTCTTTTATATTGCGAGTATGTCTTTCTTTATGTTTAGTTTTGTTGGGTGAAAGTGCTTAATTTCTTCGTCAATGACTGAATTAATCGAGCTTTACTGAGAAAAGTAAATAAAAGAACACCAAGAGGTTAATTATGATTACGAAAGTATAAGATTCGTTTGTAAAAATCAATGAAAATTCTATTCTCTTTTACAACTTGAATGAAATGTATTTTCATTAAATTTTATCAATATTACGTGGTATTAAAGAAATACTATTGCCCTAAAAGTTGAAATTCATACCTTAGGTCTAAAGTCCTCTGGTTTTTTTTTAATTTATATAAAATTACATATTTGATTTTTATTTTACTAAACTGGACGTAGTGAACTCATGGGTAATCCACTTTATGAAGAAGAAAAAATTGTTTTCCTTTCAATATGGGTTAAACGACTTTGGAAATTATTTAGGAGTTTGCATTTAAGCACTTTATTAAATTAACACTTTTGCCACTAATTATACAAAATAAAAAAATAGCTTAAAATGTTAAGTTTTATAAAATCTTTTCTTTTTTTTTGTTAGTCCAATAACCCTATATACATTAAGTAAAAGGGTAAAATGAAAATTAATGAATGTGACTGGCAATGAAATTACGTTTTAAATATTTTTCTTCCGTTTTTTTTTAAAAGAAAATAGGAAAAATTCATAGTCAGCAGTTGACAAATTTTTTTTTTTGTCCGAAGATCTTGAATGAAGAACTTTTATAGTTTTTTTTTTTAAATGAAAAAAAAAACGAAGAAAAACTTCATTGGTCATACTATGGAAAATATTTTTTTATATTCTTTTTAAGTTAATTTTTTTTTTCGAAAAAAAAATTATGAAGAAAATATTTTATATATATATATGTATGTAAATGAAAAATCGAGTAAAAAGCAAGAAAGAAAAAAAAACTAAAAAGAAGAAATATTTTAATTATATATTTTTTGCTTAAAACAATTTTTTTTTGTTCTATTTAAGTACTGGCATTTAAAGTAGTTTGCATAATGTGTTATCGGTGTTACGAAGGTCAATATCCTGGCTAAAAGAAGATTAAAACATTTTAAGAAATGTGATTTTTCATATATATAAAACTATTTCTTTTTCCCAGAATTATTTAGTTACGTAAATGTTGTTATTATTACATAGACTAATAGTTTGAATTTTAGGAGAAATAGACAACAACTAAACAAAAATAATTTAAATTTAAAATAGTATTTAATAAAATTTAAATTTTTAATTTATTAAGTTAAAATTGTTAACTTAATAAATTAATCAGTTCAAATTGGAATTTTGATCTAGGAGATTATGAAATTATGAATTTTTTACTTTGAACTTCGTGATGGGGGCTCTTCAGCCGGACAATTCTTGTTAAGTGATGTCACAATTATTGAGCATTTAGTGCTTAATTTGTGACTATTAGTGCCACAAAAACTAGAATTTGTGCTCGCTTAGTTTTTTTGAGAAACTTTGATTTTCGAATTTCGAACATGGATCAAAGGAGTATCTCTGCGTGCGAACTGTTTGAAAATTTTTGGGTTATTATTTCTTTATCAATTTTTTGCATAAAATTTGCACCCATATCATTAAAAAAACAAAAACTGATAGAAAGACAGGCGAACTACACTGGTATTATAACTTTAAACAGTGTTGCAGTACAAAAATTAATTCGATATAGCTTAACTCAGCTATAAAGATGAGTTTTATTTTATTTTAAAAAGTATATATTATTATCAAATATCGAGTCCTCGTTAAAGTATATGCGATACAAGGCTATATTCCATTTATTTGTCGAAACAAAAGGGAAAATTTTATAAAATGAAGACTTAATTTGAAAGCGGAAACTAAACCTTTTATATACAAAAAAAAAAACAGAAACTTTAATAAACTTTTCTTATTTTTCCTTTCTTCCTTTTTAAAATTTATTTGAAAAATTTTTATAACAAGTTATTAATTAGATTTTAAAGCGAAACAGTAAAACTGTTAAAATTGGAGAAAAAATAAAAGAAAATTAATGTTTTTCTTTTTTTTTTTTTGGGAAGAAAAGGCGAAGGACAAAAACTTAAAGAAAAAAAAAAAAATTAAACTAAACCAAAAAAAAAAAAAAGAAGCGAACTGACAAAAAAGAATAGTTTTCAAAATTTTATAAAAAAAAACGAATTAAAATTGAACAAAAAGTGCAATTAAGTTAAATGGACCTTTGAATAAAAATTATACACGAAATAGAAAAATTAAAAAAAAAAAAAATAAGATTTATTCATAATGAACCTAATTATTTTTATTATATTTTTTATTAAATAAAAAAACAAAAAGAACTTTTTTTTTAAGTAATTTTAGGTCAATTTGAAGATCTTATTACTTTTTTTATTTCTTTTTGGCATATTTTATACACACACATTATTGAAAACCAGGATTTTCAACAGAACCCAATGTTGATGTTTACATCAATTCTGATCAGAATGTTTTTTTAATGTTCTATGAACAGCGCAGTAGCAAATAAAAGATATTAAACGCTTGAACTTAATTTGATACTATAATGATTAAAAGAAATATTAATAATTACAGTCCCCATACTTTGTTCCTTCTATATTCTTAACTAATATATTTATAAAAATGATAGAAAAAACCAATGTTTGGAGACTCTAATAGAAAAACACTATTTATTACCATATTATTATTATTATTTTTTTTTTCTTTTTAACCAAAACTTAATATAAAATTTCTCTGATGAATCATTAAGTTCAAGAAATAAAAAATTTAAAAGATGTATGACCAATAAATCCTGTGTGTATTTTCTGTATATGAAGTATAAGTATAGAATGTTTTTCTTCTTAAGATATCGTATAATATAATATGATTTCCTTATTTCCAATCTAATACCATGGGATAAATCTTTTAAACTTTCTTTTTATACAAGAAAAATATGTAATTAAATGCATCAATTTCATTTTAAAATAATAAGTATTATAAATATAATAAATATACTTAGTTTCAACAAAATATACCCTTGTGAACATTCCTATGAGTCGATATAACATAATTTTTTTCATTAAAAAAGAAAATTTATATAATATATTTTTTAGTTTTTAGTTATTATATGTTCTTTTTTTATACATATATTCTTATTTACGTAGTTGCATTGCATAGAATAAATTCATAAATATTATAAGTATTTTAACAGTATCTATGATGATTCTACTTTTTTTTTGTGATATTTAAGACTTGATTTAAGTATTTCATATTTTTGAGAAATTTGGTCGATATTAATAGAACTAAAAAAGTGGGAATTATAATGTGTGGCCCATTTTATTCACAGATAGGACCAAAAATATTGATTTAAATTAAAATTAATTTCAATGTTCGAATATTTTTTATAAATAATTATCGAACTTTTATATAAAACTGGTCGAAAATTTAGGCGCGCAAAAAGCTTTGAACAGTTTACTCGTTTGATAATTTGCTATTTCTATGATAATAAGATGCCCTTATAATTTCTAATAACCTTTACTTAGAAAAACTAAATTCCATTCAGACAATATTTTAATATATCTAACGACAAAAAATGCCCACTATTCATTTCTAATTTTCATTTGTCTATATATAAATAGTCCAAAAAAAAGTTGAAATTTATTAACTTATTTCAAGCGATGAAAAGCATTATTATGTTTTTGAATCTTTTTCAGCAATCAATATGGTTTTGGGACGGAAATTAATTTTTTTGCATTATTTTCATTTTATTACTACTAGTTTTTCAATCCTGTTTTTTTTTATTCCTCTTTGTTTTTCAGTCATTTTGTTCTCAAACAATCCAATATTTATTTAGAATTATTTTGCATTCTTTATTGTATTTTGAAATCACGTTTTTTTTTTTTGCATAATTTTTCTTTTATATTGCGAGTATGTCTTTCTTTATGTTTAGTTTTGTTAAGTGAAAGTGCTTAATTTCTTCGTAAATGACTGAATTAATCGAGCTTTACTGAGAAAAGTAAATAAAAGAACACAAAGAGGTTAATTATGTTTACGAAAGTATAAGATTCGTTTGTAAAAATCAATGAAAATTCTATTCTCTTTTACAACTTGATATTACTCAATATTACGTGGTATAACTATATTGAACAATAATAATGTTGTTTTGGTTTCAAGAAGTTTTTGATTTATTTTAATGAAAACATTTCTAATTTCAAAATTTGAATTTTACATTAAATAAAAGTTCTGTTAAGTATGAAAATTGAAAAAGTTTTTCAAACTAATTTACCCTTAATTTAGAGCTTAACATTAACCTCAAAAGTATTTTTTATTTAATTACATCCTTTTAGTTATTAATTTATTATTATTACTGATGTGTATTGATAATAAATGCATCATTCCAATGGAATAATAATGTAAAGAATTCAAAGAAAAAGTTTTTTTTAAATAGGTCAGTTTTCAGGAGAATAATAAATAACAAGCCGTCAATTCAATACATTCGATCGGTTTAGAGACGAATTTATGTTGTACATATTTTATTTACTATTTATAAATATTATTATATTTAATTATATTTTCTATTAAATATTAATCATAATTGAAAATTGATTCTCGAGATTTTAAATTGAATATCGTCTGTAATTTAAAAAATATTTCAAAACCAAAAAAAAAAAAAAAAGAAATAGAAAATGTAGAACAAATTATTCTTACAAAAAAAGTTGAATAAAAAAATAGATAATATGAAAAAAGGTATGTGTAATGCTAAACGAAATTTTCTATTTCAAGTCAGTCAATTTCTTTTTTCTTTTTCATTTTACAATATTTAATAAATGAAGAAGATTCCTACTTGATAGGTATATAGACATTCTATGAAAGATTAATGATTTTGATAAATAATAATAATAATTAAATGAATATTTTGTAATGTCATGTGCACAGCATAAATATAAATAAATTCTTCGCCAATTTGTTTAATGTCCAAAAATATCTCAAATTTTCTTTTAAGTCTGATATATTGTCTAAGAATGACAATAATTTGTCCTTTTTTGAATGAATGAATAATCAATTTTATTTTAGAGATCTTACTAAAAGTACAGATAATTTTGTCTTTGTTATTTAAATTTTTCAAGAATTGAAATTACTATCAGTTATTAAAAATAGAGTTAGTTCTGTATTTTATGGAATTAAATTCGTACATAAAATTTTTTAAGAGTACTTCGGAGAAATGTTTAAGGTTAACGATATGATAAATAAATATGTAGGTAAAAATTGCTGTAAAATATAGGAATAAAAATCAGGCTCATTGAAATAAAACGCAACTTTATGGTTCAATTTTCAATTGAGTATAATCTAATTTTGTAGTCGAAAACAATTTTTGGCCTTATAACTAGCAATAGAAATTTCAAAAATGATTATTTTACTCTCAATGTTCTCAGCATGTTTAAAACTCCCATGTCAAAATATGTAAATGTGTAAATATGTAAATCTAATAAAAAACTTTTATCTAATGCAAAAATTAAACAATTTAAATAGAAAGAATTCTAGTTTTCAGTAAATCTAAATTTTGGCACATTATATATGAAAACTAAATTTGTCATAATTATTTATTAATTTTTTTTTTATTCCTTTCAGTATTATAGAAATACAACTACATATACCTATGCTTCTGTTTTGTTTTCATGAATTGACAAAATTTATTAGAAACTTTTTATGAGCGAATGCAATAATATGGAAACTTAGCTTCAGTCTAACAAAGTGTAAATAAAATTCGAATGAAATTTTTATATTTTTAATTTTAATTATAAATTATTTTTGCACATTGTATCTGTATGTTATTTTTCAAATATAGTAGGTACATGGTTATTAAAAAAAAAAAAAATGAAGTCAAATAGTAGATAAGCATAAAACTTCATAAAAATACACTTTGCATATTTTTATGTGCGGATAATGTTGTTACATGAAAATTGCATTGAACAAAATATGTTTCTCTGGGGAAAATAAGGAAAAAAAACTAATGAAGATATGTATGAAAAACACGTGCTTTTAAACATATAATTTCCATTTCAGTTAAATTTTATAATCCTTTTCTCTTTTTGAATCTATTTTGTTTTTAATAATGTGTGTAAAAATTTTGATATTAAAACTAGATATTTACATATTTGAAATTACAATATTAAATTATTAATTTTTCCTCATGAGAAATTATATTTCGAAAATTGCGTCTCTCGTCACTTGTGGCTAATTATTATTAAACTTCATTAAAATTTTATATTTTCATAAAATATCACATATAAATATGAATATCAATCTGATTGATATTAGAAATCAAAATTGATAGAATTATTTTGGTATAGAAAAAATTTTGATATGTTTAAGATACCAAAATTTCGAAATTATTCGATCCTCTCTATATACCTAATATTGTTAGTGGCAATCGTCATGGTTTTCCATTTATTGATATGAGTTATTTTCTAACTTCTTTTATATTTTACTGATGTTTGGTTTATGTTTTCACCGTATAAGAGATAGGGAAATTAATCATTATAATAAAAATTTCTCAAAGATATGGAAAACAATTAAAATCTTTTTTTTGTTGAAAATTTTATTAAATATAATTATGTACTAAAAATTTAATTGGCTAATTTTTTTCGCAATTGAATTCTGTACGCTCTCATTTACAAATTATAGAAATTCATAGAGAGAAGTGAGTAATGTGCATTTTCTTTTTTATTGATAACTTCATGTATAGTTTAAGCGAGTAAAGAAAACAAAAGTTTTTAATATAAAAATTAATGTTATTTAAAAATTTCAATTTGTCAGCAAAAAATTGTATTCCTTTGAAAAGATCACATAAATTTATTACTATGTACATTAAAATATTATTCTGATCACGTAATTTATTATATAAATATAATTGAAATTGACATTATATATGTCCATATTATACACATACAAAAAGATTCAATGAACTGGCATGAGAATCTTAAAATCGAAATTAAAATTGTAAATGATGCAATAAAATTTCGTCGATTGGTTTTCTTTCTATTTTTTTTGTTGTATGCCGTTCATAAATAATCAGTCAGATAAATTGAAAGTATGGGAATTATAGAACCAGGATTGCAACTAACAACTACACTTTATATTAGTTATTGTAATTTTATATATTATACAAAGCTTCGAACCCTGAAAGTTTTTGAGTTACGCTTAAATTTTTTCTCAAAAAAAATTATCTCATTTATCAGGAGCTCTTCAGTTCATTTTGTGTATTGAACGGTGAAGGTAATTCCAGAAAATGATTATTGTTACCAAAAAAAATCAAAAAATTTCCAGAAAATTATCGTCCGTCGCCGTTCAAGACACAAAATGAACTGACCAGCTCCGTCCTGATAAATGAGCCGCAATTTATATGTAGAAAAAAAAAACAGAGTAAAATTAGTGTGAAGAACTCAATTTTTTCTCTAGTTTTTTTTCTTTTCTATAAATAGCGGCTCATTTTTCACGAGCTCGTCAGTTCATTTTGTGTCTTGAACAATGACGGACGTAAATTTTCTGGAAATATTTTTCTTTTGTAACAATAATAATTTTCTTGTATTAGATTCACAGTTCAAGGTACAAAATGAACTAAAGAGTTCCTTATAAATGAGCCGCCATTTGAAGAAAAAAATAGAGTAAAATTGGTGTGAAAACCCAATTTTTGATTTTTTTTGTTCAAATGGCGGCTAATTTTTCAGGAGCTCTTCAGTTCATTTTGTGCCTTGAACGGTGATGGACGTAAATTTTCTGGAAACAATTTTATTTTATTTTTAACAATAATAATTTTCTGCTACGTCCTTCACCATTCAAGACACAAAATGAACTAAAGAGCTCCTTATAAATGAGCCTCTATTTTTGGAAAAAAAAAAATTGAGTTCTTTACACCAATTTTGATATCATATAATAAATTTTTAAGGAAACAAATTCTATATTGTCCTTTATATTATTATATAGTACTGTTCATGGGAATAAATGGATCCATTTTAAGCCGAAATTAACAACAATTCTCAAAATAATTACTTTTTAAGATTTGAAGAATTTTAATGAAACTGAAATCGATAAGCTTACATAACTCTAAGAAGCATTATATATACATTACATATATATACACTTAATTCACCTATGTATATATATATATTTTTTTAAATTTTTATTCACCTGTGTTTGTGTTTATTTTTTTTTATTATTATATAAAATATAAAATTATTTAGAGTATTTAGAGTAACTGTATAGTTAGTTATATAATATATGAAATTATTATATCCCCTTTGCTAATATTTTTAACCCTTTTTCATTTTTCTTTCAAATTATTCTCTTGAAAGATTATTGTCACATATGGAATTTCTTTACTATAAAGGTGATAATAAAATATTATTACATTTTAATAGTATTATGTGCTGTTTGAGACAGTTATAAGCTAAAATTATATTGTGTTACATATTAAACAACAATATATAATACATTTTTTGTAATTCATGTGTGATATAATAATACTCAAAAATTTATCAAAGCAAAAAAAAAAAAAAGGACATTTATCCTTTTTTCTCTTACTTTTTCTTTTTTTTTTTACACGCATAAAAATTTACTTTTTAATATAATATACATTTATAAGGTTTATGTAAGTTTTTGTTATAATAAATTATCTTTATGTAATAAAAAAGCCAAATAGTGAAAGCTGAAATAATGATATGCGTCATAATAAATATCTTACACCTGGCACTGTCTTTTAAATCTACTTAAATTTATGTTATATACATAAAATTTTATTATTTTACTGAAGGTTAATATTCCAAAGAAAAAAAAACTGAAGTTGCATTTTTATTCTTTTTCTAAACTCTATTACGTTAGATTTTAAGATATATGCAATTATTATCCTTCGAACAAACTAACTAAATCAATTTAAAAGGAGTAAATATTATGTATCTCTAAATGTGAAATAATATTTAATTTCTTCAATGTAAAATTTTTAATTTTGAAACTTTTCATTTTATGTTCTTTTTTTTTTGTTTTTTTTTTATTTGTAAATCTTTATTTAAATGAAATAGAAAATTACTTTTCATATAAGTATGATAACATTTTGCACAAGAATACAATTTTCCAGTAATATTATGTATTTATTTTGTATAAGTTTATTACATTCATCCGCCAAATTTTAATTTTCAACAAAATATTAACAGATGAAAAAGATTATACAGTACGAGTAACTTATTCAAAGCCTTTTTTTTTTTTGTTGATACATTTCCAAAGTATTCTCTGTACGTGAGTGCAAAAATGCATTTTGTTCGAACGAGGTATATATAATTAATATATAGTGTTTTGAGAAAGTTGTTTCCAAATTAGAAAATTTGGGAAGAGAATAATTATAATTTATTCTTATTGAACGTTTTTATTGCAAATTTAAATAAAATAAACTTTATATAGTTAAAGTTCACTGAACTCGAATGAAAGTACAAGCTGAATTTTTTAAAGTAGTGAAGCTAGAGTAAAATAATTCTTTTAAGAGGGTATAGTCGAAAACAAATTTAGCATATTATTATTGGGGCATATTAAACAACAAATTATAAAAACCTCTCAAATAAATTTCTTTTGCGTGTCGTAAGCTTGATACTCAGTACATATAGATTTATTAATAATCTATGACGGACAGTCAATGCGAATACTATAAGTATAAGATTTTTTGCAAACGTTATGCAGTTTGAAATGAAAAAATAAAATAAAAATAAAACTAAAAGCAAAAAATTGTAAAAGAATTTAATTCAAATTTTTCTTTAATTTTAAAATGTAAAAACATGTTAAATTTTCCCACATGTTTATATAATTTTAACATATTCTTGTTAAATTTGTGAACAGAAAAAGAGATAGAAAACCAAAAAAAAAAAAAATTTTATAAATTGAAAAACTATAAAAAGGATGCAACTTTTTCATTTCAAATAATTTTCTATGTTTTCTTGTATATATTTATGAATAAAATTGAAAAATTGAAAATAGCTATCACTCTTAAAAATAATTATAATAAAAAAAAAATAAATACTAGTTTGTGTTGTTAAAAAATTAATAGTTGAATATTTTTTTTTCATCTTTCAGACTTCCAAAATAAAATAAAATTTCAAATTTTCATTATTTAAGAATTTTATACTCTATATTTGATGAAAATTATTATCTAAGTTAATGACAAAGTGGCTGGTATGTGCTTAGAAGAAGACTCTTTGATGCAGAGACAGAGAAAAATCGATGATGGATTTTTGTACGTTGAGTGCAAGTTTGAAAAAGAATTTATTCCTGTATTTTCTCAAATTTGTTCTGTCATGGAATGAAAATTATTTGCTTGTCATCTTAATTTTTTTTTTCTAGATATTAGTTAAATTATTTTACTTTGATTTGAAATATATTTGCATTTTTTCTCTTTCTTTAAAAAGCATCAAAACCATTTTTTACTATGTGAAAAAGAAAATAAAAACATATGAAAAATCCTTTTAGATACTATGAACTTTTCTGTGTAATGTAAATTGTGGTGAATTTTGCAATTTTCACAAATTTTTGTTTATTTGTAAAGAATAAAAAAAAAAAAAACAAAAAATAAAACGTAAATTTTATAAAGCTGTTAAGTACCATTTCAATCAGTTTTAAATTGATCACAAGAATATTTAAAATATCGAGAAAAAAATTGAAGTGACAGTGTAAAGAACATTTTAATTTTTTGTATCTTTTTTGTTATTTAGATTTTATGGATAAAGTAAGCTGAAGTAATTTTTGTTGATCATTTATGTGTACACATTCATATCATTTATAAATAAGTATAGCTTTGCAAGATTTTTATATACCTTTATTTGAAATACTTGAAACACTATGATCAAAACTTTTAGTAAAAAAAGAGATATATGAAAATTGTAACGTGGTTAATAATAATATTTGTACTGGCAAAATTCTAGAAACCAAAACAAAATCTCGTTATCTTCAACGACCAAATAGAAAATAATGTAGATTTTTAATAATTTAACATAATACATAATTATATGTATGTATACCTATAGTGTAAAATAATTTAAATTTATTATGAATTAAGATAAATTTTTAGTCGGTCATACATTTATATGTATAATTCAAATTATATTCCTGGGCAAATAAGTAAAAATATTTGTATACATTATGTATTTTCAATGTAAACATTTGCTAAATTATTGCTTATAGATTTTTATGTACAATTTTAATGATAACAATAATATAATTCTAATGCAATAGTAGATTAAAAGATTCTATTTTAGATGTTAAATTGGTATACAATAATCAATTTTGACAATTTTTTTAAACCTTTAGAATACAAAAAAAAGATATTTTGTATAGATTACTTTCACAAATCAATCTTAAAATAACGAAATTATAATATATCCAAAAAATAAAAAATATCTCATAAACTAGAAGAGGTATTTTGGGATTATTTTATTATTACTTTGGAATAAAAATACAAAATTCAAAAAGTCAACAGTGATCGTTTAAAGTTTATATTTTATTTTTTTCTCTCTACAATTCACCATATGACATTAAATGTTTATCTAATTTTAGAATCTGTTAAAATGTATCATTGAAATTGTGATAAAACTATGAATAAGCTCGAAAATAACTTCGCTATATATATTATAAACATTTTCCTATTTTTTTTCCCAACTAGACAAACTCCAAATTATATTCAATCATTCATTTCAACATTAATTCCGCTTTCTGATCAAAAACACAGTCAGAACACAAGCTTTGTGGGAAGAAGGACATCACGCCTTACTAAGACCCAAAAATCAACTTCCCATCAACTTTCCTTTATACACATTTTCGATAACTGTTTCAAGAATTGTATTAATAGCATTATTGGAACCGTCTCTAAACGCAAATTTATTAGCAAAGAAAAAAATTAGTCGAGTTTAAGAATTTTACTAATTTTTTGAATCACTTTTGTTTTTATCATGCAGTATTAATTAATTGTAACACTGATATCAATCGGTAGTTACAGACTTTGTTTTTGTTTTCATTTTTATAAATAGGAGTAGTTCGTTGTAATTGCTTGGTATAAACAGCAGTTTCAGAAATAAATTTTTTTCTTAAGACGAATTCTGTATCTAGTACGTAGATAAAATTTAATTCTTTAATATTTATACATGATTGTTATAAAATTAGACATAAAGTATTATTATGTATATTAGATATTTAAGATTCATTTTCAAAAAGGATTATACTTATTTACTTTCGAATATGTTATTACTGATACTGACCGAAACAAAGTGGAAATATCATGAAATAAATATGTACAATGAATATAATACGCCTAATACACTACACTTGTTACAGTTCTTATCCGTAAAATTTTTTTTTTAATTTTTAATAGTATTATAGAATATAATAAAATTTTCTAATCTGCAAATGCATGAAGGTAAAATATGTATACCTAGAACGATGTGTGTGTCGTGCATTTATTAGATATGTTTGATTATATAGTTTTACAAAGAATTTTAAATTTTGTTCAAACCTTTTGATAACAACATCTAAGAATTTATAATTTTTAAAACTCTTATGATTACTATTTATTTGGAAATTCCAGAGAATTATTTTTTAAATGCAACTTTATTATAAATCTTCTTTGTAATTTGTTTAGGGGTAATTTTACTTTGTGAATTATATGTTCTTACTTATACTTAGTTAAAAATATGAAGAATTTTGAAGTTTTAGAATTTTTGATTCATTTGTTGTAAATTTTACATTATTTTTAATTAAATATTTCCTAGTAATTAATAATTGAAGAGTTAAAGTAAAGTAAAAATAATATTCTCAACTTATTAGGAGCAAATGATTGTCCGATCAGAAATATAAATTATTTTCAAGTAAGCTTATAGATTTTTATAAGTTGTTCGAACATTATTATCCATAAAAAAACATTTCATTAATTTTTGCACATAAAAAGCTTTGATAGAAATTATTGATAAATGAAAATCAAATCAAATTTCTTTTTCTTTGGAAAATTATTGAAAAATTAATGATTTGTTGGAAATTTTTCAATAAGAATTTAATACTTTTCTCTCAGTTTTTTTTTTTAATTATAATTTCAAAAGAAATAAAAAATCAACTATTTTCTGTTATTTTCCTTTAAATGAATTTAAGTGAAGCTATTATTTTCCTGAAACAAATCTGATAAAAAAAATAGAAATTTTCCGCCATCAAGTTGCTTTTTCAATATTTTTTTTTCCCAAAATTGAATCTGTGTTAAGATTCCAAATTTTATTTTAAAAGTTTAGTTATTAAAGCCATTTTTAAACATTTTTCCCTTAAACTTTTTATGCGTTCAAAAAAAAAATAATGTCACTCATCAACTTTTTAACATTTCATATTTTTTTTTGAAATACCAAAAGAAAACTCAAAGCATATATAAAAATTTATAATCACTGCGAAAATACTTGAAATTTAAATATATCCTTCTTCAAACTTATTTAGAATAAAAAATATAAATTTTATATTTTTTTTATCAAACAAAAATATGTATATAGGTCCTATAATATAGATATAATATGTATATTATATAATTTAATGTAATTATAACATTTTGAAGTATACCTTTGAAAAAGTGAACAGTACTTGACAATTGAATACAATTTATATTTTTTAGAGTGGAAATCTCTCGAAAAAAAAAAGAAAAAAATGAGGCAAAATAGTGAAGATGATGATGTATTTTATTTACAATCTTGTCGTGATCGTGAAACTTATATATTTTTGGGATTAAAATGAATTCGAATTTCAATCTTTCAATTGAATGAAAATTTGGTGACACCTTGATTACAAGAATCATTAAAAGGATGCTTATTAAATTTTCTTGTTTTATTTCGAAAAAAATTTTTTTTTAGTCAATAGGGCTAAATATTCGGATTATGGTTATAAAATCCTTTTGCCAGAATCAGGATTTTTTTTCTAAAGAATTAAAATATAATGAATTTACAAAATGTAACATTCCAATTGGAAAATCTGCTTGTTTATACAGTTACATTATAAAGGTATGCAATATAGTTTTTAAAAAGCAACAAAAAAATAGACAACCCAACAGATATCACAGTCATATCTGTATCGTAAAATGATTCAAAATAACGATATTAATATTATGTGTGGATAAAATGTTAAAATTTTAATGTTAACAAAATATAAGGCAAACAAAATATTTAGTTTTTCATTTTAATGAAAAATTATCGAACAACATTCAAAATATACTATAAATTTTTGCTTAAAATAAAAAAGAAAACTATATGCGATGACAATTCAAAATTTGTATAATACTATATCTTTTTTTTTGTTAGTTAGAAAATTAGATTTATTTAATTTTTATTCTTTCAATAGTTGGATAGTATCAGAATCAATGGATTTATATAAATTTATATTTATTTAGGCAACAATAATTTGACAATTATAACCATACTGGCTTTAATAAGTTTCTTTTAAATATTTAATTCAGATATTTCTTTCTTTTTGTCATCTTTCTACGCGTACTTATATGATAAAAGATTAAATTAAAGTGTTTTATTTTAATGAAATCTACATAATCTTCACTACTACAGCATGTTTTGGATTTCACTGACTAGAATAATTATTTATCTTCATACTTTAATTATTTCCAACCATTCGGATTTATTGTGTCTCTCATTCGCAATAATATTCAGCTCTGGGTTAGTTCATAATCGTCTTATATACGTTTTACATGTCTGTATTTTTCATTCCGATAACAATATGAATATTTTACAAAATGTCACAATAAGGTTTTTTTTCCGAAAAAGAATGCAAATGCCATTGTAAAATTTATGCTGTAAAGAATTAGTAAAAAATTCGAATGCTAAAAGGAATTACATGTCATAAATTTATTTTTATTTTTTTTGTTGCTTATATTCTCTTATCCCATTATTCTTCTTTTTTTTTATTTAATTTTAATAATAATATAACTAAACTTCAATTATATTATAAAAAGAAAATAATAAAATTTTTATTTCTATTTTTAAATTTATTACTGTGCGACGATATTACACTGATGATTCTAACATCCTAGTTTGAAATTGTTTTTTATTTTGTTAATGTTTCATTTTCTCTATTTTCGAATCGTCCAATTATAAAAATATATACATATACATCTAATACGGATGTTAAAAAAATAAAATAAAAATAAAAAGAAACATTTTTAGGAAATTAAGTGATAGGGTAATAAATCTTTCAAAACCCGTTGTTGAAAAACATTCGTCTGCACAATAATGAACTTTTTTGTTATAACTTTTATTTTCAGTTTTTTTTTTTTTTTTTTTTTTGGCAGAAAATTTTCAAATCCTGCAATCAATTGCGAATTTTTTTTTTTTGAAATAGAAAAAGTTAAATAACAAAAAAATTCGAAAAAAATATATATTAAAATGGAATAAAATAATAAAACAAAATTCATCTGTTTATTTAAATTTATTTTTTTATTTTTTTATTTTTACCATAATAACAATTTTTATTAAAAAAAAAAAGTAATTTTTCCTTCGATAAAATTTCTTCGCAAAAATTTATTCTCAATTATTCAGAATTATTTTAATAATACCGTCTAACAGTTGAAAGCCTCACGACATTTTTTATTTATTTATTTTTTTTTCGTGAATCAAATATTTAATTTACTAAAATGATGAACAGAATATAAATTTACTGATTTACTAATTTTTTTTCCTATTTAACTCTTTATTAGAATATTAGTTTTTGTTTATAATTTTAAGCTCACAAACATATGAAAATTAAAATGAAAAGATCAATGAAAATGTTTTTAATTACAAATATACGTATAGATTTTTTCATTAATTTGTTTTACTTTTAATATACTATACATGTTCTCTAATAAAACTAGAAATTCTGAATCATAACATTTTTATCAGAAAAATTTAGTTAAAGGCTAAATAAAAAAATTATCAGGAAAATTTCATTCATAATTGTTTATTGGAAACTAAAACTTTCTATCGAATACAAGTAAAAAATAAAAAATAAAATGTTTCAGCATTTAGTTTTTCATCAAGCATTTTGTATTTCGATTAACTTCTATATAGATGCGATTAATAAATTTTATTTTCTATTTTATTCCCATAGTTATTTACTGAAAAAATATATGTTTTCTGTTTTTTTTTTTTTTTCACATTAATGGGTATTATATTTCTTTTTCGAAAATAAATTTAATAGAACTAAAAATGTCATTAGTATTGTTTACAAACAATATCGTTTCATAATTTTTTATTTTTTTTTTTTTTTGTTTTTTAGGCAACATTCCAATATATTTTCTCAATTTTGAAGTTCTTTTCTGCATAAATGATAATAATGAATGAACAATATTTATATGTACATATTATCTCTGTAGGTATATAAGCATATAAATTTTTCTAAAAAAAAAGAAATGGTTATATATATAAACCTATATATATTAAGTAAATGCTTCTAAGAAATAGAACAGGATGGTTTTAATATAGATATAGGGTTCTTAAATTTTTGTTTTTGAACATAAATATAATCTATACTTTTTCTGTAAAATAATAAATATAATAAGAGTTTTTTTTTTGGGAAATTCAAGTTTCATTTTGAGTTCAATAATATTTTGATCAATTTATGCCATTTTTGTGTATAATATTACCCAGATTTTTATTGAAAAAAGTCTGCAAAAAAAAGTTAATGCTTTCATATTATTCGTCTAAATTCTGATTAAATTCAAATAAAATCTATCGATTTTTCAGAAAAAAAAATTAAATTCATATTAAATTAATTTTTTTCTTAATAAATAATTTTTGAAAAGCATCCTGTTTGAATTAAAAACAAAAAAAAAAAAAAAAACAAAAAAAAACAGCATTTTCCACAACATATAAATTTTATGGATGAAAAAATATTTCTCTTTTTTTTTTCGGGTGGGTGATAATGAGTGTTTGACGTGTCTGGATATGCCATTAATTTTCAACTTGGCTTTATTGTCTATTTTTCCTTTTTTTTTTTGCTTTTTCTTTTTTCAAAAAAAAAAAAAAAAGAGCATATATATATATATTTTTTTTTTTTTTTAATTTTCTTCATTTATTTATCTTGTAGGCTTTTTCGTTTATCCTGAAAAAATATTGAGTGTGACGGCGAGAAAAAGCCAAATAAGTTTAATTAATAAAAAAAAAAATAAAAAAAGAAAAATAAATAAAAACAAAAAAAAAAAAAAGAAAATGAATTGTATAGTATACATATGCATAGTTTTTTTGGGAACAAGGACATGAATTAAAAAGATGAAGATTTTTTAATTATAAATATAAATTGAATAATTTAAAAATGTGAACCAAAATGAGAATTTCATGAATTTTCAGGGCATTAAATATGGAAAGCTGAAAATAATAAAAATTATTCACTTTAAATATTAAATTTTCTTAAAAAATAAATTTGTAAATTTTTAAATTTAGTGAACTGGAGGAATAATTTTTATTTAACATTTTTTGCATTTAGAAAACGATAAAAATTTTAAAGCCTGAATTATAAATGTTTCTTTTATTCGAGATAACCTTACAAAACCAAGTTGGCTTATATTTGGACTAGCTGAGATTATTTAGACAATAGTATAGTCTCTATCTATAAAGAGAAGTTTTTTTTGGATTGTTCACAGTACACTCCGCAATTACTGAACCGAATCAAAAATACTTTCAGCTTTGATATCCTGAACTACTCTGAACTTTAGATTTACTGTATTTACTGCGGCGAAGTATAGCAAGTATTTATAATATAGGAAATTGTACAGGAAGCTATACAGAGAAAAATTTTAATTTCTGACTTGCTTTACTTGCATATAAAAATAATATTGTTTAAATTAATATCAAATTTCAAACATTAAACCTTTTCGACTGATTTCTAAAATATATGTTGGTATAATAATATGCTTTTTTTTTTACAATTTCTCATTATAAAATGAAATGAAAACATGAAAATCTGTTTTAAATCTTCTAACATGAAAGTCTCATGTTTTGTGGTGTGTAAATTTGTAGTATTGTTCATTTATTTATGTATTTATTTATTTTTGAGGTTTCTACCGAAAGTTTGCAATCTAGGTATAATATGTTCAAAGTGTGTGTATAGTAAAATTTACTTACATTCAGTATATAACGTCTGCTGAGAATGAAACAACGTATGATATTTAGATAATAGCACCATTCGATTCCTCGTACTCGATTTTATAAGTACAACTATTTTGCAATATTCTTAATGTTGATTAAAATGTGTTTTTTAGATGAAAATTTTACGTTACTTGATATTTTTCCTTCACTTTTTTTTAATTTTGAAATCTTTAAACTCAAATTACTCGAAACTATACTTTTCATTATACATTGTTTCATTTCTCAGCAGACGATAATATGTACGTACAGTAAACATTATAACAAACTTATAAATATATTAATTAGAAAATGAAGAAAAGTTTTTTTTTTCATCAAAAGGCATTGCAAACATTTTTATTTGGCATATTATTAAAAGCATTTGTTGACATTTTCCGTAAACTTAATTTTCCCATATACAAGTTTAATTTTATAAAACCCTGTAACTTATACTTGTTCTCACATTTTAAGCATATATTCATTTTACATATGTGTTAATTTACAGTTTTTATAATGTTAACTAAAAATTAGCAAAATATCATGGCTAAGAATATTTCCTGTAATATTCCAATTCTTTTGTACAAATCATTCATGTGCTCTCCTTCTATATGAATCAAAAGAGGAATTTAAGTTTTTGTATTTTCGACCACTTAATGATAAAAGTTCTGTGACCTTTGATTGCCGACATTAGAACAACTTCTTATAATTTTATTTAAAATATACGTTGTATAATCAATCTTAAATTTATGTAGATACTAGAATTTTATATGCTTAGCTGAAAAAAAAATTTCTCTGATCTTATTAAACTATTCATTATGAGAAAAATCATATTTACCCTTAATTAAACAGTGCGCTATTATTTTAGAGAACATAATAATGTGAAAATTTTATATATAAATTATGTTATATTACAGAAACATCTTTATTGCATAATTTGTGGAACTTTTTTCCTTTTTATGAAAAAAGTTCAAGGAAAATTATTTGTTTTTTTTTTTTTTTACATGAGAAGGAAACTTGATTTTCTTTAAAATGTAAACGATATAGTAAAAATTGAGAGAAAATATACTCATAATGACATAAGCCTGGAGTAGTATTAAATATAATTATAAACATAAAAATTCTTATAATGAACAAATAATAATAATTTCTGATGCATTTGTGTGTATGTTCTCTAATTAAATTTATATTTTTAATTTTTTTTTTTTAATAGACATTTTTTATTACTAGAGTATTATATACTGCATATTTGATACAAAAACCGGTGTTGACGTGATAATTTAAGATTTGAAATATTGCGTAGATTTTTTTTCAATCAATAATACCATTTATTATTATCATATTTGTCTCGGATTAACGCAACTTGAAAAAAAAACCCCACATAACAATTAAAATCAAAAGGATTCGATATCTTAACATTATAACAAAAATTAAAACTATACTAACCGGGTTTTCTATAGGTATATATTTCGCCGACTTATTTAAATTAAAAAATTAAAATAATACTATTATTCGACTCAGAATTGAGAATAGTTTCTGAAATCGCCGTCGGTAAACCGTTTTTTGAAGTCTTTTGTTTAATTTTCAATATTGCATACAATTGCTGCTAATCTAACATTTATGTACTGCATAATAATAATTATTGAAAAATACATAAACAAATTCTAAAATTGTTACTATTGATTGATTTTATGCCTGTGTTAGCGATATTATACGTGTCATATAAATATTTTCCTACATTTTACATTTTTGAGAAATTTTTTATTTGTTTTTTTTCAGTATCTTCACTCTAACCAACTTTAAAAATTTCTTATTACAAACGTTTTTTTTTTACCAAATTAGAATTTTTTGTTCCAATGGTAGCATTGGTAAATATTTTTTCATTAAACTTCTCGGTAAATGTTTATACATATAAGTATTCATCATACATAATAATATTGTAATTCAATAAATTTCTTTTTAATTGCTTCGAGCTTAAGAAAAATTATGGAAAAACTTCAGCAAATTATTTTATTTTAGAAATTAGATGTTTTTTTTTTTGTACTTTCTATACGATGAAATTTTCTTTTGAAATATTAAATTTTTCTTCATGTTTACTAAGAAAACCACATTATTATGGTTTCTGTATAAATTATGAAAATATTTTTATTGAAAATTTCATTAAACAGCAAAAAAAATTCACAATTATTCAGAATTTTGTATGTATTAAATCGGTATATTGGATGCTTTTAAAAACGTTTCCCTACTTATAATGCCAAAGGAAGGAAGGCAAGTGATCAATTCTGAATTACTTTCGGAACTAAAATTTCCTAATGCAATAATATCATTTTGCTCTGATCCGGAGCTTGTTAAAATTTAGACTAGACTGGCGTTTTTAACTTACTGGAACAGTAATTTTCTTATTCGTATACAGAAAATAAATTTTAGACATGAAAATACAGTAAGTGTATTAATGTTACACGAATCTATTCTTTCTATTTTGTTTAAATGTCAAAGTAATTATAGTTTACACATACCTGAATATTATTTCACTATTCCGAACTACTACTAAACTTCTGTTTACTATCTGCTTAACTAAAATTAGGAAATACGGAATAAATAAATAAATATTGTTATTTTATTAAAATTTATTTCCTCACTTAATATTTTTGATTTGATTTACAATCTTGATTATTGCTTATTTTATATAATTATATTTATAAAAAAAAAAAAACAAAGTTACATTTATTAATTGAAAATTTTTTAAAATTATTAATTATTTTTTTTATAACATTATTTGCTTTTAAACATTATTTTATTAATTTTTTTTTTAATTTTAAAATTTTTCTTTTTTTTTCCTATACAATATTATTTTTGAAACATTATTATAGATTTATGATTTCTGGTTGTTTATTTAATAAAAAAAATATATATATATTTATATGTTTGTATATATTTTATGCAGCGAAAATTTATTTCCTTCAAATTTATCTTTGCTGTTTTTTTTTTTTTACTGAATCAACAAAAAAAAATAATTTTTATTTTTTTCTTATTTTATTATTTATGCGAACAGATACAGTTTATTAAATTTATGTATATATATATATATACCTTGAATATCCTAAATACGTTAATATCATTTATTTCCTTTATCATATATATAAAAAAAAATTATTTTACATACAGGCAGTCTTCCTATAATTCGATATTTAAAGACAGGAATTTTTTTTTTAGTAAGGTACAATATTCTCAAAATAAAAATTTATTCGCAGATTGTCGACAAATTCGAATTTTCCAAGATACTCAAATCTAAGTATGTTAAATTGTGTTTTTTGTAATATTTTTCAAATCACACGTACAAAAATCTATTCAGTTACAGAAACAGGATAATATTTTAATATACTGAACATACAAATTTTTATTCAAACTTATTTTTGTGGGCAATCAAATAAATAAAAACGGAAATTCTCTGACTGTTTCTCTGTTGTTTTTAAATCACACCTTAACCGCTAAATGGGGATGGGGTTATGTAAGAAATTTTGAAATTTATGATTTCATAGCTATATAGTTCGACTTTCATAGCTATATAGTGCCGTGTGAAACTGGGTAATATCAACTTGTATTTTTTAAATGTTAGGTCAGGTTTTTATTCGCATATAGAAAATAATTTAGACTGTTTCTGAACCCTTTTTTATTTTGTTTTATTTATAACGAAGACTGTATACTAGACTGTATACCAGGACTATCTACCGTTTTATATGAGGATTACCTGTAATTGTTTTTTTTTCCCATACATTCAACATGATATTATTTGCCTACAAAAAAAATTATTTTATAATTTTTTTTTTTTAAGGGTTTAATTGATTTATGTTTAATAATTTGTATTAAAGCTATTTATTATAAAAAAAATAAAATCAACATATAAAATTAATATACACTTTTGATAATATAATTTTTCTTTTTTATTTTTTTTTTTTATTTTTTTTTTGTTATTATTATTATATTTATATTTATATTTAGTAAAAAAAAAAATTGCTTATTTTCATTCACATTTATCCTATTTACACATTAATTTTTTTTTTTTTTTTTTTTTACACAAAGTGAAAAAAGGATATCAGATAAATAAAATTGGAAAACATATTATTATATCCTTTTTTTTAATAATGTAATATTATATAATAAAAAAAAAATTTATCATCAATCGAGGATCAGAAAAATAATAAATTAAAAAAAAAAAAATATCGCCAAATATTTTTAAATTTTTTTTTTTTTGATTTATTTTATTTTCACTTCAAAGAATTCTGATCCTTGATTAAGGACTTTACAAATAAATTGAAAAATAAAAATGATTGAACACACATAGGTAGGGGGGAGGGGAAAAAAAAGTGAACATGAATTGGCTTTTCTTTTATAATTTTTTATGTAATTTTTCATTTTTTTCAATTTAAAAAAAAATTTTTTTTTTAATTTCCTGAGGATTGAAAAAAAATACCCAAAGTCATCAAAAGGGTTTTTAGAATAATAATTTTAATGAATTTTTGTTCGTACTAATTGAAGTAGATTTGTTTTATCGATTTTTTGACATAAATGCACATATACCGACATATAATGTACATTCTACATTCTATTCAGCACTCCAATCCACTACTGTACCACTGAGCTATGATATTAAAATGATTGTTAGCAAATATAAATTCTCTATACCTATACCTGATGTAATGAGATTGTAAAAAGGTGAAAATTATAAAAATTATTATCTTTGTAAATAATTTATTGACAAACAAATTTGAGTAATTCGTTCCCAATTGTCTTTTTACGAACTATTGAAAAATAAGTAAAAATTTAACATTTATTCCGGGCTTGCGAATAATTCAAACACACCGATTTCTATCCTTGCATTTTGAAAATCCAATTTTTTTATTTTTTTTCATTTAATCTCAGTTAATAATTGAAATTGCTAAAGAAAATAATTTACGCTATGGAACATCCAAAGAGTACAAATCTACTATTAATAAACTGAAGTGTTAAGAAACATGAAAATTTATTTTTCCATTTTCTACTTACCACTTGTAGTTTCTTGTTAATATATTTTTATTAACCATGATATTTTCAAATTAAGGATTTTAATTTCCTACATCATTTGGTTTTATATCCTTGTCCTCTTATAACTAAAAGGCTCTATAGAAATTTTGTTTTTTGTGCATTAACAATCACTATATTATTATTTTATGTAATATGCAAATAGGATAAACAAATTAGTGCTTCAAAAACTTTTCCCTATCCTTTTATTTATGTATATGTTTATTATATGTATGAGTAATAATAATATATATTATTATATTAATATATATTTATATTATCTTAAATTATTTTTAAAACTATATAAAATTTTCCTAAATAATACTAACAAATGTGATATTACTTCCGAATTGTCCTAATTGTTAATCTCTGTTAAGATTACAAAAAAAAAAAAAAATTACAGGAAGAGATTTATTTTTTATGATTTCAATGCCAAATTATTGAAATTTATAATTCGAATTGAAGCTATCACCATAAGAATTCCTAAAACAAAAAATTTTTTTTTTTTTTAATTTTCACTTATTTTCCATGATCATGTTTATATTTTCATGGCAGCAGCCTTGGATTAAATCGACCCATGTATAAGATCATACCAGTAGGATTATGTCGTACAAAATATAAAAATGGTTTATCAAATCTAAGTCTTGGTGCGTCTGGAATTCTTGCTTGCCTGGGTCTTAATGGTAATGGAAGTTCTAAATATTTCGGATCAAGTAAATCATCATAAAAACCTCTAGCTGAATCATGAATCAAAGAACCAAAATCAATTTGAGTTTCATCCAGGAAATCTTCATTATTTTCGCCAATATCTGAATTACGTTTACGTAATGGTGGTGCCGGATACATCTCAACATGATGATGTTCGCCAATTTTTTCCTCGCCACAAGTGCTAAAAGTATTAATTTGTATCATATCTGAGAGGTAGACATCTTTATTTGAAGATCCAGTTAGTCCTCTTAGATCGGCATTATCGGAATTAAATAGAGTTTTTAGGCCCAGTTTTTGCAAACCAAGCGAAGCATTTATAAACGAACGATGTGAAAAACGTGGTAATTGTACTTCGAGTCCCGGGCGCTCCATTAAAGTTGTTAATAAGTGGGACCATGCATTTTTACTAATACCATTTTCCATAATATTTTTCTCTAAACGTTCCAAATTATCTCCTGGTGCTGCTAAGCCGTGTTGACCTGGCATAACATAAATTGTGCTGACAGTTTCTTCCGAACTTCCAAAAGCAACAGCAGTAGCGTCTAGTTCAGGATCATACCCAGCAGTGAATCGTGATCGCCACACAACTGCGGGTATTGGAATTAATCGTCGCTGACGAATTGAAGGACTTACTTGGAAGAACATTTCTCCGTCTCTATCATGTGTAGATCCACGAGTGCAGTCGGTTTGGAACAAATTAGCTGAAACAGTAGAAAGTGGTCCATTCACCCAAACACTATTTGTTCTTAAATATTCCATAATTTTTCCGTTAGTATGTTTTTTTATTAAAAGATTTGTTCTTCGGCGAATAATATCATTAACTACATTAAAATTAACTTCCTCAACATGTCCTGAGTATAATTGTTGCGTTTTTTCTTTGAAAAATTGTAAAATCTTACCGTTTGTTCGTTCACTAAAAACTTCCCTCACAAATGCACTCGAAGCAATATCACTATCTTTTGCTAATTCGACTGATTCGGTTATATTTTTAAACACCAAATGCGGATTAAATGTTACCATGTCATCGAGCCGTAAAATTTCATTCATTTCACCAGAAGTACTACCACGAGCACCTAAGAACACCATTGACAACATAGAAGTTAAAGCAAATGGTGATAAAACTAAACTTCTAGCAGGACTAATTTTTTCTGATGTTATAGACCGCCAATAACTAAATGCGAGTTCATTACAAAGTCGAGCAAATTCTTGAATATCCTCTTCCAAGTCCATAACGCTAGCCTCAAGCCCTAAAGATTTTTCAGGTGTTGGTTCTAATTTAACAGGTACTCTTGTTGCTTGACTTATATGAGTAACTTTAAGATTTGTTAGAGATGGTGGTCTTACTACCGGTCGCTGCTGTGCTCCATTAAATGATATAAGTTTTTGATCACTTTGCGATGAAGGTTGCTTAAAATAATGCACTGGTTTTAAAGTACTTGGCATCATTTTTGGAGGTAATTTTGTTGATGATGGGGTTGTTTTTGTTATTTTTGATATTTGACCTGTGGTTGTTTGCTCTTGCACATGATCATTTGGTTTTTTTATAAATTCACCTAATTTTGCGTAAATATCTTCGGCTTCTGTAATGTTAAATATACCAGACGATTGAGTAACTTTTGAATTCTGGTTTGTTGATTGAGATATCAAGTTCACTGGCGTCATGTGGTCGGTTGTAGCCTCTTCAGATGATTGCTCAGAATATAAAGTTGTCGATTCATTGGAATCTTCCAATGGACTTTCTGTCGATATTTCCTTGGAAGTTTCTAAAAATAAAAAAATAAAAAAGCTTTGAGTTCCTAATCGAAAGTGGTTAAGTTGGTTGCCACAAATATTCAAGAATTCCCATTTTATTTAAAAACAATTATTTTTTTTAATTCAATAGAAGAACTTTACCAAATTCAAGTAAATTATGTAATCAAAGGTTGGACACGAGATCTTAAAAAGTGTTTTTTTAGTAAACCAGATTTTTATAAAGATCACAAATATTTCTCTGAAGTTTAAATTTATGAAAATAAAATTAATTATAATTTTTAGTCTTACTAACAAGGGTTTTGAAAAACTAATATTGCACTATCGAAGTGTTTTAGGAACAAAATCATATTCGTATTAGATATATAAGTACATAAAATGGCTTAATAACCAATAAAAAAACAAAACATTACCTTCTCTTTCTGTTGAAATTGGTATGCCAGGAATGATTTCCACCAAATTATCTGGCTTGTTAAATGCTGTACTTTCATCAGAGTCCTTGGATTCTTTTGATTCTAATTCAATTCCAGCTAATTCGGTTGTTGTAAAATTATTTTGAAAATCATCTTCATCATCGTTTTGATTCTTCATTTCAACTGATGTAATTTGAATTGATTCAGATGAGGAGGATGGAATATCTATTGGCGCTATAATTGTTGTTGCTTTTGCATCCAATAAATCATTGTTTTGTTGTTCAGATTTTTTTTTTAATACATCTTTTTCTTGTAAAATTGTTTCTGATTCAACTTCTGATTGCATTGTTGTATAATATTCTTCTTTAAAATTATTATTTTCAACATCTTTGCCATCATCATCATCATCATCATCATCCAACAGTGATATTGTTGTAGTGCTATCTTGATTATGTTCTTCTATTTTTTCATCTTTTTTTTGAATGAATAACTTTTGTTCAGTTAATGGTTGAACATCATCAGAAATAGTAGGAGCAGCAGCAGCAGCAGCAGTAGTTGTAGTTATTGTAAATTCATTTTCATTCTTATTTATAGGCAAATTACTTGGAATGATGATGGTGTCTTTTGTTTCATTCAATTTAAGTGATAATTTTTCCATTAAATGAAATTTGTCATTTGCATTCGCATTTTGTAATTCTGATGGTAAAAATATTCCCGCACTCATTTGTGCAAAATTAGTAAAACGATTTGAACTTTTTTCATTATTTTCATCAACCTCATCATCAGAAGTTTTATTATTATTATTATTATTATTATTATTATTATTATTATTATTATTATTATTATTATTATTATTATTATTATTATTATTATTATTATTATTGTTGTTAGATAATGGAGGTGAATCTGTCATTTGTGATAATACATCCGATAATAATGATTGAATTTCTAAATTATCTTGTAAATTATTTTCAGTTGTTGTTGCTGATGCTTCCGATGATGATTCGTTTTCAAACATTGATGCCATAGTGGCAGCTGTTTTACGGAAATCAGACATGCTCATATCATTTTTATGCTGATGATGATGATGAAGATTAAGAGTGTTTAGCTTATGTTGTGACATTTCCTCAACAATTGGTATGTCACTACTAAAATTATCCTTATTTTGATTTATTAGATTTTGTATTTTTTGTAAAATTTCCTTATCCATTTGTTGTTTTTGTTCAAAATTTTCTTCAGATTTATCTTGTTGTTTAGATATTATATTGTTTTCATTCGTTTTATTTTGTAAATTAGATTTTATTGTATTACTATAAGCATGAATTTTATTTGCAATATTTTGTGATTGTGTTATTTTATATAAATTTTCTTTTTCTTGAATTAATTCCTCTGGTATTTTTGTACTATCAAAATTTTCATTGCTTAATGTAGTTTCATCGGACTTTAGAAAATCATCATAATTTCCGACATCCATTTGATCAGTTGTTGTTATTGGAATTTCTGTAGTAGTTAAATCTGTTAAAATTGGTTCTAGTATTTCAGCAAAAAGTGGCTCATATTTAATTACATTCGAGCCATCCTTTTCAAATTCACCTATCTCATTTGACCAATTAGTAGTTTGTTCATCAATTGATGTTGTTGTCATGTCAATTGGGTACATATTGGTTGTTCCGTTAAATCGAGGTCGTATTGTTGTTATTGGTTTTAATGTTGGTTTTGTTAGAAGTTTTACTTCTTCTAATTGTTCGGCATTATTATACAAAACAGGCTGAGCTGTTGGATGCTCTGCAGCTGATGTTTCCGTACTATCCTCATCATTCTTAAGAGATTCCATTATTTGATCAAAAGATATTTTTGTATTTAAGTCTTCTTGCTGTTGAATCAATTCATTCTTCTGTGAATCTGGATATTGTGTCGTGATTTGTTGTGATAACAATGTTGTTATTGGTGAATCATCAATGTTCCATCTAGTAGTTGTAGCAATTTCTGGAGCTTGGGTTGTAATTTTTGGAGTTGTTGTGGTGGTTGTTGTGGTGGTTGTTGTTGTTGTTGGTGCTGGTGTTGTTGTTCTTGTTGTTGTTGGTTTTTGTGATGAGGATGATGTGAATAAATTTATTTTTGTGAAAGAAGTGGGCTTAATAGTTGCAATCCTCAAAGGAATCTTAGTTTTATCTGTTTCAGTGGATGAAAATTGAAGTTCTATATAATTCTGAGTTGTGTTTTGATAAGGCACTCGGGTGGTGGTAGTATGCTTTTTTTTATACTTCTGTTTCGTTGTTGTTGAATTTATTTCTCCAGCTGTAGTATTTTTTTGCGGTTCCGAGGGTTTTGTGGGCTTACGTTTGTTTTGAACACGTTTCGTGGTCTGCGTACCAATTGTGCCTTCTGTAGTCACAACAACAGTTGAAGTTGGCCTGACAGTAGTTTTGCGCTTAATTCCAGATGACTGATGTCGTTTCTTGGTTGTTGTTTCAGGAACATTTGTTGTTAAATTTTGTTTAGTGGTTGAAGCATCGACTGATATGATGTTAATTATTGCAGGAGTTGTTTTACGTTTATTGCCAGATTTTTTAGTTGTGATTTGACCTTCAACTGTTGGTTTTGGTGGTTTCTTCTTCCGCTTTGTTACTGAGGTCGTGGGTAATGTCGTTTGTGATAAAGCCTCAACCGGCATTATAAGAGTGGTTTCCTCGGTTAAGCCATTTTTAACCGATAATCTATTAAATAATGGCTTCACAACTTCCTTATTATTAACGAATATTTTTTGTGGAATCGTTGTTTCAATAATAATGGGAGTAGTTGAAGTTGTCGGTCGTCGTTTTGTAGGTTTCGATTTTGATGGTTTTTTTGTTGGCTTAGTCGGACGTTGCTCTAATACATCAGAATCCGGTGTCATAACTACTTGTTGCGGTTTACTTTGCGGGAATATATCACCGCCAGTATTACCAAATATAGCTGGTAGTATCATTGACCAGGACGATGATACATCTGGTGTGTCTAAAATATGTTGTTCGGACATAGAAAAATTCTTCTTACCTTCAACTTCTTTTGTCAAAACATTTTGTACACTGGCTACAATGTCTTTAACATTTTTTTCAGGATCTCGATCATCAATAGGCGCATTATGAATAACAGTCGCACCTTCTCCATCTCCATTGGCAACAATACTTTGAATTTCTTTTAGAGTCATAAGCCGTTTAACTAATTGTCCACTATCATCAAATGTAAAAAATTCATAGCGATCAGGATTAAGTAAATTTATAGGGCTAGCAACTTGTAGAGGAATTTGTGGCTTTGGCATTCTTTGGCCAATGGCATCAGTAAACTGAGGTTCTTCGCCATTAAGAATCACAGAAACTGAAGTAACAACACTAAAATAAAAAAAAAATATTTTAAAATATTATTGACATACATTTTTTGTAAATATTACTGACTTGTTTATTTTACATATATTAAAGAAAAATCCTTATAGTGTATCTTAACATCTTTTGAACATAACTTTTAGTTATATAGTATATGTTTTATGTTTCGGTTTTAAAAATTCTGATTTTATACTATAATTATTTTCTTCAAAATAGATTTCTACATACGTATATATTTTTTAACTGTGTTATTTTTAACTGCAAGTCACTGCTATTCAAAAAGTTCCCTAATTTTCATCTAAGAATTTATTATTGATAAGTTTTATAAAAAAAAAATTATTATAATCTATTCTAATGTACATTCATATTGAATAAAAAAAAAAAATTGAAGAAAAATTGACAACATTTTAAAACTTTATTTTATAACATACATAAAGTCATAAATATAACATTGAATCATTATCGTGCACAAATTTGATACGGTCATTGCATCCGGAGATCTTTATTATGGTTTTTCATTTTTATTTATTATTATTTCTTAAAAATAATGGTTAGTTGAAGCATAACTTTAATAAACGGGAAAAATGTTTATTTATTCTTTATGTAATAATATAGTTATACATTTATTCTTACATATTTGTGTCTACATGACTTGTGAATAAAATGAAAAATTTGATTTTTATTTTTTTTTCGCAGCTTGAAGTTTTACCTTCAAAAGTTTGTTTTTCGAATTTAAGTGAAATATTTTAGAACAGCAGAAAATATAAATTATATTTTTCTCAATTCAATTTTTACGCATGGAAAATATTTTTATTAATTTAAAATTTTCACGGTTTAATATTAATTACTGTAAAGTGTAAACATCTGACTACTTTGATAGATTTAATAGTTTTTGTAGCAAAAAAAAAATTACTTAATATTCTGTCTGACCACTATATTTATTATATTAATATTTGTAAAAACATGTTTGCAAAAAAATTTTATTAGCCTACATATTGATATTGGAAAATATTTTTAGTAAATTAAATTATCTAATTATGTAACCGAAAAATTAGGAATCTTATCTTGAAGATCAAAAAAAAATCGTTTGTTTCCATATAAGCTATTGATAATAATATTTGCCACAGATATATGATTTATAACCATATTTTAAGTAAGTATCTCAGCTATTAGCGGTTAAATGCATCTTAAAAATGCATCTTTAATCTTAAAATTCTCTCAGTCAGTAGAATTCTATATAAAATGCGAATCTTTTGAAACCAAATCTTCATTTCTATATTTTTATCCAGATTATGAACATTTTTCCAAAAATAAAAAAAATTTGATTTCAGTTATATAATTCATAAATTTCATAATTCATAAAATATATTTATAGTCAAAGATGCAAAAGAAATTTATATTATTATTCAAATTCAAACATTAATAAACAATTAAATTTATAGACTTTTCGTTTGCTTTTATTTTAACTATATTATGTGCGTTCTTACTAAATGTATACGTTAAAAATCGTAATTTTTTGTTTTTATGATTTATTTCTCATTCATACTTGATTGAATTTTACATTGATAAATTATTTACACAATATCGGATGTACAAAATGGGAAACCGCTGTGGCGGCTATGGTAAATTAAAATGATACAAATTTTTGTGTATACTGTTCAGTGTACACGTACAGTATGCAAGAATAAAATCCGTAATTTTTCAGCGTTTTGTTTTTTCTACTTTTCAAATTATTTTAACTCCATACTCAATGAATTATTATAGTATTGTAAGAAAATATAAAATCACACAGGCAAAAATAAATAAATCTTTTTTTTAGTTTTTTAATTGGACTATGATAATTAATAATAGTAAATGTGTTATGCACGTACATACTTATGCGCATATGTACGAACATTGATTATATAATAATTAGAAATGAAATTTAATGAAAACTTGAAATGTTAAATTTTTATGTTCACAGTTAATGTTTCCGCACTTTTATTAACATAATTTTGGAAAATATTTTCCGATTTAATAAACCTAAACGAGAACATAGGAACTGATAAATTGCGGTTAATAAAATGGATTTTATCAAAAAATTAGAACAGAATCTCGTAAATGAAGTATGGGACCCGATTTCAATCTTTCAATTTAAGATACCTTATTTTTAAGATATATTTTCGTCACAGCATATCTAAATCTAAGCGTGTTTCAATGCTATATAATTCAATTACCAAATATATAACACTATTAGATTGTCCTTGGAAATAATCGGATCTAACTATTTTTTTTAAGTTCCTCAAACTGACATCCTCTCTACGCAATACCCTCATTTTTATCGGAATCAATTAAATCTTTTGGAAAAAATTTAAAGTTATATTTATAAATTTTATGAATAAAATTAGTTAAACCTTTGACTGGTTGATACCCTCTAACTTCCGAATCAAAAATTGTACAATCTTATTCTTTAGTCGAGATAAAAGTAAACGAGATTGTGCAAATTTTAGTATTCAAAAAATAGAAATCGATTTGGCAGTTCACTGACTATATGACGGAAAACGTATAGAGCTAAATATTTGATTTTAAGATAATATTGTTGAATGTTTTTTCAGTCTTATAAAAAATAAATTCTTTTTCTTCTTCAATTAAAAATAATGATTTTTTGTTTTAATTTTTTATTGTTTATTTATATTTATTTATTTTTTTGTTTTGAATAATAAACTTACCTGGAACCAATTATTTTCTTTGATGTATCATTATCCTTGTCGGTAGTACTAACATCATTTGATTGTTTTGACGGAAATGCTTTTGAATGATGATGTAGAATCAATTCCAGAAATATAAAATAATATAGTTTCATGATTTTGTTTTTAAATTATTTTTCTATATTATTTTTATGTCTTTTTCGTTCCTGATATTTTTACTATAATATTTTTCTGTTTTCCAACTTTTATATATATTATGTATATATGTATATGCTTTAATATATTACGATTTTCCAGATATATGTTTATTATTATTATTATTATTGTCTCTCTCTTGTTATTGTTGTGTCTTATTTTTCTTGTTTTGGTTCCAAATATAATAAAATCGCAAAAAAGTTATGATAAAAAAAAAAGAAGCAGAATCTGTAAATAAAAAAAAAACGAAATAAAAGTTAATTAGAGATTTGTTTGCTTTTAATGATGTAAAAAAGAATGTTTTCTTTATTTACAGGAATAAAAAAAAAAAAAAAAAATGAAATAAAATTAAATAAAGAAAGAAAAATAAAATCTTTTTTCATTTTTTTTCATTTTAATTAAAGTTGTGATTTTATTTTTTGCACAAAATATATCGGGAGGAATTATAAAGTTTCAGAATTCTCCATTAATCTCTTTAAAACATTATGTTTCCTCATGTTGTACAAATATTTAGTAAAAAAAAATAAATACATGAACATTAACTGTTATGAATGAGAATAACAATAGTTTTTATAATATCTTTTTACAACATCTAAGTCGTGAGTGAAAATAACGAAAGTCTATGTTCGTTGAAAAAAAATTTGTAAATTATATTGATAGTGTGCCTGCTATAGAATAATATGCTTTATTTATATGGAAATTTGATTTTGTCCCTATTTTATGTTTTATCTGAACTTGAAATACCTTAACACTTGTCTTTGGCCTCATTTAGTTTTTTTTCTTTAATTATTCGTTGTACATGCATACTATTATGACCTTTTACATATCAGAATATTTAAGATCTATCCATTAACATAGAATTATTAAGTTTGGAATTTTTCGATATTGAAATATCTTTCTATGCTTATACTAATTTCGAATTTTATGACATTGATATTGTGTTGATAGCAGGCTGAAAACTTTATACAATGTTAAATCAAAATTTCATATTATGTAATATTTATATTTTCATTTTATGAATAATGTAACCTTTTTTTTTATTTTAAGTTTTTCTCGATGTAAAAGAATTTTTATTCCTATCATTCTCATATAAATTTTAATTTTTTTTTTACTTCTTTTACATGACAGTTATATGTACAACTATAGATACTATCTATACACTATCTTAAAACAGGACTTTTTATGTTCTTAAAATTCAATTTTCTTTATATTTTTGTTTATTTCGTGGCAAAATAAAGAAGAACTATAAAATGTGGCTCTTTGAAAATCTTTTTTTTTTCCTGATTTATTTTTTATTTTCATATATATAAAATCACAATATTTCTTTATTCTTTGGCATTGCTGTGTTTTATTTTATTTTATGCTTTTCGACGAACGGGCATTGGTTTTCTTATTTAACTTAAAAGCCTTAGAGCAATATTATTCTTTAATTTAACTTAAATCACTTTATGTCCTTCTTTTTACTAATCTTGTTGAAAGCCCTTGATGAGAATAGTGAGAAAAATAATATTTTTTTCGTGCTTCATTCATTGGGTGTGAACTATTAAATATTTTTTGCTTTGTGAAATAAAATTGTAATAAAATAATAATAATAATAAAAAAAGATAGTAAATAAAAAAGCCACACATAAGTTTTTATATAACGTACATAAGTTTTTATATAACAGTATTAAACATGAACTTTAAGTTACAAAAAAAAAAATACATTTATTACATTATAGTTGTTTCTTTGAATTTAATATTATACATACTATCAAAAATACTACAATATCCGAATCTTTCTTATAATAATAAGAATTAATTACAAAAGGAAAAAGGTATGTCGAATTAAGGTGATTTTGAGTTTCAGAAATAATAAATTTATAGAAATTCGAAAGAAGTTCAATATTTTGAGAAATCAAATATTTTTCTATTTCATTATGTTACGATTTTGAAAATAAACAAGGTTAAATGCTAATAGAGTCATCTAAATTTCTATATAAACCAGTCAAATTTTATTATTTTTTACTCAAAATTTGTACACCGCTTATGAATCGCTTTTACTGATTTCGATGACTGTAGATGTACATTATCAAAAATAAAATTATTTTATTGGTTGCCATAAAAATTTAATAACAAATAATTTTATGTTCTTGATTTTTGGGTTGATTTTCATTTTGCACAAATTTACATAAAACATAACTATATAAAATTGAAATTGAAAGACGTTATTTTAGTTCTTGAATATCATCTTAAAAAAAAAAGAAGAAGAAAAGTAATACATAAATTATTAATGTTACACAATCAACCTTATGTATTTCTTCTCTTTGATGTTTTCAACACCTTTCACGAAATCTACATAAGCAAAAAACAATTAATATTTAAATACTTATTTTTGGTTTTACATTTTTGGTGCAAAAAATAAAAAAAACATTCGTACGATGTTATTATTTTCTAATATCAATTCTAAGGCCAAATTCTGTAAATTATATGTATAAATAGTTTTCATTATTTCGATATTTTGTTTTGGAAGGAAAAACTGGACAATTTGTCGTTTAATAAATCAATTTTGGGCGTTTCGATTTTTGTCGATACATCATTTTTATATGAATTCACTTTTTTTTAACAATTTAAATATTTCATTAAACAAAAAAAATTAAGATGAGAACATATGCATGTCAAAATTCCCAAAAAAATTGTTAAATACTTATTTCTTACCGACTTGTTACTCTTTGTATTCTGGGCATTTTTTAATCAAGTACAGTATTAATTTTTCTCTTATGTATGTTCGAAAAATATGGCTTCTTCATTTAAGAAACATTATAGGGCTTAATTCTAGATAGGTTGACAAATTTTTTATTTGTTTTATATATAACAGCATTGTAAAATAAAACTTCATAACTTTTTTTTTTTTAAATTTTAACATAAAGTTTTTACTTGCAGACTTTAAATTTGCTCCAAAATTAAATTGCATTTTGATTTATAGAAAAAAAGTGTGCCAGACATTTTTAACTTTTGCATGTTATATGAAAACTTCCTACCTGCTTTAAAAAGTTAAATTTTTCAACTAGTTTTTGTTTATTTTTATTTTTACATAAAAATTGCACAACATGATGTTTTTCAATTTACCTAAATTTTTGTTGACATTAATCTTGAGAATAATTTTTTTAACTATCAAAAGTTGAGGAAAAAAAAATTAAATAAATAAAAAAAAAAAAAAATTTACTAAATAAGTTGAATTTAATGTACATTAAAATAATGAATTCTGTTGAACAAACAACTTATTAATGTATATATAATATCGCCTGCTCAGAAATGAAACAACGTATAATGAAAAGTATAGTTTCGAGTAATTTGAATTTAAAGATTTGAAAATTAAAAAAAACGTATGAAAAAATATCAAGTGGCGTACAATTTTCATCTAAAAAACACATTTTAATCAACATTAAGAATATTGCAAAGTAGTTGTACTTATAAAATCGAGTACGAGGAATCGAATGGTGCTATTGTCAAATAATGACGTATAAATGTCATACGTTGTTTCATTTCTCAGCAGACGATATATACTGTCTATTTTAGAGCTATTTAAAAATATTTAAGTATTATAAAGTTCAAATCGAACAATTTATAATTTGCTGGGAAATTTTTAAAGATTTATTATTCCAGATATTTAGTATATATAGATATTATAGTCTATATTAAATTTTAGAACCGTATCCTGTAATTTTTACAATGTAATTCAAAAAGCTTTGAAATTTCGGCCTTAAATCTGCACTACACTGTACTTCTTTGTAAACATTGTTTAAGTTTTCCATCAGGTATTCAAACAAACTTATACCATATTTAAGTGTAAAAGTATATTATAGCAGTAGTTAGGAAAATAAAATTATGAAAATTTTTTTTAATTGTTGAATAAATTGAAAATCTGATACTTGAGCAAAAATAAATTTACATTTCATATGAATTTCTCTAACCACTGAAAAAGAAAATTTTCATTCGAATTCAATTATTCAGAATCGCTGGCTGTCACACTACTTATTTATGTATATAAATATAATTTGTTATTCACACAAATAATTGTTAAGGTTTAGGATATAAAAAAAAAAAAATCAACATTAAATTAAAAAAAAAAAAATTTAATATTTTTGATTTATAATGACCCAATATTTCCGTAAACTTTTTCGCTAATTTTCAAGAAGTAAAATATATGTGTTTATTGCTTTTCATGAAAATATCAAAAAAAAACAAACATATAAATATGTTAATTTAAAAACCATAAACAATTTTTTTGTGTTTTTGATATCAAAATGAGAATTAAAAAAAAAAAAAAAAAAAATAAGTCAAAAGATTTATTGATTAAAATCAGTTAATTGCAAAATGTGTTTTTTTTTTCTTATAATTTACTGCGTTAAATATTAAAAGTTACGAAATTTTTACAAATTTATGTTCCACATACATTTTTTTATGTTTTTCTTCATTAATGCATTTTATGTAAATTTGTATAATGTGTTCCTAATTTTATCATTTTTACAGAATTATTATTATTATTTTATTTATTTTTTTTTATTTCAATTAAAATTATTTTAAAAATACAAATTATATTAATCAAATTTCGTATGCAACATAAAAATCTCTTTATAATCAATTAGCTTAAATTTTCATTTGAAATATGTATACATATATACCTATATTAAAAAAAAAGAAGGAAGGAAAATATAAATATTATTCTTTGTTGAAATCATCACTTAAATAAACAATTTGACTTTTTGACACTTTTTAAAAAGAAATAAAAAATAAAATTATGAAATCTATAATTTATTAGGATTTTGTTTTTATTCTTTCATTTCGCAATATAAAAATACATAAAAAATTACAAAAAAAAAGATGAATACTAAAATTCAATTAGGAAACAAATTATGATAATTAATAGATAATCATTAGATTTTGAAATATTTTTTTAAATGCAATAAAAATTACGTAATTACGATGGTTTTTATAATTTATTTGATTAAGAAATTTTTCTTATATTTCATTTTCAAGAATCTTAAAATTATTAGAATTTTGTAAAATCCATAATTATTATTCATTAATTTTCAATTTTGAAACATAATTAATGTTTTTATTTATCGCAAGTTATTTCTTTCAGTGTATCGTATTATGGATCAGTGTCGAGTAATTGTGGTATCTTTTTTCTTGCTGTTTTGTGCCTGAATTTATGTTAATATAATGTATCCAACAAGTATCATGGAAAAGTTAAGAAAATAATCTTTAAAATAATTTTTCTGAACTTCAAAATCAGTTCTTATTATTTATCAACATTGAATTGTATAGCCTTCCATGTTATTTAATTAAAAAAATGTAATTATTTTTAGGAGAAATTTTAAAGTGATTTAAACAATCAAATTTTGATAGACCTTACCTAACCATCAAAACTCTTTTACTCATAAAGATATTGATATACGTTGTATTCGCCGTAAATGTAAAATACATGATGTACATTATATAGAAATTATTTATCATATTATGAGGAAACTTTACTGCATCTGTATAGTAAAACTGACAAAACTTCAATTTCAAAATTATTCTGTCGAAACACTTCCAAAGAAATTAAATTTTTCAAAGAAATAAAAAAAATTTATACTTTCAGATTTTTGTATCTTTTAACGAAAATTTTCAATCTAATACATTTTTGAACAGCAAAGTTGTGCAGTTGAACACTAACAAATAGGGAAAAAAATTTAATGTAAGTTTTCAATTATATAATACTATATTGCTTTCACAAGAATATTGTTTTTGTGTTTTTTTTTTTTTTAAATGTTTTTATCAAATGAAATAATATCATTTTTGTTATTATAGAACTGAATTAAATATTAGATAGATTAAAGTCAGGGTCAGAACTCAACTTATCAGGGTCACACACAAACAACATACATGCATCAAAATCGTTTCCATTCAGGCAAAGGATTCTTTACTCACATACATAATAAATTTATAAAGATTGTTCGAAACCGTTTTAATGTTCGAAAACGTTTTAACTAAAGTCACAAAACAACCACTAATGAAAAAAACGTAAACATTCACATAAACATCACTTCAAGAAAATTACTTTAAAAATAAAAAAAAGTTCAAACATAGGAAAAGTTTAAAAATCTTATTATTCTTATAAAAATGTAGATTAATAGTAAGTAGGAAATCGTTAAAAGAAATTAATTGTTCAATAAAAAAAATTATTTTTGTATTTTTCTTTTTTTATTTGTAAATTATAAAAAATTCTAGAATTATAATTTTAAGTTCGTTAAGAACATTTTTAAACCGAATTTATTATATACTTCAATTTATTATAACATCATTTCAGGAACTCTAGATACCTATCTTATATATATTATATTTTTTTGAATATAGTTTTTCTTAGTCTCTCAAGAATATTTTTTCTGTGCCGAAATTGTTTTAAATTTTCAGTTAACACAATGCACATATTATGTTTTCACCCTTAGTACTAATATCATTATCCATTAATATTTCAAACATCTTGAGATTTGAATAATGCGTCAAAGAATACATTTTAGCTCAATACACTATTACTCTTCATAATTTTGATTATTGTGGAACACTCAACTGCTAACCGGAAATGATTAATAAAAATTATTAAATATGACCTTTACCTTACAGGTATAAAATAGTTATCTAGGTACTTTTATAAATTTCCTTAAAATAATTTTCACCAAATAACACAATGAAAAATCCTTTTTCATGATAATAAATAAGTTTAATTTTGTTTTCTTTTTAATATAATTTTTTTTTGTTTTCAATAAAATTTTCTTAATACAAAATGTTTAAAAAATAAAATCTTAATAATCATAATTTTTCCCATAATTTTCTTATTTGAAGAATCATTAATTTAAAATATATATGTATATAGATACAAATATATATTCTTTTTGACTCAAAACATAAATCTATTGTACACTTTTTAATGCACGCCAATAGTTTCAAATCAATTTTTCTTTTTATTTATTTTTTTTTATTTTTAATGCTTTATAGAAAAAATGCAATTTAACTTCGCATCATCAATTTAGTTCAAAACTTAAATTGCCATCATTCAGAGATTTAGAGACGTTTTCTTTTTTTTTTGTAAGAAAAAAAAAAATTTGTTCAATGACTGGAACTATTAATTTATTGACCAACTAGGAATAGTGTTAGTTAGAAGCTGTTGTAATAATTTTATTCAAAAAAAAAATATTCAACAACCTTAAATGAGTAGATTTCTTTTTAGTTTCCTTTTTTTGTAAATAAATCTATTAATAATTTGACAGTGGATCTCATGAAGATTTTTAACTGCAGTTGATGTAGTCAAAGGTCTCGTTTTAAATTTCTTATATTGGAATAATAGAAGTTTTAGTTAGTTAATTGATAAAACTTGAAAACATTAAATTTTATTTAACTTCGCAAACTACATTCTAATTTAAATAATAAATTTTCGTTGAATTCAATTCAATAATTATACTAGGTATAATTTATTAATTTTTCATAATCTTCAAAACGATTTAATATTTTTATTTCTACAATAAAACAACATTAATAAAAATAACATTTAAAATAGAAATATTGAAAATCATTGAATTACATTATCAATAACATGAATATATAGATCGAATTTTTTATTCCTAGTGAAACTAAAATATAATATATACTTAAAATGTTTAGGAAACATGACAAAAGATAAAAATTTATTATTACTTTAAAATCAAGTACCTATTATCTATAATTTTCAACATTAAATAATGATTTTCTTTGTAAATTTGTATCCTTAAGGGTTAATTATTGATTGAATTTAAGATGCTTGTTGCTATGGTCATGGGCGCCGGCAGTATGGTGCAAGGTGGTGCAACTGCACCACCTTTCTTTGATAAAAATGTTATTAAAATTTTGATAAAATTGTTAATTTTGACAAAAGGATTCAAAATTCCGGGAGAAAAAGAAAGTAAAAAAAACGTGGAGAAAAATTTTAGGAAAATATTTTTTTCTGAGGAAAATTTGAAGAAATTAAGAAATATTGTACTAACGTTGGCAGTCAACAATATTTAAAATTTCAGACTCGTAAATTTTTTTTACCCTAATGATTTTAAGAAATTGATATCATTACGATATTCTTCTACGTACGTTGAACTCAAAATCCATTGTTGAAAGTAAACTTTTTGATTTACAACATATAAGTACCGTATAAAATCTAAACACATTAAAAATTTGAGGAAATCTTGCAAAAATAAGTTGTTTTTGCGGTAAAACTGCAGTGAGTAAAACCGTTAAACAAATTTTTTTTTCTAATTTAGGGCAAAAAAAATTTTAGTACACAAAAATATAAAAAAAATAATTTTGAGGATTTTTTTTTTAAAAAAGTGTCTGTTTTGGGGAAATTTTTTAAAAATTTGAGGAAATTTAATTTATTCCATCTGGCAGCCCTGGTGAGAAATAATCTTAAAAAGTTTTGAGCATCGCATCAGCATACTGAGATGAATTTTGTCATGAATTCAAAATATTGTTTTGCAAATGATTTTTCCTAAAATCAAAATGTAATTTAAGTTAAGGTTGTTGGAAATTGTAACTTAGTGATGAACCCGCAATATGTCAAAGACTTTGTAAAATTAAAATAATAATTTTCACATGCACCACCTTATAAAAAATCCTGGCGGCGCCCATGGCTATGGTTATTGATTTCTGTTTTGATTGATTGAAAAATTCATTCCAGCTCGAAACATTTTCGTTTTTGATGTCAATAAGTTGAAATACTTTTCATTACCCCAGTTTTCAATTTTATGTATCGCTGAATTCAATAAACTAGTCAAACAGTTTACATTTGATGTTACAGCAAAAGAAAGCTTTATTTATATCTATGCCATAATATCTTTATAAGCAAGGTTAACTGAATGCTCAAATTTCATGCGACTGAAATAATTATAATTTTAAAATTAAAAAAAAAAATTTTGATAACGTAAAATTCTGGAAACGCATAAAATTGAAATGACACCCCTTGGTCAAGGTGGATAAATTCTGTTATTTATTGTTAATTTCGATTCACACGATTTTTATTTTTTTGCTGCATTCAAATGGAATTTTGGTTTTTGAATCGTAAATAAAATATTTTTTTTGATTTTTTTTTTGAATGAATAGATATTGCAGATTTTTTTTTTTAACAAATTGCACTAGGCGCTCAAAAGAAAGAAAGAAAATCGAGTGATAAATAATAAAAAGATAACTTCGAGGTCCAAATCAGCAGTCAAATGTTATTGGATTCAAATGGAGAACTCTACGATATTTTGAATGTTAATGTTTATAGCAGCTCATAAAAATTGTTGAGATTTCACATTGGCTCAGGCTTTAGATATTTTTCTTCGAATATGAAATTAATTGATTAGTGAATTTTTGAAAAGTTGACATAATTATTATTTCAAACTTATGTAAACTTATATATACTTATAGCTAAACTTCAATCGTGAACCCTTTTAGTCTTTTGGCATTTAACGTTATTGCGGATATAGAAAAATCAGCTTAATGTTATTTGAACACAAAATAATAAATATTTTTTTTTTCATATATATTATATGTACACTTGATGTTGTGATCTAGGCAATTTTATTATTTTTTTTATTTTTCCAAATATTTATGTCCAAAGTTATTTTATGATTGGATTTAATAAATTCTGGTGAATAAAAAAAAAAAACCTTGTATATATTTATACTGAATTTAATTTTTGCTATAAAATATTCATTGAATTTATGTTGAAATAAACTATAAATAAGAGTATTACAATATTTATTCAATTAATTGATTTAATACTTGCATATCAAAATAATACCAAAAAAAAAATAAAAAAATTATTTATTAATATTTACAAAAAAAAAAAATAATAATATGTAAATTGCATTCTAAGTATTTTGGATGTATGGTAAAAATAAAAGTACATAATTGTTTTCTATATATAAATATTATATTGAAAAAAAAATTTTATGAAATTATTGAGAAAAATTAATATTGAAGTGTTTATTTTTCGGTTTAGTCGTTTAAAATTTTAAATTGTCAATTTTTTTTATGATTATTCAAAATAATATACAAATAAATTCGAATTATTTGGAACATAGTATTTATTTATCTTTCACCATCACAACCTAGGTCAACATTATTCGTTTTTATGTGTAATTGCAAACATTTTGTTTGTACAAATCATATAAAATGATAGCCTGTGAAACAACGATACAAATTTTTTTAATAATAATATTTATATTTACAAGATATCTATCATATAAATTTAAATCTCCAATAACTTTTCTCATTTTTGTTTTTTATATTTTATTAAAAAAAATTTTATAACTGATTAGTGAGTTGATTACATTGCATTATTTTATTTTTCTAGTTTATATATCCATTAACATAAATGAATGTTTTGCGTTGTAAGCATTTGATAATAATAAAGAATAAAAAACATGTATCATACATGTCTAGGAAATAGGGTTATAAAAAATTATATTATTTTAAGTTTGCTTAATAAACAACGTGAACTAAGTTCAATGACTTTAACCTTACAATAAGTTTTAAAGATTTGTCAATTAAAATATAGATTATTTTTATTAGTTTTTATAATATTGATTTAATGATAATTTTGAATTTTAAAGAAAAATAAAAATTCCTTGAAACATTACCCTGATTACGTGGTTATCTTAAAAGAAATATTACATTATGTATTTTATCTTCTTGTGTCATAAAAATTATAATTATTTCTATTGCATATAAAAGTTATTTATTATAAAATATAATTAACTTATAATTAAACATAATATAATTTCCGCAAGTTTTAATACTGGTTTATTGATTTCATTAACTATAAAGTATGATTATGTCAAAGTATCGTATGTTTTGTACTGTTGGTAATATCAATCAGAAATCGGTTGCTGCTGAGAAGCTTTGTGCATCTTGTCTTAATTAAAGTTTATAATGAAAATTAGAATTTCAGTAATTTTTTCGAAAACCAAAAATTCAAAACTTTCCAAAAAGATTAGAATGAAATTGATAATGTGATTATAGTTGATTATATTTTCCTCTAATTTTACTCACGTTACCATTAATTCTATTTGCTTTTTGTAATTAAGAGCTATATATATATATATATATAGCATGTTCACTATATTACAATATACTACGAATACTTGTTTAAATTCTGATTTGCAACAACAGCAAATATTAATTAAAAAAAAATTTAATAAAAAAATATTTCTATCAAACACTAATCTTAGGATTAAAAATAATAATCATTTTATATGTAAAAAAAAGAATAAAAAAACTTATTCCCCATTTGTAATTTAATAATTTTTTTGCTTTTATCTCAGAGGGTACAATTTATTCAGATCCTATTGACATTAAGCAAGTGTCTTAGAAATTAATAATAATTTTTTTTTTCACTATAAACCTCAAAGAAAAAAGATTCTTAACATTTCTAGCTTTGTACGTGACATATAAAAAATTATGCTATTCCGTTTTAGTGTTAAAAGGAACAAAAAGAAAAATATTCGCGTAAATATAAAATGTTATAGTAAGTAAGTTCTTTTATATTTTTGCATCCATGCATGCAATGCAAGTATGGAATTTATTTATTTTTATGCTACTAAAACAATATTTTGAACTGATTTCATATTTACTTATACTGTGAACCAAAAAAAAGAAAATAAAAATAAAATTTACCAAGTATTATTATTTTGCCAAAAAATTTGCTTTTTCAACACATAGTATTCTTTTTTTTGTTTGATACTTAAATTACCTAACTACCTATTTTATTTGGAATACTATAGAAATTTTTTTTTTATTTTTATATATTTAAAAGTATGAAATTTTTTCAAAAATAAAGCTGGAGGAAAAATGTTATGTATATAAACAGAAATATGTCTATATATAGTGAAATAGGTAAAACGTGAATTGAATATTCAAATATATAATAAAAAAAAAAAAAAAAAAACTAACAACGTCTTAAAAAAGAGAAAATAAAGGCTTCATAATATGTTGGTGTAACTAATATATATATTTATTTTATTTTTTTTATAATATTTTATTTTGGAATTCAGTAGTGCAGAATATCTTAAATATTCATAATATTAAAAAGGGTATATAAAAAACTTAATTATAATAACATCTCGACGAAAATTGCTCATTTTGATGCCTTCGAGGAGTTGAAGCAAAAAATTTTAACTTTAACACACTATATAAAGTTTGGATTTTAATTCAACGAGCTTAGGATAATTATATTTTTCAAATTCCAACATTTTTAATTATATTATAGACGTTTTGTAATATACAAGCAAATCATTCCAAAAAAAAAAAAAAAACTCAAATTGCATATTTTTTTTCTATTTTCAAAATTAATTTATACATTATACATTAAGTATGTAAAATATCATTGAAAGTATGTGACAAATAAATAAATCTATTAACAATTTCTTGCCATCATAACAGTTCAAAAGATTTTATTACAAAATAGCAAAATTTGAAATATTCGCGAGCACAGCTAAATTTGACAACAATTCTTTTATTTGACCAAAAAAATTTAATTTATTTTTCTCTTCACCATACTACATCATATTACATAATATATATTAAATATTTTCCGAAAAAAAAAATTGGATTTTTCTTTAATTTTCTTTTATTAAAAAAACATCTATTCTTTGCTTTTGTGTAATAAAAAAAAAACCAAACTTTTATAATATCAAATTGTATATAAAATTCTAATAATAGAAAATATAAAGGAAACCTTGCCCATACAACAACCGACTTTAAACTATTAACTTTATTTACTATGTTTGGTGTCAAAAATTGGAATAGAAAAGACTATTTTCTGTGCACAATTTTTTATTTTTTATTGTGATGTGAAAAAATTTTTATTTTTTATTTTTATTTTTTTAAAGCATATAAAAACTAAAATTATGTGGTTAACAATATTGAATTTTTTACTTTTTTTTTTTTTTTTTTATTTTATTTTTTTAATAGAAAATTTAAAAGAATAAACTGCACTTTTAATCGAGAGCAGCAAAATAATACCATTATATAGTTTAAAAAATAAAAAAAATAATAAAAATAGTTAAAAGGATGAATAAAAAAAATAAAAATAAAAAATAAAAATTTAACTTTTTTCAGATTAACAATAGCTCTATAGCAACTTTAAAATATAAAATCGCGAGATATGAAATTACGTGATAGTGAAGCTAAATGCTTCTAAAGTTTAATAATTTTCTATTTTTTTTTTTTTTTTTCACTTTTTTCATATTTTTGTTTTTTTACATTCTCTGTGAAATAAAAATTGTCTGGCATGAACGATTTTATGGTTTTGATAACCAAAAAAAAAAAATAGAAAAAAAGTTGAAAAAAAAAGTAATTTCTTTGCAGTTTTGAATTTTGTTTTTTTTTTCTTTCGTTTTTTATTTTGGAAAATATCCAGGAAAATTTCGTTGTCATCAAACTACCTATTAAATAGTAATTTAATATTTGGAAAAATTATGGAAAAACAATGATGGAAAACACAAAAAAAAAAAAAGATTACAAATTATCTGGAAATAGCTGCCTGCACTTGAGAAATTTATACAAATCAAAATTAATATTATATTATCATTCGTTTATTTTTTTTTTTTCAACCCCGTTTTCTTTAACGATGCCAAAATACTGAAAATTGAATAATAATGGAACGCACTCTATAATTTAATTTCATAAATTTTATTTAAACAGAATTTTATGAGGCCTAAAAATACTGTTTTTTAATGACTATATATTTTCATTAGCTATTTCTGTATTCGGTTTATACATTTTCAAAGGATTGAATGTTAAGTATTATTGCAAATGGATAGTTATAATTTGTAGAATAAAAAGCATATTAATGAACTTCCGCAGATATTATCTGATGATATCGCAAGACTTCTTAATAGATTGAACGAAGTACAAAATATATGTTCAATTCCCTGAGAATAAAATCTCTTCGAGTATATATATTTTTATTAAAAACTACCAGAAAAAAAAATTCCAACACAAAAAGAATTTACTTTTGGATTGCGTTGTCTTTATTTAAAATCTATCGTATTTCCCATATCCAAAATAAAATAATAATATTAATAAAAAATTAAACCAAAACGGATAATCTGTTTTATTAATTAAAAAGTATATATGTACACGAATTAAATTCAGTGTAGAAAAAATGCGTAAATGTAATTTTTTATTTTTTAAAATAAAAATTTTCTCACAGAAAAAATTACAAAAATACAGCGATTAATATCAAAATTATGATTATTGTTAAAAAAATCAGATTTAAATATCAGTTTTAAAATAATCGGAATAAACTGTACATAGAAAAAAGATACAGAATTGAATTGTGTAAAATATTTTATAATTTAATCGCATGTTCTGTAGAAGCTTGAACTTGAAAGATAGAGCTTTCTTCTCCTTGTATTTGATAAAATTGTTGCAATAAACCTGATAAAACTTTTATATTCATTCCATAGGGTTCATTTTATTGATAATTGTGTTGTTTTTTAAAGAATATTAGAAAAAAGATATGTTGGGACCAGAGGCGCGTTATGACATTATGGTGCCCTAGGCAATTAAAATTTTTCTACATCAAAATTTACATGAACTAATAAACAATTTTAATATATTAATAAGGAATGCTTTCTTTAATTCATATACATATATTTCTTTATTGATTTATGTAACCAAATTATAAATAATGAATAGAAAAAGAATTGAAAAAAATTAAAATAAAATAATTAAATAATTAAAAATGAATAAAAAAATTCAATTATACACTTAGAGCTGGAGTGGCCCACCAAGCTAGCGGAGTTTCCCGATGGGCAGTGCCAAAATCCGTTATCTGAAATTTGAATATTTCTTTTAACCCAGACTGTTAACTTTTTTTTAAGCGTAGAAAATTTTTCTATATAAATAAAAATTTTGATTTCCCGGTCCTAAATTATTCCCAGTCACAACGATACTTTTCTCACTTTATGCTCCACAAATTCATCAATAAATCAACAAAATTAATTTTTCAATACATACTAAAATTTGAATATACAAAATAATCTTATGTGACTTGTCACAATCTAAGATTTTTCTGTTTTAAAAGAGTTAAAGGTAGCAGACAACTGAAAATTAGTTTAAAGTATTACATGTAAAAAAATTATTTAGTATTTTGGTGCCCCCCAAATCATGGTGCCCTAGGCAATTGCCTACTTTGCCTACGGTGTAACGCGCCGCTGGTTGGGATTAAAAAGTCATTATAATTTTTTTTTTCAAAATTTCTTTAGTTCATACAAAATTATTTACGAAAACTTCAATACTCCCAATATTATAGACAAATTTTTTCCCGTTTCAGAGAGGTAGAGATATACAGACGGCGATTATACATACTAAAAGGAACAAAAACTATGAAAAACTGAATTGAAATTCTTATACTCGATATTGAATACAGTCAAGGAGAGTTAAATTTTATATAAAGAAAGTATAATCTTTTAAATTTTCGATAACTATAGCATAGTTATTTTATTTTTCTAAAAATATCAAATTGGTTTTTTTTTTTGTTTAAAAGTTTTATGAACTTGTGTACATACAGAAAATTTGTTGTTTCATTCAAGTCAATTTCAATATTAAAATTTTATTCATTTATAGCTTAAGTATCAATAAAACTTTAAAATATTGATCTAAATTTTAGATTTTATTTTTATTTTGGATGTGTGTATAGTGTAAAACAACAACTCGTAATATTTACTTGAAATAAATTTCGACTTTTAAATGCATCAATAACATTACATATAAATTGGAGGTTCTCGTCAGAAAAAAAAATTAAATTAAAATTTTCTTGTGTAATGTGTCGTAACCATTTAAATTTTCCTGAACATAATTTTGAATTTTGATGAATTATTTTTGTACGTAAAGTTCTCTGGCAGAGATAACAACTTTGACTATAGTATAGTACTTTTATATATCAGTAAGTGCATATTAATTTTTTGGCTTTTTTTTTTCTATAGCATAAAATAATTCTGACATGTTTGAAAAATTTATTTATAGGTATAGTAAAGTAATTTTTTTTTTTCAGTTGAAAGAAGAAGAAATTGTGTAAAAAGAACTATTAAAATAAAAATGTTATGTTGAAAAAATATAAGGTGGCATACTGGTGCATTATGTATTCAATTTTTTTTTTATTTTTTTTTTTTCATTGTGACCCACTATTTTTCTCAGTTGTTGTTCTTCTACTTCTTTCTAGAGAAAAATATAAACATGTATGTATGCATGTTGAACATATAAGTTAGTGGAAAAAATAAATGCAAATTATTTACGATGTATGCCATTTTTTCTGTACTTATTTCGTTAGCTTGTGACTTTCTCACAGTTTTTGGTTATAATACCTACTATGTCATGTGCACCTTGACTTATTGTTTTGAAAATTTTCTAATATTGTTTGTATGCCAGTATGATCTAGAATTTAAAATTATAGTTTTTTTTGTTTTTTTTTTATTTATTTTAGATAAAATTATATAAAAATCAAAGAATTTGTAGTGGTTTATGTAAAATTTTCAGAACTTTTTATTTTATAGGAATGTTTGTTTAACAGTTGTACTTTGTTTGTATAATGGTGCATAGTGCTATATTGTGGACTTTTCTACAGAATTAAATAAAATTAATAAAAAAAAATGACTTGGTTTGGCAGAATTATATGATGATTACATTGTAGTAAGAAATCCAAAAAAAAACTTTTAATATCTTATGTTCTATCAGATAATAATTATAGAAACAATTTTATATTTTAAGATTACAATTTATCTAAATATTTCGAAATATTTAATTATTTCAACCTTCAAAAGTTTAATAAACCATATACAATAAATGTATAGTCGAGTCAAAATTTTATATTATAGATCGTTTCTCATCATAAATCGGTTAACAAAATCATTGACCATTTTTCTATTCTTCTTTAATATATCAGTTAGTGGTGGTAAAATGATAATAAAATTTTATTAAACCAAATATAATTATTTTATAAAACCGTTGAATTTAACATAATATTTATTTAATTTGATTAATTCATTATATTAATAAAAACGAATTGATTGATGGTGAAAGAGATTTATAATCTAGAATTTACTTATAATATGATTTAGCACAAAGTTCAATTATTACTGTATTTTTAATCATTTTTTTTATTTTAATAGTTTAATTGCCTTATATTATGTAGTTATAAAAAAAAAAAAATTGTTTAATAGACGATCAATTTTCTAGTAATAAATAAAGTGTACTAAACACTGTAATGTTTTAGTCACATGTATTTATTTTTATTATGTAACATTAACGGAATATTCTTCATATACAAACATGTTACATTATTTTATTTATTTTTTTTTTAAATTACCAAGTTTTTCTTATAATTTTATTTTATTTTTTAATTTTATTTAAAGAAAGAAAAAAAAAAATGAATTTTATTTATTTGCAAAATTTTCTGTTTTATGTGAATATTTCTTTATTATGATTTTTTCTTCTCTTTACTTACATTTTTGCATTAAAAGGTTTAAAATTATATGCATAATATGTTCATTTTGAAAGTCATAAATGCAATTTAATAAAACTATATGCATATATGAAAACGATAAAAAAAAAACATTATTTGTGTTGAAAAAAAAAAAAAGATGCATTATGAATTTAGAGGCAAAATAAAAAAAAAAATAAAAGTATAGTTTTTCATAATGATAGGTCATTAATTTTTTTTTTTTTTTTTCTTGAATTTTCATTACAATAATAATATTTTTTTACTACTCTCGTATGGAAAAATTTTCCATAGAAAGCTTAAAAAATTGTTTATTATGCTGTTTAGAATGGAAATTTTTATTAAAAAAAGAAAAAAACAATGAAAAAAAAATTAGAAAAATAATACAGAACTCGATTGTAAATTAATAAAATTTTCTTTATTGACTACTTACCTAAAATATTAATAAAATTGAACAATTTTGTAAAAAAAAAAATTATTATATGCATTATATGTGTTTGGTTAGTTAGTATAGTGTAATAATAGAGTAAAAGTTTATAATGAATAAGAAACTGTAATAAGGAAAAGTATTGAGTACAGGCCGTGGATTTTCGGGAAATGGCAACATAGAAGTTTTAAAAATTTGATTATAATATTTTTATTCCATTTAATACTAATATAAATATTGTACATCTAGTGCACTACTATACTTATACTATGAGCAAAATAAGTTAAAAAATTAATTAATAAAAGACCTATATTTGAAGATCTAACTAATTAAACATATGTTTTAAAATTTAAATCATTGCAGAACAAACATGTCTGGCCATTTATTACTAATATAGACATTTTTCAATCAATATTAAAACTTTTGTAAACTAATTTTTGATTTTTCATGTGGACAGTAATTAGCTCAACAGTCTATCGATATTAATTATTTAATCTATATCAAAAAGATTTCTAAAATAATTCAACAAAAAAAAAAAAATAATTTTTACTGTGAATGCATAATATAAATGAATAATTAAATAATTAAAAATCCTTCCAATCCGCAAAATAAAATTTCACTTTACCAATATTAGTTTGATTACAGAAAAAAACTTATGCATTATTTTTTTCTTGTTTGTAAATCTATATGTCTGTTTTATAGGTCATCAGGTAAAAAGGCGATAAAGCAAAACACTGGTAGAAAATATAGAATGCAAATATCTGAATCTGGTGTATATAATATTTAAATAAAGTCTCTTAATTATTTGAACTTCTATTTAAATGACAGCAACTTTTCTAATTTTCGATCATTACTTTTATGTTTGTTAAAAATGAAAAAAAAAAAAGCTTCCGATGACGAAAAAAGTTCAGAGTTTATTTGTTTGCAGATAATACACTATTGCAAAAAATCTAATACATTGATTCCAAATTATTCGGTTTAAATTGAAAACATATTTCTTTTTTTTTTTTTTTAATTCTTTTGAATGTTCCGGTATTTAAAAGCTTAAATTTTACAACATTAATTACAAAATAATTTATATGCATTACTTAGACATATTGAAATGACTTAAATTTCACTTTCTGCAAAAGAAAATATAATTTTGATTATAATGCAAAAAATATAGCTATATATAATACAGATATAGATATAGATACACATTAGAGAGATATCTCAAAAACAATATTTTTTAATTAAAAATTTATTTTAAAATTAATATTATAAGTCGTTGCCATAGGTTTAATGATGAAAACATTCTTATTTTCATATATTAAAAACTATAATGTTGGAGTTAAATTTTCGCATTTGAAATTTTCATTGTCTGCAAAAGTAGTGTCATTAACAGAAGAAAATCAAAAATTTTTATTTTAATGAATTTATTTGGCTGAGAAAGCTTCATTTCAACATTTTAATTTTCATTTTAAAACCAAAGGTGTAAAATTTATTTTCACTAAAAAATTTTTATGCAAAAATACAATTTTTTTTTTTATATGCAAAGTTAAATTTCAATTATTCTCCTCAGAATGTAAAAAAGACTTTCTTTCATTTTAAAATTTATTTTGTTAAATACCCTTTGGAAAAAAATAAAAAATTCTATTTAAATTCGGATCACGATTAAATTATAATATATATAACACACATCATTGTAATAAAAACTGAAAAAATTAAATTAGGATGGGTCAAACAGAAATCGAGTTTTAGCATAAATTATGGAAAATTAATGTTATTTTCACTTTCGGGTTCATTAAATTTATATTTATAATGTTCATTAACGTGTGCGAATAAATTTTTTTTTTTTGACTCGTCATCATTTGATGAGCATTGAATAAGAAGTAGTTAGAAATAATGTAATTATTTTTTTTATTGTAGCGATGCCAGTCTGATAAATTTTTAATTAATTTCAAATTAATGATAATAATTTGTGAATCAAAAACTTTTCTAACCGAAAAATTCGTCAATTAATGAAAATATTAAATGTTTTTCATACGCTATTTTCCAATTATGAATTTTTAGAAAATTAAAGCACTGTTGGTTCTGAAATATCTATTTTCAGATCCGATGATTTATATCTAATCATTGAACATTTTAAATAAAATTTGTAGACGTCGGGCGATGAATTGCTTTTACCCAATCGCTTTATTTACTATACGGAAAGTAGAAATTTTCTCTGACAAAAATATTCTTTAACTACAAGAACTTTTGACTATAGTGATTTTTTAATAAATTGATATCCACAAAAAAAAACTCAAGGTTAAAAAACTTATTTAGATATAATAGAATAAAAAATAACAAAAAAAAAAAAGAAAAATGAAAAAGAATTAAGTTCACATAATAAAGCGTAAATTGATGCTGCAATTACAGTATTTTAAATAACTTTATGATGACACGCACTCTGTGCTCACTTGTCATATACATTTAAAAATAAATATGTATAAAGTCTTTTTTTTTTCTTCTTCAAGTTTAGATCTGGTTACAATTTTCCTTATCTTCATTTTTCTAAAATTGATTTTCATGAAAATTTCAGTTCCATCATTAATCATTCTTAATATTTTCTTTTAATTTTTTATTTTTTTTCGTATCATTATGATTTGATTTACACTATTGTACAAAATTAAATGTACAGAATAAAATATTCATAATAATCCACCAAATATTTAGAGAAATTAAATTTCTTTCAAATATACAATAAAAAAAAATCTCAATTTATTTAAAATCTATTTAAAGTTATCTTTGCATAAAATACAAATTTCGCACACAGAAAAAGATTTAGATTTAGGGAAATTGCCAAAAACGATTAATTATTGAGGTTTATAGGTAGCGGATAGCCACTAAGAAGTCGTTCACGGTCTTACAACTACATTAATATTTAATAAAATTTAGTACTTCAGTCTGACAGCCAAATGGTTTAATAATAATTGTTATGTTCACTTATGTTTATGTTAACTACTGTACAGAGGTTTATTTTTTTGCGTTCAACAAAATGAATCACCTTTTTTTTTTAACATAAAGAGTGATGATGGTTTTACTCAATCAAAAATCATTTTAAATGATGAAATAAAAATGTATTTATGTATATTATATATATGTATATATGTATTTTTTTTTTCTTTTCATTTCAATTTTTGTTATTATTATTATTATCGTTAATGTAACATTTTAATATTTAGCACGTACTTGATGTTAAAACGTGTTCAAGTACCCATGTATGGAATTTTACATTTTTGTCCAACTTTTTTTTTATTTTTTATTGCTGTTGCTTTCTGTGGTTGAAATGAATTTTTTTTTAACTTTTTTTTTTTTTTTAATTAAAAAGTTCTAGGTGTGGACAAAATTTTTTTTATTCCTTTACCTTCTAAAAATAAAAAAAAAAAATAGTAATAATGTATAGAATAGAAAAAAAAAATTTGCAAAAACGTTGTGATATGAGATACTATGAGTTCATTAAATTGTACTTTTTCAAGATATAGTTAAAAAAAAAATTGAAAGAAAAACTTCACTTAATTTTATTTCAATTCAATTTTAATGTTGTCGGAGTGTATAAATATGTGTATACCCCTGGGCTCTTAATCATAAAATTTTACTATAACGATTATCTCTTGAGAATACCAAAAAAAAATTAAAAACATAATTCACTAATGGGCCTTTCAAAATTCTTGTATATTTATGCTCACACAACATTAAAATGATTACTTAATTTTTAATTAGATGCTTTTAATTTTTTTTTTTCACTTTTTGTTTAATAAATTGAAGTAATAATCCTATCGTTATTATATATTTAATTATAATTCCTCTATCTTGAACTTTATGAATGGGGCATACAATTATACACAGGCAAAACAAAAAAAAAAAAAAGAGTTAGAGTAATTCATTTTATGCAAAAAATTAAAAAAAAAACACTTTATTAACATAGTATCTTTCATTGAGATGTGAGGATAAAATACTCTTTACAAAATAAAACAAAAAAAATGAATTAGCAAATTGTTACTTAATTTTTTTTTTTTAATTTTTTTTTTAAGTTCGCAAGAACTGCGAAAGTTTGTAGAATTAGAGTTTTACATAAGTATATAATGTTAGATTGTGATATATTGCATTTAAGTTTATTTCTGAATCATTCTTTAAATCTAAAGTATTTGAGTGCAGCTAAAAAGGAGATTCAAATTAAAACTTAAATTCATAATTAGAGTTGATAAAAAATTTGTTATTTGAATTGGTTATGGATATTATAAGCTGGAAATTTGTCTGTTTTTTTTATCAAATTTTCTTATTCTTAAGTAAGTCTGGCGTAGAAATTCGTGTAGAATTAAAAAGAAATTGGTTGAAAAGTATGCTTTTTTTTATATGAACTAAATAATAAATGCGTAACAGATGTAGGTAGACCTATAATAATAATTTTATGCCGAAAACATAATAATCATATTTTTAATTTTTTTTTTTCTTTCTTTCTTATTTTCATATATATTTATTATGTGACAGAAATACGATTTTAATTTTTACCCCTGAATAGAATAAGAATAAGTTCGCTATTAGGTTGAATCACCTTTATATGTATAAAGACAAAACTTTATCAATAATTTATAACTTTTGTTTGTTTGTTTTTTTGATGTTGTAAAAAAAAAATATAATTATGAATTTGCAATAATTATTGATCACATTATATTTAATCGAATCTAGTAATTATTTATTATCTATTTTTTTTTTCAGAAAATGAAAGTGTTTGCTAAGTTCGTAGTTATATAAATTTGTTTTTAATAAAATTTTCGGCATCTTTTTTTTTCTTTTAATTAAAGGTTTTATAGTATAGGTTCAAAAATTTAATAGATAGTTTGCAATCTTTATTTGAAATCATTATTTTAAATTAAATATTAATTATACCTATGATATGCAATTATTATTTTAAATCTATGATCAATAAGAAAATAAAATCGACTAATTAAGATTCGTAGACAACAAAAAAGGAGAAAAGATAATATTTACATATATTATTTTTATAACTATAAATTTTTTTTATGATCACAACATACTAATTATTATTGTGTTTCAATTGTTGGTAATAATAATTCACGTAAAGTTACACTTTAAATGATTTTTTTGTTTTTATAAAATTAATAGTATTATTGAACTTTATACTAATAATTGCTTTGAGTGTATAGCTTGAACATCCAATTTTTTTTTAATAATTTTAGAAACAAAAACCATAAATATTACACTTAAAATTATTGAAAATAATTTTACAATTATTAATGAATTATATACAAATGAAAATATTGTGTATATAATATTGTAATAATTATTCTTATTACGGTATATTGTATCTAGAAATTATTATTTCATATTTTAATTGTTGAATTGTTTTATAAAGCAATTCCTGGTGCACATTTTTATTTTGAATAGCGTAAAAAATTACTTTCATAAGTTTATGAATTTGGATGCTGAGCATTCAACAATCTAAAATTTATAAGGAGCAGTAAAGTAAAGATTTTTTCATTCTTAAATATAAATTTCAAAATTTAGTTTTAATGTAATAAAGTACAATGTGTAATAACGTAAATTACAAGAAACAATAAAATTATATTATATAAGATTATATTATATAAGATACTACTTAATAAAACAAACTTTGAATTGAAAGTTGGAAACAAATCTGAAATAAAATTTATAGATTGCAATAAATCTGACGAAGACTGAAAGTTTTTAAAAAGTTTTCTGAACATTTTTATATAATTTACTCTCAATATAATTCAAAATTCGGGAAATTATAAATTTTTTAATCAAATTATATTAAATCTGTTCTTTTTATCTTTATTTTTAGTAGAATTTTAATTCAATTTTGTAGGTTTATGTAATTCTTTAAATCTGATATTTCAATGAAAATATTTATGAATTATTAAAAAAAAAAAATTTAATTTATGAAATATTTTCGCGAATAAATTGAATGTTTTTTATTTCGTTTATTTATATTTACAAAAAAAAATTAAATTGATTTATAATTAAGCGAGTTGAAAACTACAAAATAGAGTGTCACCAAAAAAAGAATGAAGCAAATTTTATTAATACAAAATTCTGAACTTAGTAATTGTCGATTTAATATAAAAATATTATAGTAATGCTCTTTAAAATAGAAAACATTATTAGCATTATTATGTAAACATAGTTCTGTAGTAAATAATCTCAAAATACTTGTCTAGGACAACAATTTATTTTTTTAACATAATATCTTTAGACGTATTTTTTCGTAAAAAAAAAAAAAACAGAACTTCTTACTACACACATAATATATCAACTAAGTACAGGATTTTAAGTTTTCATCATTTACACATTACAAAAAAAAAAAAGAACAAAAAAAAACTCATTAATTAATGAGCCTGAAAATTGTAAGCACTTCATTAGACATTTTTTTTCCAAAAAAAAAAAAAAAAACCAAAAAAAAGTTTGGTGTTATAAAATTTTCTTCAAAAATAAACAAAAATTAAATGACTTACACCGTTCATTAAAAGGTTGTAAAAAAAAAAAAAAATATTAAAAGACAAAGGACAGAAAATATCATTATTTTTTTTTTCTAAAAGAATAATTTATCTCAAAAATGTCTTGTTTCGGTTCATGCCACCATCAATTTAATTCTTTTTTGAAAGATTTTAATCTTTATCATCACCACTGCCTATTAAAACTTTTTGTTTATTTTATTTTTATTTTTTGTTCAAATATATTTTTCGCGCGCTTTTATACACTAAATATCATTTTGTAAATTATTATGATGCAATAAAAAATTAATTTTATTTTAATGTTTTTAATTTTTAATAAATTTTACAGGGATAAACTTAATTATCTGATTGGGAATTAAATTTAATATTTTTTGATTTTTTTAATCAAGATATAAAAACAATTTTATGCAAAATCCTTTTGTTTTTATTTTTATTTATTATAAATTTTTTTTTTAATTTATAAAAGCTTTTCGTATTCAATAAATATAAAATTTTTATATTTAATAGAATTTGAGATAAGGAAGAAATTGATGAATGAATTTTTTCACAACGAAAATCTTATTTTATGTTTTTGAGTGATATAGTAGTAAATTATAGAATGTTGGCGTAAGAATTTAAATGATGATTATTCAAAAAATATTTTAATAAAAAATTACTGGCAAAAATTATAATAGATTTGGTAATATAATAAATTGAAAAAAAAAAAAATAAATAAATAAAATTACGCAACATTTTATTTTTAAATTATTTTAGTACGATGTAATACAACATAGAAAAATTTTTGATATGTTTTTCTAAATATTCAACTAAAGTTAATTAAATACAATAAATGGTAAAGTAAAATCTGACAATAGAATCTTGTTTTTCCTTCAAAACTAAAATTAATACATAGTAAAAATTTTAAGAAAATAAAAATTATTATAATTTCATAGTAGTTGTATTATAAATTAACATATATATATTTTAAAATTATGATCAATTTTAATGTGACTATGAAAAATCCAATCCTAGCAAATTTCATTTTATTATTCAATTAGAAATTTAACTATAATATAAAATGCGTTAAGCAATTCTTATTTTTTATTTTTATTTTTTCAATTATTAGTTACAACGATTTGTTAAATCGTTTAACATAGTTTTCCATTTGAAATTAATATATATTTTATCAATTATTGAAAACACTAGATCCGGCATATAAATAATTTTAAAATCAATGCAAATTTTATATTATATTGTATATTAAAAATTACATTGTAGTAAGTTTTATAGAGAATTTTTCTTTTTTTATATTTATATTTATATTAATTTTATATACAATAGATAAAAATTTCCCCTTTATATGTATTTTTATTATATAGATAGATAGAAACAACAACAGCCGGAAAAAAAGATTAGAAAAACAAAAAAAATAGATAGATATACCTATAATTACTACATATGTACATATAATTGTATTATGCTCAATAATTCATTTTATTTATAGAATGAACATTAAAGTGAATGATAAATTTTCTATAAATGACTTAACATTATAAGATTTTCTTTGGAAAATAATAAAATAAAAAAAAATAAAATAAAAAAAATAAAATAAAAAAAATTAACAAAACACTAATTCTAACGTGTTCTATTTTAATCAAATAATGCGGTCGGTATCTTTAAGATATACAATATACATATATCTTTGTGTACAAATATTTCAAGCAATAATCAGGTAGTTGACCTCTTTAACCTGAATCTTGATTTGCTTGCTTTAGTTATTGTTTTCCTCTCAATAAAATTACACAAAACTGATGTTAAAAAAAAATAGAAAGAAAAAGTATTGGTAAATATTATTTAATATAACTTCTTCATACAAGAATGGTATTTTAGAACGTCATTTAAAAATTCTTAAAACTTTGGTATTATAAAAAAAAAATATATTTTCCTAATAACTTTATTAGGAAAATTTGTTGATTCATGAGTATAAAATAACTATTGATCCCATAACATACCCATTCCCTAATCTGACCCGATCAGATCTATAATATAGAATGTTAGACTTTATATATAGGGGTCATGAAAAAAGAAAAACCATACTAAAAAAATTATAAATTTTTCACTACATAAGTAAAAAAAAAAAGGAATAGAAAATTTTAATTTTTACTTTCAATTTTGATTCATATTTTTTCCCTAAACTTACTAGAACCTAATTCTAGTTTGTTTTATATTTTTATATTTTTTAAAACTGATTCGATAGAGATAATAAAATTATAGAAAATTAACCAATGTTAATTGATGATAATACCATAAATAAATAGATTTGAAATGGTAAATTTTTGAACTGAAAAAAAAAGCTTACAAAAATTACAGATAATTGATTTATGGTTAAACGTGAGAATGTTAATTTTAATGCTTTTTCATGTTTTTTAATTCTAACTTCTATTTTTTTTTTGTTATGTTTATTTTTTGAATCTGTTATGTATACAAAATATATATAGGTAGGTAGGTAGGTACAGCAGGAAAAAACAAAAAAGTTTTGTTAAAAAAAATGTGATGAATTTTACATTATCGCAGAATGAAATCAGAGAGTAAAATATTTCAACATGTTAATTCTTTATGGGGTAATAAATCAATTATAGTCTGAGACTATTAAATTTGCCAGACTATTAAAATGTAATTTAAGAAATCATAAAATAAAAATTTGTTTTTTTTTTGTTAAATGTTGTATATCATTATTTTTAAGAAAAATAATCTTAATTTTTTTTTTGTGAATGCTGAAAATATGATATTGTTAAAAAGGAAACATCTTAACAATCTAACGATCAAGGAGATGGGAAGAGGCATGGATAAAAATTTTAGAAAACATAAAAGTGTACGTTTAAAGTAGCTCACATTTAATAGGCATTATGAATGGATTTAAATCTTCCCAATAATAGTTCTTAAATTTGGTAACATTACAGATTTTAATGATTTTTTATATTTTTGTCATTATCGTCAACCGGGAGGTTCTTTCTAGCTCATACGGATATATCTTAATGGCATTGATTTTTTAGAAAAATGTTGTTTTCCATCACAAACTTTTTTTTTATATTACCATGACGAAAATTCAACTATATATTTACCTTATTCAGAAAAAAAAACACAAAATATTTTCATATTATGCTTAACATATAGATAAAAAAAAAAAATTATTAAGCTCTCAGATATACAGCAAAAAAAAGATACGGTAAATTTTTCGGTAGCTATTTTTTTAATTAACATGTTTCTTCACTTTGAACAATGGAAAAAAAAAACGTATCAACACTTCTGAAATATTTATGAAAAATTTTGAATGAAAATGTTAATAATACATTATGTTTGGCTCGGAAATTCTAACAATTTTTTGAATTCATTAATACTAACTTTAATTTGAGATTACAAAATCTTTTCTTATAAATGTACTATATGTACATGTAGTAATATAGTGAATGTGAATGTGTATAATTTTCTCAAAGTTTAAAATTCCTCTAATTTCCTCTAAAATCCTGTTATGCAGTTTGAAAAAAAGTTTTTAGTTACCGACGGTCTGAAGTTGATGGAATATTGTATTGTCGCGGGAAATATGAGTTTGTGAAAAATGTGAGTTAAATCAGCTCGCGGGAAATGCAACATTTGAATCAAACAAACGGACAAACACACAAAGTTTGTGTTTTAAATAAAATCGTGTAAAAGAAACCAAAATTCGCTAATCTTTTTTATCTTATTTTTATTATGAACGAAATTATTTTTTTTAAATTACGATTTCTATTTTTAAAATATAATAAATAGGAAATAGTAATAAAAAAAGTAAAAGCTTAATGTATAGTTTATTAAAATACTTGAACACTTTTTTTAACTTACCTCTACAGTTGGAGTTCTTTAACAGTTGGGAATTCTGGTAATCAGTCCTGTAAAAGAATCATAAGCTAAAATATTATTTTAAAGTATTAAATTGGAGTATTATAATAATATTCTATTTATACAATATAGATAGATCTTTTATTAGAATTATATTAGATACGTTTTTCATTTCCAAGCTTCACTATCTCAAAAACAACTATGAGAAATTGTAAATTTCTGAATTTTAGACCATAAAAATCTGGTAGAACATTGATCATAGTTATTTAATTTTGTTACCACAAATTCCACAAATAAAAACTTTTTTCATACAAATAAAATATCTTGCAATTTTTATTTATTTTTTATAAACGAGATATTTAATTTTGTTTTCTTTAAGTGTTTTTTTTTTTTTAAGTTGTAAAAACAAACCAAATTTTTGCCTCTTAAAAATACTTAACATTATTACGTTATTAATTTATGAATAAAAAAAAAGAAAAATTATACTTTCAAGTTCAATGGTACTTAATGTTATCTTCTTGTTTTATTTTCGTTTCTTCGCTTTCTATATAAATTACTCACTGTTTTTTAAAACACTTCATTCTGCTTATGGTTTATTATGTAGGTTTTAAAATTTTAATTTTAATTTTTAGTTAATGGAAAGTATTTAAAGGTAAAATAAGCTTTTACAATTGTTGAATTGTCTGTGTTTGAGATTTATATAGACATATTAATTTTTGATAAATTCGATTCAATTTATTTTCGTTGGCATTACAATATTAATATGGTCTCTAGTCTAGAAGTAACATTAATTTGAGTTCAATCTCAATTGGGTGCAGTAAGAAAACTCTGTGGAGATTGGATATATTCTTTGACTAAGGAAAACCTTGCTTACATGCTGTTGAAATTTCCCCATAATTAAGTATTGATAACGTTTTGTTAACCAACCATTATAACTTGATCACAATGAAATTTAATTTATGAAGTGCAAAACACAATCTAGATCTGATAAAATAACTGTCGATTTGCATAATGATTATTTTGTTAAAAAAAATTTACGACAAAATGCTAAATGACATAAATGCTCCAATAATTAATATTTTCCAAAATTGACCGTATGAAAAACCAAAGATCAAAGTAAAAGGTAAGAAAGTTTAACCCAAATATTAAAAATAAAAAAATAAGCGCAATTTTCATGGATAACTGAACTTTTGGTACTTCATTATATTAATATAAGAAAAATATTCGAAAAAGTTTTTCTTGAATGAAAGAACAAAAATTATGTGAATCATTGTATATTATCATGACTTAAAAGAAATAAAAAAACACAAACCAGTTCTAATGTAATATAACATCAAATTTGCAAAATATATATATGATTTTGTTTTTATTTAATATTTTTATTTTTTTTGTTCATGAAATTGAAAAATATTTTATAAAAAAAAAAATTTATTCATTTTATCAAAATGAATTTAGGTCGACAATGAACTTTACACCATTTCACATACTGACTGATATACCTATATACGTGCTCAGAATTCACAAAAATTACGGAGCATATTAAAATAATAATTTTCTTACTTTTTATTATTATTATTATTTTTTTCTTTTTTCGTGAATGAGAAATTGGTATAACAAGTCAAGCATGTGAAATGTAAAGTAAATCTCATTTCTGCATAAAAAATTTGTGTTTTTATTTTATCACAAAACCAAAAAAAAAAAACACAAGTTTATGTTATTTTTTTAAAGTAAAAATATTTTTTAAAATAATTTCAGATGACAGACTAATGGTTTTGACTCAATTTTTATTTTTTTATTGAATCAAGGTACTGCATTATAAAAGTGTACAGTATATTATGATAAGTAAAAAAAAAAAACTTAAATTTTTGAAAGTAGAATACTTTCAGTGGACGTGATTAATAAAATAAAAAAAATTTAGTAATATAATAAAAGTGAAATATAATTTATATAAAATGTTTTTATAATGCATATATTTTTTAAATGATTTGTATGTAATTTTTATGTTCAACAATTGAGTGGGTCGTCTTGATTATGATTATAAATTAATTATATGATTTCTTTAAAATTAAATCCTGACCTTAGTTGAATAATTTTGTTTTTGTATTAATCAAATTTTTTGAATATTATTCACGTTAAGTCTGTTATAGTTTAAATTTATGTTTAAAAAAGCAGATTTTGAATGTTAATGTAAGAGAATTTATCAGCGAGAGTCTTTCATAAACTCAAAATAACCAGAACCGGTATTAAAGAGAAAAATTAAGTAAAAGAAAATTCTTTGAGTTCTTAAAAGAGATAATTTTTTTGAGTATGTTGATAATCAAATGTCCAAAACGTTACTTATCTGAGTTGAATATCTATACTAAAAAATCATGCTTTTGATAATTGTTTTGGTGATGCAAGAGTTAAATTTTTGCAAAACACTACGGAAAATAAAGAAATCTTTTTGAAAATGTTTAATGATGTTTAAGAACTTGAAGAATATTATTTGAAAGGAATAGATTTATAACAGGAAGAGAATAAGAAAAAATCAATGTTGATGTCGCTTGTACAGAAAGTTTTTTTTATTTTATTTAATTAGAATTTCTAAATACTAATTTAAATAAAAAAAAGAAACTTTCATAAAAGGAAATTGATTTTTAAAACTATATTTAATTAAATTTAATTTCCTGTTCGCAAAACATTTTATTTATTATAAATTCCCGTTTAAAGAAATTAAGATTTGAACTAGCTAATTATAATTCAATATAATAATTGAATCTATAACAAGAATATTTGCGTAATCATAGAAAAAAATTAATTAAATAGTGAAGAAAACCGTATAAATTGTAATTGTTAGCCTGCTCTTATTCCCATTCTTTAATGTTATATTTTATGAAATCATTTTTCACATTTTTCTCTGATGTTTTGAAGAAATATTAAACTAAAAGGAAAATAATCAAAAAATTTAATGACGGGGACTTCTAATGTTCAGGAAATTTGGCCAAGTTATCAGCTAAAATTATTACATATCAAAAGTGTATTCTGCATATACAGGTAATGTTTTACGATCGTCATTGTGGGTAGACCACAATAACTTTGGCATAAGAATTTTATCTATTTCATATATTTCCTTATATTTTTTTGATAAAAATCAAGATATTGAATATCGCCTCAGTTCGCTCTGCAATCTCTGTCAACTGAGGAAATATTTTCGTACTGCTTAAGAACCAAGGTATTTTTTAAATAAATTTACCAATGTTAGGTGACACCAAAACTGTATCTGATATGATTAAGCGACAAATAATACGTCTTCACATATTTTCAATTTTCTATTTCTAATTATTATTAATATCAAGGACATACTTTCGAAAGCCTCAGTAGTTTTGCACATAATTATTAAAGCGAAATTTTCAAAAAAATAAATGTAAGCTCATGGGGCAGATTTTTTGTTTAATTTTTTATTGTTTTTTACTTTTTGTGTGGGATTGAAGCCTCTACTATATAAATACTCTTTGATTGTATATACAGTGTAAATTCAATCTTGTGTCAAAAATCTTCAAAAAAAAATTAAAACAATAATTTACGGCGCGAGTTGAATTTAAATATTAGCAAAGAACAAAAAAAATTTTTTTTGACAAGATGTTTGAGATAGTATTTTATAAATTTAATATTTGTAGATAAAAGTGCTTAATATCTAACAAAATAAATCGCAGAAAAAATTACTCATTTAAGGAAAAAAAATAAAATAAAATAAGAAAAACTTTTTTTTTCCAAAACAAATAACACCAAATTGTCTTTTATATATATTTTTTTTTTGGATACTTTTATGCTTTTCTTTTAAAACTTTCTGTTTTTCTTTGTGAATATAAAGGATGATATATTGTGATACTTTTATTAAGGGAAAACCTAGTATATCTTTTGTTGAAAATTGAAAAAAAAAAGAAAAAAAAAATTCTTAAAATCAGTGCTATTTCAGCAATAAACTTTTCAATTGAATAATGTTAGAAGTTCCATTAATAAAACACAACACATAGTTATAGTCTCTCATTTTTGAATAAAATTCCTGTACACGTAATTCTTTATTCATATGTTGTGTTGAGAACTTTTACTTGCATAAGTTTTCATTTTTAGTTCGTTTTCCATCAAAAGTTTAAAAAAGTTCTACATGTTTTTATTATTTGTACTATTTTCAGTTAGGAAAACTGAATATTTCAACCCTAAAATTTTTAAAATCAATTAACACGTACAACAGAAAACTTGATCATTTTTTAATTTATAAAATAATTATTGAATATTAAAAATCTTAAAATTTCATAGATTTTCGAAACTCTAGTGGAAAAAGTCATGTTTGCAACAACATGCTTAGTATGAAAAAGAATTACTTTTCCTAACTTGTTGCAGAAATAGCTTCAATGCTGAGCTCAAAAATTCAAATTCGCATCTGTCAAATTTTTTTCTCAAAAAAATTTACCATGGTTTTTGCAATGTACTCGTACTGAAAAACTTTTTTTTTTTATACATACAAAATGACATTAAATTTATTGTATTCATTCAATTTATCAATTTCTTTATTTTATTTTTTTTTTTTTCTGTGTTAAGTGAATTTGTTGAAATTTTCGTGTGACATTTTAAATCTGTTAACGGAATGAATGTTTATCACAGCCGTGTCGTCGTCTCAAAAAAAAAAAAAAGTTATTGCGATTTTTATTTTTCAATTTTTTTTTTCAATAATTGAATTTTACAAAATACAAAAATGAGATACATATATCTGTATATAAAAAAAATATACTCTATATAGAATATTGCGTTAAATAAAAAAAAAAAAATGTCAATAATTCTCTTTCACATGTATTATGTAGTTCTTTTTTTTTATGCTTTCTTTTTCGTGGCCTCAATTTTACGGAAAAAAAAATAAAATAAAATAAATAACAATAATAAAATTGGAGGTATTTGATTTTTGCTTTTATATTATAATTCTCATGTTAAATAGAACAAAATATTATATTTATATATGTATATAATTTTTAAATTTTTTTTTTTTAAGAATCAAGATTTTTCACGGGTAATATTATAAAAAAAAAAAAAATTTCTCATTTTTCTGTTGTTCTCTTTTCAATTCGAATTATAATAATGACTGATTACGAATTAACCGGATTATGATAATGTTATTTTTTCAGCTATGGTTAAAGTGTTAAATCTGTTCCAATTTTTGCTTTTAAATAACATTCATTTTATTAATTTAAAGAATTATTTTAATTTTATATTATGTATATATAGACCTAATGTATATTTTCTTAATGTTAAAAAAAAAGAAAAGAAAAAGCGTGAAAAATATTAATTTTTCTTGACACTATAAAATTCTTATTTCAAATTGACTTTTAAATAAAATAGAATTAGTGCAAAGATGAATTAAAACAAAAGCAAATAAAACAGAAACGAAAATTAATTTGGATTTTTTTTTTGTAATATTATATTTGATTTTTCTTTATATAATACTATTAAAATTATTTAAATGGGTTCAAAAATTTTAATAAAGATTATTTTTTCATTTACATGACGTTTAAAAGATTCTTTTATCTAAATCTTTTTACATAATGAGTCTTTATCAGTTACAAATATCCTCTTTTGAAAGCTCCAGGAAGCAATATATTATTGCCCAACCGAAACTAAATGAAATATTAATGTTGCTAAGCTTTAATGAACAAAAAATAAGTGTGGATGATGCAACTCTCATTTTTAGTATTAATACAATCAATTACATTGTATAAAATTATCTTCGAAATTTAGGAGACGATTTGTAGAACAAAAACATAAAGAAGGTTTATATAAAATTTACATTAAAACTGTTTTCACAAAATTAAAAAATTTGCGTACTTCACTTTTATATTGTGCGATTTTACTTTATTGATGACATAAGACAAATAATTTTTCATGTTTTAAAATTTTTTAATTTAAATAAATTTTATCTCTTGTACCCGTTTTACACATTACTTTTGTCATGCATTTTTTCACTGCTTTTTGAACAAAAACGTCTCAAACCAAAAAAAAAAGTAATTGTTTTATTTTTAAAATGACAAATATGTCAAAATATGACTAATGAAAAAAAGCATCAGGTAACTTTTTACATCTAAATAACAAGTATTACTGAAGAATGAGGCAGTACTTCGGGGAACTAAAAATTAGTCCAAATTTTTATATAATATACCTATAATAATCTTCATAAAAACTTCAAAAATTTTAATAGTATTTAAATTGATGCATATACTGATGCAAACTTTAAAGCACAAAGAGAGAGTCTGGCGGCAATCAAAACTAGGACCACAATTACACAGTAACATTATGGGTGTACTACTTTTATTATATCTAACTTATACATATTTAAATTTTATATTAATTTTCGATACCCATTGTACATAATACATTTTTTTATTATTATTTTAAAAAAAAAACTTTAAAGTTCAATTCTTAATGATGAAATATCAAATAACATTAAATCAATTTACTCAAATAATAAACAATAACAATAATAGACAATACTAACTTCTTTTTTTTTCATATTATTGATAACTTTCATCGTTAAAGTATAAATTTCCTCTAAATATACTACTCGGGATTTTCATCATATTAATAAAAGGTATGAATTTTCTGGTAATTCTATATGCCTGTCTGTATGTAATACTGTTATAAAGAAAGAAAATTCATTTTATTAAGAATTTTGCCGGTAGTAATATATATAGTTAATATCTTTTAGTAAGTAGTTTCTGCTTATAAAAATTTAAATAAAATTTTATGTTGAAAAAAAAAAATATAAATAATATCTACACTTTGAGGAAGAAAATTTTTCTTTTTCAAAATTGGTAATGATGATTTAATGGAATAACATTGTTTGAAAAAGTATAGTGGGGGTTCTGTATTTTGGATACTTAAATTTAGAGTTCAAACTTTCAAACATTCAAATACAATTTTATTCAGTTTTTTAAATTCTTTTTGATAATAATTGGCATTATAATCTGCTACAGAAGGAAAAAAAATTACATTTATCCTGGATTTTTTTTTTGACAATGCACAGATATTTATTAATTAAAACACTTTTCGCAAAAACACTTTGTATCTTGGGGAAACTGTAATCCAATAAAGTTCAAATCCAAAAGGTTTTGGGATTTTGCACTATACGATTATAAGCTTGAATCATATCATGACTTTCTTATTATAACATTTACAATTATACCAAAATTTTGAAATTTCAATATAACTATAATTTTTTAAAAAGAAATATTTATTACGAAAATTTTAATTAATTGGGTCATCATGTTATTGAATTTAAGTATATTTTATCTTGAAAATTATAGATTATTTACCATTACACATAGTAGGTACACAAAATTATTGGTTATATTGGGCATAGTATTATTGACAACCGATAAATTCCTTTATTATGTCTAAAAATAAAAAATGACAATTCTTTCTATTGAAAATACAAAAATTTTTTTTTTATTTAAATTTATTAAAAATTTAAATATAAGTATGAATGAACAAAAAAAAATTACTTTTTTATTTTTTTATTATCATATATAATTAAATTATTTTTAATAGTGTAATTTAAAGTAGGTAAATGAAAAAAAAAAAAAAAACTTTTGTTCAACATTTTATATTGTGGAATAAAGAAATTGACTTAATATCTTGCGGCAATGAAAATAGATATCAATAAAGTATCTTTAAAAAGTAGTATTTTACTGACATTATTATAATGTATGATAATAGTTAAATATATGTATTTACGAGAAAATCTACATTATTGTGAACTAAATATTGATAGCTGATGTATCATAAAAAAAAATAAAGATATACTGTAATATGGTGGTTTATTATTTTGGCGCATAATCCCCTGTTAAGATAAATGAAATTGTTTTATTAAAAATCATCAACTTTAATTTAGATAACTATATTTTTAAATTTAAATTTTAATATCCTTTATAAAAGACTGTGAAATTTGCAAAAAAGTAAAATAAATAATAAAATGGGTCTAAGTAGGACTTACCGCCTCTTAAACCACAGTTATTTAGCATTACAAAAATGATCAATAATTCACTATGGCCAACTGTTCGTATAGAAATAGAAGAGATAGTTATATTCCGTCAAAAGTTTAAAAAATGTTGTAATATGAAATAAGATTGTGTGATATATGTGTTGTGACTTGTGAGTCATTTGAAATCAAATTCGTATTTTAAAAAAATATTAATTATTTTATTCATTATTATAAGTGAATTAAAATCTTTAAAATTTATATATTATTTTTATTAGATTGTGGGTAGATACAATGCTAATGAATATTTTTATATATATCTCTATATCGAATTTATATCTATCTATATCTCTTTATTAGCTTAAAATCTAGAATAGACTAATATATCATTTTTAAGCATAAAAATATAACATTTACTAGACAGATTCATTGCACCTAATTCTAAACAAAAAAAAAAGAAAAAATAATTTTATGTTCTCTGGATAGACAGATGGGAAAGAATAAATTTTTAATTGCTCACAAACAATAAATTATTAAAGAAAAATTAATTCTATTAGATTATTTATTAAATTGTTTTCTAAGTGAAAAATTTTGGAAATTGTGAAAATAAATTGTGTAAAGGTTATAATAATAATATGTTTTTCTCTCTATACAATATTGTAAATTATTTATATTTAATGAATGGTATTAGAGAATAATATCAAGTCCAGATAATATTATAACATAATTATATATCTCAAATATTTCTTATTTTATGATAAATTCTATTATAAATGTATAAAATAAATCTAAATTATTTTAGTTTTTAATAATTAATCAAATATATTTTTGTTCTAAATTGAAAAATAACATATTTTCAATAAGCTGATAATCAATGATTTTCAAGAATTTGTGGAAGATAAGAAAATTAAAGAACTTTGTGTAGAATCGGCAAAATGTTAACAAAATATTATAATCAATAATTTTTGATAATGAGGATTAATACTTATCTATACACAAATAAATGGAAAAGGACTTTGCTTTTTATTTATTAGTAGAGTACCCTATAATTTGACGTACAAATAATCTCTAAATTTTTTGAAGTGATTTGTGTACTAGCCTGTTATCGTAAAAATTACCTCTTGAAAATATTTTCAGAAAATTGTTTCAATATCAATTATATCGAAATATAATAAATATTTGTTTTTAAAGTTAGTGAACTTTCATCGAATATCTATGTTACATTTAAGTATTTCGATCTAACTTTAATTTAGTTAATTATTCGTGATTCCTATCATTAGCTATTAATGGACAATAATTGACTATTAAATTTTCAATAATTATATAATATTTTTTTATACATACGTATACATGTTAAAATAAGTAACACTTTGTAGATTTACAATTTACTTAACAATTTTTTAATCACATAAAAAGGGTCAAAAAAAGTTTTATATTATAGTAATTTACTTTACTTAAGAATTTCTGGGAGGTTATAATGTTTCATGATGACTTTGATTGACTAATGCCTTCCTAATGATGTATTATCAAATTTCCGCATTTTTCCAAGTTAGCTATAAAAAAAACAACTTGCACAAAAAGTAATTTATGTTTATACAAAATCAATATAAATTCTATCATTATGTATACAAATTGTATATTTTTAAAAACATACTTTTCTGAAGTAGCTGTACATTATCACCATATGTACTAATACAACTTAAGAACTAAAGGGCTTTAAGGATTCAGTAGCGTCCAAACTTTATAGAACTGAATAATATATTAAAAAATTATTCGAACTTCGGTAAACTTAATATTCTATTCAATATAACAATTTAGCAACATTTACTCAGATTAAAATTATATTTTAATTTAAACTAATTTGTCAAATTTTATTATATCTTCCCTCATAATTCAAATTGGACTTTATAAGTAATATTTTTGTCCCTTGACAATATTTAAAAAAAAAAATATTTAAGTCAATCTAAATGTTTTGATGTGTCAAATTAATTAGTGTTACCACTTTATGCTGTTATAAACTTTTAACAGCATTTTTTTTTGTAATTTTTTGTTTAACCTTAAATTGTCCATAAAAAATAACTAATAAAAAATATAATATTTTCTTTTTTTTAAATAATTAAAAATATAACTTTTATTTTTATAAACACTAAGAGTTTTATTGAGCGAAGTAAAATAAAATTGAGGAAAATGATAAAAACTGTTAAAAGTACATCTAAACATAATTTTTATGTGGTGCGCTTGATGTATCTAGGACGTAAAATATTATAGTTAATAGTATAACAAAAAAAAAAAGGCTTCAATAAAATTATAGAAGGATAATGATTGATATAACTTATAAGCCATTTTACTGTCTATGAAGTATTATATGGGGTTATTATGTAGGATTTTTGTTAAAATGATTTTTTTTGTAATTATATTATGTATAAAATTAATGAAAATTTATTTAGATATTTTTGTTAGCTGTATATTTGCAGTTTTATATTTCTTTATTTATAAGTATGTACATATATAATATTTGATGAAAAAAATATTAAAAGGAATTTTTGAAAATTATTTTTCACTTTTTACATTATAGTTTTTTTTTGAACATTATTTTTGTGAATTCTTAAAAACTATGTTAGATTTTGGTAGCGTTAATAAAGTTTTATCGATTCAATGACATTTGACATACATATTTAGTTATGTAGGATAGTTGATATTAATATAGCACTACAAAACTGAACAAGGAAATATACTGCATCGTACTTCTCATTAACAGATATTAATAAAGGATATAAGTATGTAGAGTTAGTAATTTATTTTTTAATTTTTTGTTTTTAACATAATTTCAATGAATTCATAAAGCTGTACCGATTGAATGACATTTGACATATTTAATTGTGTGGATAGTTGATATACAAAACTAAAAAAATATACAACCCATTAAAACAAAGTTTTTAATGTAAATCATTTAAACGATATGAGACGTTTTAACGAGTTTTGTTTGTTATATTTCAATCATATTTTTACTTTTTCGCTCATTTTTTCTCTCAAAAATTAAGATTCCTTAAAACCCCACTATCCGTGATCTGATCAAGCTGAATTTATCCTATAATGTATTGTCACCGACTATCAGTGTTCATTTCGTTCGAATGCCGGGAAATAGGTCAATTCACACTTCTTAAATTCCGGGACAATCAATCCGCGTTAATATTATAAAGGATTTAAACATGAAGCATACTGCATGTCTATCGAACTTTCCATTTACTTATTTATTTAAAGGATATAAATACCTTTCATTCTAGTCAGACCTACTACACATACATAATTTAATACTTTTTCATTCTATAATAAATTTGAATAACATTTCATAATTGTAGATGAAAATATGTTTTCTTTTTGCGTTAAATAAAAACCGAATTGTATTCATCACATTACTACTATTTGGTAAAGACTTGAGAGTTTTAACTTGAAAAAAAAAATAAAAAATTAAATAAAAACTAGAAATATTTCCAAATGGCATTAGAATTGGGTACTTATTTCCATTAAAAGCATATAATTATCAGCAGTACAGTACCTACAGTTCTTAATTTATATAATTAAATCTTGAAATTCATTACAATTTCCTTTAACAAAATACTGAAAATATATGAATGTATTATATAAGTATATAAATATGTGAATAATTATTAATTTTATCGTAATTTTATCGTACAAAGAAATATTATTTTAAAAAAAATTGTTTTAGCAAAGAATTCTTAAATATGCGTAAAGCATAATTGAAGTAAAAATAAAAAAAATTCCATTCCTCCATGACATGACAGCAATTTAAAAGTTAACTATTTTGTTAAAATTTGAAAACACGCTATTCGTATAAAATTCTCATAAGAGAGTTTAATTTATCGAGGAACTCCAAAATATCCAACGTACTTTTCAATAAAATGATTATATAATCATTATTTTAATGGTACAATATTTAGGGGTGCAAGATAATTGCAACATTAAAATTTTACTGTAAGATTGACTTCGTATTATTTTTATAATCTCAAGTTTGTTATAATGTAGATCTTATAAGTATTGTTAACTGTGAAATAGAATAATAGGTAGCACTTCCAGAGGGATGACGTTTCAAATGAAAGTAAATGTTGTTCTAAATGTAAATAAATTTCTTATTATTTTTTTTTTGATATTTCGCAGAAATTGTGTATGAAACCTTTGGATCAATTCTATTGATATCATAACAATTTTCAATACATTATCAATTTCAATATAAATAAAGTAATTTATTTTGTGAAAACACTATCTAAATGAATCCGTATATACCTTTCAAGTCCTAAGCAAGGAATTTTAGATGTTGCCTGCTAGTAGAATGATATGAAAATATATATAAAAATCCATTAAAATATATGTTTTAATATTCTTTGGAATATAACATTTATAAAATTTAATGCATTTTTTATTATACATATAAATTTATATAAATACATGAATGAAGCATAAAATTTTTTTTTTTAATGTTTTTATATATTATTATGCAATTAAATTGAAAAATATATACCATGTAGATATTATATATATGAGAAGTAATAACAAATTACTCTTTAAGAGGTGCTAGAATGCAAAATGATACTTACATAGATCATATCAAATGTCCTTAATTTAGTAATAAATACTATTTTCTTAAACACCAATGGTTACTTTAATTCTATAGTCATAAATTATTATAAAAGTGGAAAAAAATTAATAAGAAAAAACAATTACTAATAGGTAAATTACATTTACTTTTAAGAAAGACTGAGAAAGTCCACTTTCAACAGTTTAACCTTTAGACTACAGTTTGTTTAGAAGAACTATTTAGTTTTTTTTTGTCACAAGTTTGTAGAATGCCGATCATGAAAATTTATGTAATTAAACCATATCTTTTGAGATTCTCCTTAACATTAAGTTAAAGTTTTAACTTAACTTTTTGCTATCAAAAAGCATAGATGTATATGTAATTTCATTAAACAAAACGCATTGATTGTTGAACCTCTTCTTAAAATAATAGATTTAATTTGTAATTTATCCAGGGAAAATTTTATTTATTTTAGCTGTAAGGTAAAAATAGTATTCGCGTAACATTGTTTTTAGTATTCGTCTGAATGAGAGGTCAAGGTTTTAAAAAAAAAAAAAAATTAAGTTTAATTTTTTTGTGTTTTCTTCTTTAGCGTAAAATATGAATTAAACATTTGTGCGGTGCGGATGATTGGAGTTACCTTCCATTACGAAAATTATTATTATTATTAATTTTTTATTTTTTTTATTATCATGTTATGATAAAGTTTTAAATTGCAAATATTTGTTATTTTATATTAATAATTTCTATCTGGGGAGTCAATATTATACAAAAAAAAAAAAAATAACCACAAAGTGTAAATTAAATTTGTTTTAATTACAAAATTTCTAATTAAAATTGACATTAAAATTTTATTAATGTTATATTTTATATTTTTCTGTACTGAAAATTTTTTGTTTATTTTATTTTTGTTTTTGTTTTTAATTTTTATTTTTTTTTACATAAAATAACAAAAATATATGAGTAGTGCACTTAATTTCAATGAGATGACCTATTTATAAGTTTTGAACATAATATAGTTAGAATGTTAGATAGAATGCATGATGCGTACATTTATATTTATACTGATTAGATATTGGATACATGACGTATTATACTACGTATTCTCTGAATATTATTTATTTTTATTCGATTAGTGTTTCTGTGATATTCTGTTTGATAATTGGAAGTAGCTCAATTTTATAGATTTTTTTATAACATCGTGGTATTACCCTTGTCTTATTTCACGGTGGTTTCCCACCTCGGACTGGAATTTGTGTTAATTTTTCAATTTGTCTCACTTGAATTGAGTGGTTGTGTTGTTTAATATATGTGTCACTATTATAATATAAATATCAATAATTACGCCATTGGATTAGAAATATGCTGGGCGAAAATTTGATTAAGATTATTAAAAACAAATACGGAAATATACAAGGACGAATTTATATAATTTGTTCATCTCTAGAACATCTGGTAAATATACTGTCTATAATGAATTCATTATTCATTGATGTTTTAGTAGTGTATAATTTACGATTACAATTAACGATGTTTATAAAGTTATTATTATTTTTTTTAAACTTTTCTCATAAATTTTTCATTAAAATATCTAATATAGTTGTATATTTTTGTATATTTAATTGAAAGTTGAATAGACTTTTAAGTGACGAAAATTTATATCTCCAGCAATTAAAGAAGAAACCAAAAAAATACTTAGTACAAAATATTTATTTCGTAAAAAAAAAAAATTCCAAAAAATAATAATTATAATTCCAAAAACAAAAGGAAAACAATGGTGTATAAATTTAAGTTTATTTTTTTTTTTGGGAACACTAAAAGCTTAATATGCTTTTTCAAAAAAAAAAAAAAACTAAAACAAGTTTAATTAAAAAATATGTATATAACAATGCGAAATAAAAATGTTTAATTCATTATTATTTTCATAAATTTTATTCTTTAATTTTTTTTTTTTTTATTTATTTATAGAAAGTTTAGAAAGATAAAAAAAGAAAAAAATTGAAATTTTTTTGGTCGGGTTTTTTTTTTTTTTTCCAAAATTAAATTATTATTATTTTAGTATATTTTCTTTTTTTTATACATTAATATTTTTATAATAAATATAAATAATGTTTTAAAAGTTCTTTTTTGATATTTTGTAAATATACTTGACATTGTTTAATACATATATTTATGTTATGCTTTAAGATATTTTTTTTTTTTGCAAAAAATGTTTTTTCTTTTGTATATTTACATTCTTATGTTTGTTATTTGTTGTCATTATTATTATTATTGTGTTGTTATTACACACTATGAGCAAATTTATATTCCTACATAAATATTTTCGGCAATTTTGTATTTTCTCAAAGAGTAAAAGTTTTATGAAAGTTGATTAGATTTGAAAAAAAAAAAAAAATATTAAGATCTAAATAAATATTGCAAAAAAAAATAAATAAAAACGAATATTTTTTAAGTTTACAATTTGTTTATTTTTTTTTTGTTATACATATTCTGTTATGTACTTGTAGATTTAAAGTTTGCAAACAAATTTGTGAAATTATTGTTGTTGATTTTTAGATGGAAATTTATGTACCTACCCAAATTTTTTATTTTTTTTTTCAATTTACATTTCTTTTTTCTTTTTCTTTAAAAAAAATCAAAAATTACAATATAATTTCTAAGGTGTTTAAGTGAAATTTAATGCACTGCTGTTCTTATTAGATTTGAATAAATTATTGTTTATTACAGCTTGTGATAATTTTAAAAGCTATAAATTATTATTATTAATGAGCTTACAATATAATGATTATTAAGTTTATTAACATTATTTTTGTTCTGTTTTCTTTTAGCAAATAATTCTTTGATATAATAATGTTTATATACAGTTAAAAATAATGTATATAGTTGTCATAAAGTAACTAGGACTCAGTACTATTACACAATATACACCTTTGTGCTTAGAAAATATTGCATAAATTTTTGTTAAAGTCTGACATGTCAGTTTTAAATTATTGTTCGATTTTGTGTAGTCTCTATATAGTCTGATTGATTATTATGTCTCCCTCGAAAAAGCGATCTCTATAGTCTGTACGTTTCAATGATTATTTTACAGAATAGTTTTTATAAAAGTTTAAAATTTTATTATTTTAAAAACTTTAAATGAATTTGAAGTGCAAGTATCCTATGGATTCTATAGAAGTATTATATAATTGAAACAAAATATGTTAAATTCAGAAAATTTTTTGAGTTATTATTTTATGTTTTTTAATTAAAACATTTCTATTAATACTATATGGATTTATTTTTTTTTGTTATTCATACAGGTTATCGTTTTGGTTCGCTCCGCATGTACATATAAATATAATATTTTTTTTTAAGATATGTTTATTTTAGTTATGTTATGAAAACATAAAATTATTATTTCCATTTTTATTAAATTATTATATGGTTATATTACAATTATATTTTTTTTCTGTGACCGTCAGTATCTTTATTTCTAAAACATAATGCTGCAGGATTACAAAAAAAAAAAAAAAATTGTATCTCAATGGGAATCTGATGAAAATTGCTAATTGGCAATTTTAGTTTTAAGATTTTATGAGAAAATTTTTATGATTTTTAATAAAAAAAAAAAAGAAAGAATATTTTTTATGGTTTTAGATTTTTTATTTTTTTTGTTTCATTAACCAATTAAAAATAATTCTTCTTAGATATTTTATTAGATTGATCTTAATCTATATTTTTCATATACAGTTTTATAGTTATGTTTTTTCTTTAATATCCTTACTGCGTGGTCAATTAGAAGAATAAAGAAAAACTATTTTTTTTACGGAACTTACAGCCCCCTTTTCAAGCAATTCAATAATTTCTTGAGACTATTATTCATTGAAATACTCAAAAAGTAACCAGAAATAGATGTTTTATAAAAATTCCGTTTTAGAATTTTTCTACAAATTCATTGTTAGTCAATCACAAGTAGATTTCCAGAATATTCGAATTTAATTTATTGAGAATGAATAAGTAGATTATAGAGTAAGAATAAAATACCCATTCATGAATTTCCGAAGTTTAAATGCCACAAACAAAACTTATTAATTGTAAAAATTCTCATAGAGGATATCAAAACTTTTTTATATATATATTTTTATGACAGTATTAAACATTGAAATATTTTTCTAATATAACTATAATAAATGTCAAACAAAAAAAAAAAAACATGAAAATCCGTGATTGACTTATTTTGTCATTTTGTAATCATGTAAAAATAATTTTGTTTTTTTGCCTTAAGAACCAGAAATCATAAAATAGAAAAGTGATATTATTATTTTTTTCCACTTTAAAGAAAAACAAATTTCAAGAAAATACTGGAAAAATTAAATTAAAAATAATATTCCAGAAATAAAACAAGTTTCACCTGTCTTTTTTATTATTTTTTTTTTTGTAATTTTTGTTGAAAAAAAAAAGAGGATATAATATCTATTAATTTTGAACAAGATCAAGTTTAATAAAATTGTTTTTTTTTTGTGCAGTATAAACGATAGAATTTCTATTTTATTTTTCTGCAGAGTACTGGTAATTTAAAAAAAAAAAAAAAAATATATTTATCTTACTATTATTATGTGCTATGGAATAGATTGTGAAGAAAAATAATACCTATCGTTTTAATAAATTTGGCATATTTTTGTATATAAAAGTAGTTGTTTGTAAACATGCATATAGAATTTGAAAAGTTTTCTGTAATTTCCGTTTTCACTATTATAAATACTGCGTAATTAAAGTTAGTACATGGTGTATATTGTATATTGTTGGAGTTTAAAAAATAATTGCTTTGGATTAAGAGAAATAATCTGAATTATTTCAATTTTAAAGTGTCGGCTAGAAAACATTGGAAAATAGTTGAAGCTTGCTAGATTGTATTCCCCTATGTTTTTGAACTTTTTTCAACTAGAATTGCTTCTCCGAAAATTACTATTTGTTCATTGAATTTCTTATTTCTTTTCGCGATTTACATTTCCTAAAACCCTTAATGGCATAACTTGTACAAATAGATAAATAAATAATATTCTAATTATTTAAAAATATTGTGAAATTTGTTTATTTTGAATAAACAATGATTTCAGTATTACTACGATTATTCGTCTTATAAAACCAATCTGTAAAAATTTTTCTTAGTGTATTCCATTTAAATGAAAAATAGTGTCTTTTCCATTTAGTGGAAATTTTTTTTATCGAAAAAATTTTAAAATACAATTAGCCTGACTTTTAAATCTATTAATTTTAAATGAAACATTAAAATTGCTATCATTTAATTACTTAATTCATTTAGATTTTTAATATTATGCCTTAGCTGCATAATCTACCTTGATATTTTTACTATGCATTCATTTGATTGCGTTTTTTTTTTCTTTTTTATTCAATATAAAAAAGTGAATATATATAATATATAACGTACAATATTTATGCATAATACTTTATGTTCTATAATGAAAAAAAAAATTCATGTAACATAGATAACTATATCTTGTATATTTATTTCCTTATACATACATATATAAATTCTTAATTGCACAAAACTCATGCTTAATTCATTGCAATAAATCTGCAATGTTCTAATTTAAAGAACTTAAAAAGTTCTTAAGGTTTTTTTTTTTCTTATATACCTACATATATATATATTTTTCCATCGCGCAATAAATATTTTTAGAATATGTATATTATATGTATAATATGTATATATGAGAGCTATTATATATATATTATATATAGAAATTAAGGTGCAGGCATTCAAAAAGAAATAATATAAATTTTAATCTATTTAATTCAATCTATTTGCAGTATTTATAATTTAATTTTTTTTTTTCTTATTATTATTAAGTAAATGATTCATTTTAAAAGACTATATATGATTTGATTAAAGTGATTATGTTCTCTTTTTGCTGTTTCATTAATACGCGCAGTGAAAGCTACTTTTAGAAAAATTGGGAATGTTTTTTTACAAAGGGAAAAATGAGGAAAAATAAATTCACATTATTCTGAACTTGAATGAAGTACATTTAATGAAAATTATCAAATTTTCCTGATATCGTTTTGATAGTTAGTATGAATAAAATTTCACAATTTAACATAAAGTTATTTTACTATATTCAATTTACTTCATTTCCTAAAAAAAATAAATTTAATTATTAAATAAAAAAAAAAAAATTTTTTCTCTTAAAACAAAATAATTAAAAAAAACCAACTTACCAAAAAAAAACAAAAAATTTTTAACAAAATTGATAAAGTTTTTATAAATTCCCGGAAAATGTATAAAAAAAAATTATTATTTTACCACTTTTTGCAACAATTCTAAAAAAAATCACAAACTCTAAAAAATATAGTTCACTTTAAAAAAGAATATAAAAAATTAAGTTTTTATTTAATTTTTTATTTTTTTTTTATATTTCTTGAACTTTATTCAAATTTCGGCCCAAAGAGTGGATGATTTTTTTATTTCTTTAACAATTATTTTTAATTTCTTATTCTTTGGAAAATTTTATTCTATATATAATATTTTTTTGCCTCATATTTTTTTAATTTTTTTTTAAACTTATAATTTTTTTTTTCATAGAATTTTTTATTTATTAAAAAAAAAATAGAAACTTATAACAACTTTATTAATTCCAAGAAAAGAAAAAAAAAATTTAAATTATTGTTTTTAACTTTTTTTTTATTTCTATCTTCTCCGTTTCCAATACTCAGTATCTTTTTTAAAAAAAAAAATAAAAGAAATAAATATTTTTTTTGAATTTGAAAACTTAATTTTTTTTTTTTTTTTGGTTTTTGTCTTGAGAACTCAATAAACTTTTCAGTTCAAGAAATAATCTTAGACTGAATTAAAAGTTGGTTAAAAACTTAACAAGATCTTTTTATTTAATTTTTTTTGTTTCTTATTTTTACCACTTTTCTACTTCTTATAGTTTTTTTGTTAACATTTTTTTTTTTTTGGTATGATCTCTTTTATGTATATGGATTACCTAATGGTATATACCACACAAGAAATTTAAAATACCATAAAAATGTAAACAAAACTTAAATAAATAGGTGCGATATAATTTCGCGATCATTTAAGATCAATATATAATTATTTTTATTTTAATAAATTTATGAAATTAAATAAAAATATTACTCAGATTAATATTAAATGAAGTTACGTCCATTCACCTTTAAAAATATTAAAAACTTCTGAATATTATAGTGTGTGCATATAGATGCATTGGAAATTGAATATTTAAAGCGAAAAATTACAAAAAAAGGATTATACTAATTTGTCAGGGTATTATTTAAATTGATGAGACAGATAATGTAAGAAAAAAACTTGACAGTATCCCAATTTTATTCTGACAAACAGAATGACTAAATTTTATTTCATTATTTAATATTTAATTTCAAATAATTTCAATTTCAACAATTGCATTCGTTTTTATTTTAATTTAAAAATAAATTATAGAATTAGAAACGCTTTTATTTTAGCGCTATTTTATTAAAAAAAAAATAAGTATTTCAACAAATTCACACCCAATACTATTTCCGCGATATTTTCCGGAGACTTTTACAAAGTGGACATTAACGGTGAAAAAGAACGATAATATTTTTATTTGATATGTAAGTTATTAAAGAGAAAATTTTACAAACGGTAAAAGAGAAAATTAATCAAGTTAAGATCGAAAACTATATAAGAGAGTATATTAATTTGAAATATTTGCTTCAAAATTATTATTATAGGGAATTAACATATCGCAGACAGCATAAAATGTGAATATATTATACAGCGCCTATATCTAATAAAATGTATAATTTCCAGTAACTTTGGGAATTATGATATTCTATCTCAACGGTTCCCAAAGTGTGGTACGCGTACCGCTAGTGGTACATTACGCTTAAGCCAGTGGTACAATATTTTCTTCTGGATTTTTTAAATTAAACTTTCTAAAAATTCGCACTTTCATTTTTTCTTTCTGATAAAAATTTAGATGCGTTTTTAGATCTAGAAAGAGATTAAATGTCAGAATTTTTTTGTGATGGTGATTTAAAACTTGAATTTAAACCGCAAAATTTAAGTGATTTTTGGTTCCAACAACGATTTTAATATGAAGCAATTTCTGATAAAGCTTTGAAATTTTTGATGCCATTTGTTTCATCATATTTATGTGAAGTCGGATTTTCGGTAATGTTAAATATTAAAAACAAATACAGAACACGTTTAAACCTTGAACCCAGTTTACGTTTATAATTAACTATAATTAAACCTTATGTTACATATTTAATGGACAACAAACAATTCATCCTTCACATTAACCAATATGTACAACATAATACTGTATTTTCTCCATATTTTTTTTCCATGTAAATAAAAAAAAATTTCTGATATTTCTATACAGTGGTACGTATATTCAAGAAAAGTATATTGATGGTACAATAGAGAAAAAGTTTGGGAACTGCTGTTCTATCTAATATAAAATTTAAAAGTTAGGACAATGATTTTTTTTTTTTATTATCTTCAAAATAATTAAAACTTTTCATAATGAGTTAATATTAAAAGAAAATATAATATGTTATATATGTATATGAAAATGTAAAATAGAGATTGCATGATTCCCGGATACAATCTTCATTTTTACTCAAGTATTAATAATCTTCTATTCGCTTATTATGAAATAAGAAAGTTTTACATTATTTAATACTTTACTTTTTACCATCTTTTAGTGACACAATTTCTCAGTGTAATATTAACTGTTTTTTTTTTATAAGTATATGAAAAATCTACATAAAATGGGCGAAATTCATAATAATTATTCTATACTTATATATTATTAAAAAAAACTTAGAGAATGTCGGTGAAAACGAATTTTACATTGTGCAGAGTTAAAAAAAAAACTAAAAAAAAATATTAAATTTTAAAGAAACACATGTAATACGAAATGTTGTAGAGTAGAGCTATACATATATGTTATTATTGTGATAAGGGAGTTATCCTTTTTTTTTAGCTTTATGACTTATAATAATTAATTTCTATCTTAAATTTTCTCTCTGCATATAAAGTATGCAACTGCTTTATTCCTTCCTTTTTTTTTATTAACGTGATAAAAAATTTTAATGTGCAATTTTAGATAGTCTTCCATATGTATAATAACAGAGAAAATATAATATCACTAAATTTTAACAAATTTAATTTAATGTGTCATCTATGCTTAAATATGCTTATCTCCATAACATAAACTTTATTTGATTTCAATATCTTTTTTTTTTTTTTTTTTAATGTCAATTTAATAGATTTATATGAATAAAACTATTAAACAGTAAAAAAAAACAATAGTATATGTGTATAATAAATTAAAGAAATTATTTTTAGCATAAAATTTTCAATTAGAACATGGAACTAAATTTAACTGATTAAGGAATAAATTTTATGGGAAAAATATTTTTCTATACCCATTAAAATGTATTCCAGAAAATGATTCAGCATAAATTTTCTCAGATTAATATAAAAAAATTTTTTTTAAATTAAATTAATAATTTTTTTTTTTATTATTTTAAACAAAATTAATTAGACCGAAATATTTGTGACAATTTTAAAATTTAAACTAATAAAATGTTAATAATTTTTTGGTAATGACTTCTAAGAATTTTATTTTTAAACTATTTGTTTTGCCATCAATTCTTAATGATTCTTAAATGGCTATAGTTTAGTGGAACTATATTGAATACCTATAAAACTTAGTAAAAAGAAGAACATTGATCAGATCCAGATCAAGAAAGAACCCAAGAATTTAGTTTAACGCGAACAAAATATTTTCAGTCAGTCTGAAGAGAATTTTCTGAAATAAGCTGATGCATTTTTATTTCATTTTTATTCAATTTAATACGCTTAATATTATTGTGAATATATTTTACACGAAAAATAATTCAAAAATGTTGTTTGAAAAATTATACCATTGATGTTGTTGAATTTTACAAAAAGAAAATCCCAATTTTTTTTTTTTGCTCTGTTGAAAGACATTGAAAAATCCTTTGAAATTTAAAAATCAAAGCCAAAATTTCAATATTTTTTAAAAGTAAGCATAAATTTAATGTCGAATAAGAAAATTAATTTCATGTCGAACCAATAATATTTTATTTATGTAAAGCAAAAATTGCAATTTTTTTTCTCCCGCAGTATAGAATATGTTGTTTAAAAATTTATGAAATTTAATTTTTTAAAGCTTATTATAAACTTTTCGCAGAAGTACCGAAATGTAAATTACTATCGTAGTTAATCGATTACTCTAATAATATTTTAACAATGATTTCAAAAGAAAAAAATTCTCAGAAGCGAGTTCGACCGCAAATTGTTATAAAATAATATATAATATGTATACATATATTTCAATAAAAACTTTATAAATGAAAAATTTTGCTTTAATTTCTTTTTTAAATTCATTATTTCGTTAATGTAATAAGTTTACTTCCATATTACATATATATACATATAAAAATAAAATATGAATTGAAAATTATTTATATAAAAAAATGTTTGGTTACATTGCTAAAAAATAAAATAAAAAAAGTAACCAATTCATAATGTTAAATATTGCGTATTATTATAATTTTTAAGTAAAATCACTATGATCAATGTGAACATCATTCAATATCTTTCCTTATTATTATTATTATTAAATTTATAATAAAAAGAGATTGATTCATTGTCATCATAATTTTGCATTTTCATTAAATATTACATGAATAATATAATTTATCTGCTCTTCATTAAATTTTCTACTTGGTTCAATGATTTTTTTCAACCTAATTAATTTCAATTAATTTTATTTTTAATTTAAAAGAAAATAATTTTGTTATATACATTGTATTGCGGTGTTCGAAGAATGATTAGTCTAATTGAACGAATTCAATTAATTGAAAAACTTACATCAAATTTTCATTCTCGTTGTCGGAATGCCGGAATCATAAATTATCTATTGATCCTAAAAAATCTTCAAATATTTAATCATCGCTAAGGCCGCAGTAATATTTTCTAATATAAGCCGACTACAAACTAATACCTAAGAAACCTTGTAAATTTTTATTTTTATTTTGGAATTTGTGGTTCGAATGAAAGCCACTTGGATATAGATTTAATTAATAATACTGTTCTTTAATTTATAATGTACCATCAGAAGAATTCCTGATACACACTTTATTTTGAATCCAAATAATTTTTCGGCTATTCTACCTTTTTTAATTAAATTTTCCTTTAAGTTTTATTTTCAATTAAAACTGAAATTACCTATATAAAAAAAAAATATATATACATTTTCAAAGCTATATTTTTTTTTCCTGTAAAATATAATTATCTAAATTTTGGCCATTTTAATGGTTATATTTATCTATATATTATTCAGTTGCAATTTTAAAGTTTGATAAAAAAAATAAAAATAAAAAATATTTATTATGAAAATCGCTTAGTCGGTTAATTTAATGTAGGATTCGTGGGTAGAGCTCATTATGATTATCTATATTTTTTTTTTTGCTCATTTTAGCTTTTAAAATAACACTTTATTAAAATTTTATATACTAAATAGAAATTTCCGCATGTTTTAATAACGAAATTCCATAAAAAGGATATAAATTTATTTTATTCCATAATTAGCAGAGTCCGCACTAAATCATTTTATGAACAATACGTTGCGGCTTTGTTACAACTGCACCATATTTTTTTTCCCACTCTATATTATTATTGTGCATAAATTTTAATATAATATAAAATATGATATTTTTATTATTTTATTTATTTTAAATTTTTTTTTGTAACACTACGTACATTTTACATACAAAAATATTATAAATATTAAGTACAATTTATTGTTATAAATTTTAACTAAAAAAAAATATTTTTTTTGGATAATTTTATAACTAATTACTTTTACATTAAAGAAAATTCATATAATAATATATATAACCAGGGGCTGTAATTAATAATGGCCTTGTTTTCGGCTACAAAATATACATCATATTTTTGTAAAAGTTTTTTTTTTTATTTTTAATGTTGACAAATAATTTTTTTTTCTATCTTGAATTACAATTGAATTAAATTTTCAGCCCTGATTTCTGATTCAAGTTCAATTAAGGTCTATAATTATTTATTAAAATAAGATAAAATATGAATCTAGGATATCTGAGAATTTGTGTTACACCGAAAACATTTTTTCGTTATATATATTTGATTACTATATATATTTAGTTTTTTAACATTATTTTAACGAAAGGAAATTTCGAAATATTAAAAAAAATTCCGAAAATTTAATAAAATTTTAATCATTATAAATTTTTTTTATGTTTATATTCCGATTATTCGGATATTCGGTAGTCTTAATAAAACGCATCTACAGCAAGATAATGAAACAAAATTAAAAATATAAGAACACAAAACACCTGTCAGAACCAAAATGTCACTAAAATAATATTTTTCATTCTATATATAAAACTGATATAAAACTGATGGAGGTGGATATTAAAATCATTAATCATTTTTCTAGTTTCTGTACGATTTAAATTAAATTTATGAAATGAATAAAAAAGCTCTGTACCCATAAGCTGTATTGGAAAAATATTTGTAAAAATTCATTATGTTGTGTAACATGTTGTTAAGTGTAGTTGTTAAATAATAATTACCGAAGAGAGCAAAAAAAAAACTATATTTTCTGTAAAAACTATCTTTTTAAAATAAAAAGATAATATTTTTATAAAAATATTTTTCGGAAATAATTAAAACTGTCAAAAAAAAATTATTTTTTTGGTATTTTGTGTGTAAAACGAAAATATAATTTTAAGCAAAAAAAGAAATTTATTAGAGAAATAAAAGAGTTCCTTGTTATCCACCTGTCATATTTTATTTATTCAACCCTGAAAATGAGATCATTTGGAAAAGTTTTTTTTTTTTCATTTAATTATTATATTTTCTTCATTAAAAGTACCATTTTAACAATATTGATAAATGGTAGTTGAATGTGCATCTACTTGTAATGACTACATATACATACTTAAATATATATACTTGTTAATATTTTTTTTCTCCTAGTTTAAAAATTAAATAAAAATTAAAAATATCTTAAAAAAAAAAAAAATAAATGTTCTGTCGGTAATTGCTGCTTTATCCCACATAATTTACCATTCAAGCTTTTATCCAGATATTGGCGTTATAATTTAAAAGGACAAAAATTAAATTATGTTCATTATTATTATTATTATATTAATGCTGTAAAAAGTATTAAAAATATATTTTTTTTTTGTTAATTTTTGAGGAAAATCAACAATTAAATTAAAAAATTATGGTAAAATGTATTTTCCCATAATAAAGAACCTGCGTTGAAAATGACAAACAAAATGATAAGGGAAAATTCATACATTTTCGTCTGTCCTAGTGCAGTATTGTGTTTCATTGAAAATTTAATATCTATAGCTATGTAGGTACTTGTCTATCAAATCTGCATTTGAATTCTCTGTAGGAACCTTTGCCTAATCAATAAAATGAAAAAGAAATTACTTGAAATCAGAATTTTGTTTTTGAGAAGTGCAACAAAGTTCAGAGAAATATTTTTTTTTTTACTTTAATTTAAAACTCTAATTTAGTAAAGCCGTAGAGTTCAAAAGCGATACGAATGTGATGTCGACTTTATGTCGTGTTACTAACCTTTAGAATTTCTTATCAAAACCAAAAGAAGTAAAGGACTTAAGATTTGCACGAATCCATTATTTAATTATATTATTATAATTTTACAATTCGCTTATTTTGCCATTTTAAAAACATATTTTAAGAAACCACACAATTGAAAGAAATTTTTAAGCGCCTTCTATTTGACTATTATTATTTTTTAAACTAAAATAACCAAAAATTGAAAAGTAATAAAACTGGAAATAAAAATAAGAAAATTAATTTTAAAATGAAACACTAGAATTGAAATGAATAAAATATAAAAATAAAATAATATTCATTTTCTTCTAAATATGCAAAAATTTATACTTTTTGTCAAAATTAATTTTTTCTTCAATAAGAAAAATAGAAGCACAAATTTATAAAGAAAATGTTTAATTTTCTCATGTCTTTAGTTTTTTTTTTTTTTTGGTAAAATGTGGTAAAGAAAATGTTGATATTAGATTCCATTGGAAACTACCAAAAAAGGATATTGCACTTGTTTGATAAAATGGATAAAAATGAATAAAAAAAAAAAAACAAAAATTGCATATTTCCTTGTTAGCTTTTTATTAGAGAAAATAATGTTTTTTTTCCTTTTGTAGCCCAGCGTCGTAATATATATTGGAATTTAAGAAGCAGAAAAACATACACATAATATTACAATTTTTTTCGTGTTTTCTAACGTTTACTAAAATATTATTATTATTTTTGTTTTTGCTTGAGTTTTAAATTTTACATAGAAATATTTTCTTCTACCAAATAATGAAAAAAAAAGGCAGACATTTATTTCAAAATATAAATGGAAAAAAAAATCAATTGAATTTTCTTATGCTTTTTTTTTAAGTTTTTCATATAAAATGTTCAGCTGAAAAGAAAAATAATAATCTTCTAAATGACAAACTTACATATCATACATACACATCATGTATGTATTAAGTATACATTTTAAGTTTCTGCTCGGTGTTTGGCAACCTAATTTGTATTCTTATTACTGATTCGCGCAATAAGATTATATATATTTCTCATATTACATTTATATTCTAATAAAACAATAAGGAAAATTAAATAATATCCTGAATTAATATGAAGATTAATTTTTTTTAACATAATTAACAAGAGTTTTTTGAAATTACCTTGAATCGTTTAATGTTTGTTAAATTTTTAATCTCTTTGCAAAAAAAAAAAAAAATCTATCAGATATAATATAATATGCTCTTGATCTTCAAAGTTAGAATTATGTCAATGATTGGATTTATAAGTATTTTATTTTTTGATTTGTGTCGAATATGTGAATGATATAGTCTTATATTAGATCTTGTTTTGAAAAAGCTACTTACTTTACTGTATATTTGTATCGTTAGTTCCTTATCCACCTCATAATTGAGATAATTAAACATAATATATGAGTCAATAAAACTGAATTAAATCAACAAATTTTGAATATGTATATTATATATTTAAGCATAGTGAAGAATTGTGAATGCAAACGATATCCTTCTAAGGAAAATTAGTGTTTGTGAAATAAGGATGGTATTTACAATCGAAGAAATTGATAATTTTTTTAAATCAACAATATTGGTATCATAATATCAGTATTGGTGTAATGCTTTAACTGAATGCATATATTGTAATGTAATAAAATGAAATTAAATATCATCTCTATATATGTACATTTATAGAGAAAATATTTTTATTATTATCATTTATATTTTGTTATAATAATAGAGCATATAAAATCAAGAAAGTTTCATTATCTGGAATGGAAAATATAATTTATTATTTTTTGAGTGACGGATATTAAAGTGGTGGCTATTTCCTTTTTAATACTCCCTAAACATATATATATATTTTTATGTATATAATTGCTTTAATATATATATGCCTTATGTATATTAAAAATGTACATAATCTGTATATATATATATATATTATATTTATTGGTTTAGAATTTTATCCTTAACCAACAAAAAAAAAACATTTTTTTTTTCAACTACAAAATTAATTATGCTTTAAGCCTGGCTATCAGCGTATAAATTGTATCAACAAAAGTTAAAATTTATATATTGGATAGAAGAAGAACAAAATAAAAAAAAAGAGAGTAAAACCACATTACTAATATCATATTGTGCTAATTCAATTGGGGTTAAATGGTATTAAATGTAAAAATTAAATCTAAACCAACATAAAAACAAAAAAAAAATTTTAAAAATAATACTAATAATAAAGATAATAATGTTTTATTGGCCTAGAGGAGCAAATTTATTTATTTCTCTTGATTCTTATTATTATTATTTTTTTTTTTGCCTTTTTTGTTGTGGTTTTATTACATTTTTATTATTTATTATTATTTTTGTATATATATATATTATATACAAATATATATATATATCTTCTACTCTATATGAGCATCAAATACAATTAAAATTATGTGGAATTTAACCATTGTTTCAAAAAAAAAAGAAATAAAGACTTTTTTTTTTTTTTTTGATACTAATGAAAACAACAACAAAAATATCTAATAAAATATTTTCAAATAATTATTTTCTTTTTGATTTACTATATGTGCATTATACTGTGAAAATATAATATATATTTTATAATTCCCTAATAGTGTTTGTTTTCAAAATATATTTAAAAAAATTTGACGATCGAATTAGAACATGTGATACTGAGTTTTGAAGAATTTTAATCTAGAAGCATAATTTGTAAATTTTCATTCTAATGTCGTGGAAATAAACTAAACATAACTGACGCTTCTGAAAGTTGTAAATATTTAAATAATTTGAAATTCTTTTATGAACAGTTTAATTTTTTTGGAAGGTTTGATATGCAAGATTTAGTATAACTTGCTCTAACATTACAATATTGAATCGATGATGTTTTTAAAAAAATTTTCTAGGATATTTTTAAAAAATGATTAAAATATAGTCAAGAGAATTACATATATTTTTTTCATTTTTCATGTTTCCTTTAGCAAAAAAATATATATTTTATTAAATAATATTAGGTTTCGTATTTTATTTTTAATGTCTTTCCACTCGAATTTAGGTTAGTGTGGTTTGCAAGAAATTTGAATTCAATACACAATTACTTTTTGATCGAATTCATAATTTTACGTCCAAATATATGTATTTTGAAACATTGTAATTATTGACAAACGATATACAAGCATTTAGATGTGCAACATTATATGCAGATAATTTATTTATTTACTTAAATTCAAAAAAAGAAAAAAAAAATATTTTTAAAATTATCTCCATGCACTGTTGTACTTAAAAATAAATTTTTTTTTATTAAATTATTTTCATTGACCGTCTTTAAACCAATATAATATTCTAGCTTTGGTATGAAATTATCAATATAAAGTTAATTTAATGGTAATATATTACATTATGATGATGAAATTTATTTTATAAAGCGAAATAAGCCATATGTAATAGCAGTAACAGTCAATAGGTCAGAAATAAAGATATCTTGAGGAAAAAAAATAATTTTTATATATATTTACTTTTATTTTATTTCATCAAGGTCATATGGAACTCTTTGTTACATTAAAAACTAAAAAAAAAACAAACAAAATAAATATAAAATGATCATAAAATTAAACCTAAATTATATTCCTAAAGGGAATTAATTGATCAAACGATTTTTTTAACTTCATATAAAATGTATAAATGTATAATGCTGAACATTAAATTGGTTTTTACTATCTATAAGTTTATTCTAAATTATTTTCTAAAATCAAATATCTAAATTAAGTTTATATAATTTAGCTGCCAAGAATTATTCAGAGAATTGTCCGTTTGATTTTGAAAATTTATGAATTATTATACGGATTTTATGCTATTTGAATAAATTTCATAAAAGTCATTTATATATTTGTTGTATAAACCGATTGATTTTGATGCATTCATTTTGAGAATTTATTCGCGGATGCTAGAAAACTGAAAATAATATAAATGAATATTTTTGGATATTATCGCTTTTCATACAAGTTGTGTGGCATAGGTTTTTCATTAACTTTCGAGCAAAAATTTTTCGTTTTCAAGGATAATTTTAATTAAAGATATTTGAACCTTAAAATCTTCAATCTTGTCTTGATTTTATTTTAACGAAATTTTCTGCGGTTTGAATTATTTCATGAACATTTTTTTTACTACAATCGCTATACTTCCCAAATGCATTAATATCTTAATTAGATACTGAATCATTCTATTAGAAACTCGCTAATTTATAAATTTAATAATTCGAGCATTACCAACAGTTTTAATTATTATTCTTTCATATAGTCAATTTTTATAAAATATGTTTAAAATTGATTAAATACTTCGAGTTAAAACTAATGAATTTTTTTATTAATAATTTTAGTAAAAAAAAGATTCATTATATGAATATACAATATTACACATAATTCTTTTCTTATTCAATTTTCAATATATTTTTATAATAGATGTAGATAAAACATTTTTCTTATCTACAAAATTGGAGAAGTATACATACAACATATAACTATGATAGTGTTAATGAATGAAAACACTATGTTTAATATTTTTTAGTTGTAAATGAATACAAATTGAAATCTAACTTAATGTATGATATATTTTCCGTATACGTATACAGACGTATACAGTTCAGACGAATGAAATAATAATAATTAATTCAAAAAAAAACAAAAACAAAAAAATTATGTTAAAACTCCCTAGAAAATTCTGAGTCAAAACTTTTCTTTACTCTCTGTTCTAGATAAACCTTCTTTTTACGATTTTCATATCTCATTTGATAAATCATTCTGTTTTCCAAAAATATTCACATTAAACATAAAAAAATTTTTTTTTTCTTTTTAATTTTTCAAAACAAAATTTCATGTTTTATCAATTCAGATGAAAATATGCAAATTTATTTTTATACTATATGGATGGCTTTAAGCTATACCGTGAAGTATATTATATGAGGCGTAAGTTTATGGTATATATATATGTATGTTCTCATACTAAACAAAACACACTTATTTAACATTTTTTGATGTTGAAGTATATTCATTTTAAATGCGCCTTAAAACATCATTCAGAATATGAAAATAAAATTTTCTAGACATCATTTTTCTTATCTTTACTCTGTTTTTCCATTTTCTTTCTTTTTTTTTTCGCGAAATGTTCATTTAATCTTTTACTCTTTAATTTTGTATTTTATGTGCAAACATTTTCATTTAAGTAAAAAAAAAAATTTTTTTTTTATTAATAGGACATTTTTCATTTGAAAACAGATGGAATTGAATAAAAAAAAAAAAAAACGCAAAATTTGTTTTTGTGGAAATTTTAATATTTGCATAAAAATTGGCATAATGATTTATTTGACGAGAAGGTTTTTTTTAAGCTTTCTTTTAGTATTCAGGAGAGGGAAAATTAAAAAGAAAATTGAACATTGTAGAATGTAGATTAAAAAATATTAATTTTTGTAAAATAGTTACATAAGAATTTATTTCAGTTAGAAAATTTTGATAAATATTTGTAACTTTAAAAATTGATTTTTCAGATTCCATAATTACATTTTGTATATGGTCAATTATTCCTTTAATGACGTTTACGTTTACAAACTATAGTTTTTATATATGATTCCTAATAGGTTACTAATACTCTCTTCTGAGAGGTCCTTCGAAGAACTACATTATTGCTCAACAGAAACTAAACGAGATATTAATGGCTAAGCTGTAATAAACAAAAAAAAGGATTTTCATCATTGGACTATCATTTTTATTATTAATTTAATCGATTGTGTGAAATTTTCTACGAATTTTGGGGACGATTAATAAAACAAAAAATTTAATGTAATTTTGTATAAAATTAATTTTAAAACTGTTTTCGCAGAATTAAAAAATGTGTATATTTGACTTTATATCCTGATTTTTCCTTTTTTGCTGATGGGACTTATTGATCATAATGATGTTTAATTATATTTTCTGGTTTGAATATAATTAATTAAATATAAATAAAAAGTAAAGCTTACAACCCAGTTCGTGGAACTGATAATTAACCATATTTTTGTATAATTCATTCATTATTAAAAAAAAACCAAAAAACAAGCGTTCCGTGAAATAATTAAATGACCATTTAAAATTTTTGAACAAACAAAGAACTATAAATGTCATTTAATGTAAAAGAAGTATTTCAAATAAAATTATGAAAAAAATTATATATATTTTTATATAAAAGCTTACATGAAACTCCACAGCTGAAATAATATTTCGCCCAAAAATTTTTAATTTATATTAAAGATTTCTAGGCCAATCAAATTAAAAAAAAATAAAATGAAAACTCTGTTAATTTTAGAAAATATCAAATGGCTCATTAAATACAACTGTATAAATAAATATTTATTTATATTCATATTAATACACAATAGCTGTCATTTTATGTGAAAATTAAATTTTATTATAAGGTCGATCCAGCAGGGACCAATCTATCAAAAGAAAAGTTTGACCAATGTTACTTTATTTTTATAAAAATAAAAAATGAAAATGGTTTTCTTTTGATATTTATACGAATAAAATTTTATCTTTCAAATAGAATAACATTTAAGGTAAACCATCAATATCTTTATTTTTTTTATTTTTTTGTTGTATTTATAAAATATAAATTTATACATTTTGTAGAACTTTTTTTTCTTTTTTGGGAAATACCAAAAGTTGTAAATTTTGGTCATATTATTTGCTTTTATATTATTTTTGTTTCATTCAATGACCAACCATAAGGAAAAACTAATAAAAGAAAGACATTTAATGTGCCATAACTTCACCAGCGACGGCTTGAACATAAACTATTACTACCGTGAAAATATTTTTTGGTTTAGAAAAAAAAAAGAACCAACAAGATGTGTTATAAACTCGAAAAGTTTTTTAAATAGGCTTAGTTAAAGAAAATATTTTAACTATTTGAAAGGTAAATCAAATTTTTTTTTTTATTCTTTTTGTTGTTTTGTAGAATGTTATCATTGTATTTTATGATTCTTTGATTCCCAGTATTGATCTCCCTTATTCCTATTGTTGTAATAATGTAATTATGGGTATTCTAGTTTTCAAAATTCTTTAATAAAATAAATTTGTATGTATTTTCTATTTTGTTTTCGAAACCTTTTTTCTTTCAAGAATATGATATAAATAATGATTTAACACAGAAATTTCTGTTTATCTAATGGCGATTATTTTATGTCTTTTTTTTCAAATTTCCCTTTTCGAGCTTCCACATTTAAACAATTAAAACTCATACATATTACATAATATCTTATTTCACATTTATATTTCTTAATTAGTAGATGGAATTTTGATTATAACATTACCTTAATCAAATGAAAAAAATAAAATAAAATAAATGAAAACATATGTAACTTAATAATGCCTTAATTCTATGACATTTAGATATCTAATTGTTTTTTGATTAATTTCTTCCATATATATATAGATCAAATAAGGATATATTATATGCCTAACACATTTTTTTTGTGGATTCAGTGTATATATACACTATTTTCTTTGACTAATAATTTTTTTTTTACTTTACACAACGTAGATGAAGTTTTTTTTTTGTACATGTTATGGGTGATAAGAATTAATCTAAATTTATGGAGGATAAAGCATAAAATGATAGAGAAAATTTTTTCTTACATATCTTATACCTAACATGTTTATAAGTGACACAATTTACCTAGGCAGGTATATAACATACAGACTTCCATCACAAAGAATTTTCTCTTTTTATATTTTCCTTTTTCCTTGTTTTTCATAAATAAAAAAAAAACGTTTATAATTTATTTGTATGAACTAAAAAAAAAGAAGCAATTTCATCGCGGGAAAAGATTTTAACTAGAACAATAGGAAAAGAACCTTAGAATTTAACCCAAATGTATCATTTCTCTACAAAATCTTTCAAAATTGTACAACTTTTTACACAAAAATTTGATTCAATAACTATTTGAGAATTTTTTGATTTTAATTAATTATTATTGCTTACGACAAATATTTAGTTTAAATTTAAATTTTCAACATACATATTTTGGTTGTAATTTTTATAAATTCATATTAAGTCAAAAAACTTTTAATAAACCTTCAATAAACCTTCTATAATTTATAAGAATCATTTAAAGGACTCTATGAAGAATAATATATTTTTTCAAAAATTCGCTTCATTCATATAACATTAACTTAATATATATTTATGTTTACTAACACAAATTATCTCAATTCTATTCAGTGCACACTATACATTATACAACATATTATATTTTCTAGGGATTTATCTTTAATATCATTACATTCAGTTAAATATACCACTAGGATTTATTTTTTCTTATATAAAGGACCAGCAACAGAAGAATTATACATCTATATTACGATACATACATATTACATATTATGCATGTGTATACGATTACTTTGACGGAGAAAAACCTCTATAAATGTCCAATAAATAAATTCTTAAATGAAGTTTACGATTGTCATTCTTTGACCACAAATAAGATTGAATGGAATTTTCAGCATTAAATATGACTCTATTTTGTGTGAAAAGGATATTTATGCAAGAGCGGATTATTTTTGCAAATAATGCAATTAGGGTGTGTCATCAACATAAGAAAAAATATTTTAATTTATTGCTATTGTTTTAATTATAGGAATTTGACTCTTACAATCAAATAAAAAATAATAACTACCATAACTTCTGTTTGAAATTATATTCATAATAAGTAATTTTTTTTTTTAATTTCTTTACAATAAGTTAATTTGATTTATACGGCTTCTAAAAGTGTTAAACCAAAATATCAATTCTCTGTGTGTATATACTGCTAGGATTTGAGAATTAAAAAGCTATCCCATGTCCAAAAATAGGCCAGGTAGGGACAGAAAAGAATAGAATGAAAATATAATTGCAATTATTATAAAAACCTGGATATCCACTTAAAGTAAGTGACTTTATTTTTAAAATGTATTTTAATACTTTTTAAAATTTTCTTTTTATGTTGCAATAAAAATGCAAAGCTCTTATAAAACATTTAAAAGAAGTTAAAAAAAATGTATATACATGTATTTTTTTTTTCTAAACTATATAAAAACCTCATTTTAATATACCCTGTTTTTATTTTTATTTCGGGAAATATAGCCTTAGGTTTTAGATATTTTGCGGAAAAAAAAAAGATATTTTTTTTTTTCAAATATTTGGTATACTAAATTCAGTTTAGCACTTAAAGTGGAGAAAAATTTGATTTTATTTATATATGATATTGTTATTTAACATTTCCTGAAATAAGGGTTTGCAATTAAATTTTCAATAGTAAACTTCTATTACTTATCAACATCAAGATTTATGTAACATTTTGGAAATGAAAAAGTTACGCGAGACGTTTAATTAAAAAGTTTAAATAATATTTTAAGAATTTGAATTAATTTTTAAATGTATAAAATTAAATAGAAAATTTTTGAAGCTGGTTCATAATCGCTACTTTTTTATATTCTGTGAACCGAGCATACTTCAGTAGCAGGACTTCAATAAAACCAGAAATTATAACTTTAAACGGAAAAATATTGTAGAAATCATCTGAGTTCCATTAAAATTTGTGAAAATTATCTTTTTTGGTATTTTCTTTTTTGAAATTTTAATGTTCTCAGAAAAAATTAATAAAAAGACTGAAAAAATTTTCATTTAGCAGCAGACTTGTTTATGCTTTTTTATGCTTTTTATAAAATTCGTGGAAATCTATTCTTGTAAATATTTCTGCATTTCAAATTTTATTTTCTTTTTTATTTCCTTGGTTCTACATATACAAAATATTAGGAAAAGCCTTTAAGTATTCTGTGGGCATAAAAAAGCTACATCTCATTTGATAATAATATAATAACAGAACGAAGATATATTAATGTCCATCCATTCAAGTTTTACTGCTTAAACGTGTGTGAAAAATATTATCATTTACCAGATGCTACTTTTTTTTTTTGGTTGATGTTAAATTGGTATAAAAACGAAAAAAATTTTTTTTTCAGATACAAAGATCTAATTTCAAAAAATTGTTAAAATATTTTAATGCATAGGTATTAAATATTAAAAATAAACCGGAATGACGGTCATGGATTTATATATATATATATATAAAAACAAATTTTTTCTTTTTTTTTTGTTTTATTTTATTATCAAAAAATCGTTTTACAAAAAATAATAAAAATAATTTCGGGTTTTTTTGCATCAAAATAAAAATAAAAAAAAATAAAATACAGGAAAAACTCAAAAAATAATCAAAAATTTAATAACAATTTGAAAATTGTATTTGAAATGAAAATAATTACGTTGAAAATAAAATACGTATATATATGTAATTCCTTAAAAGTTATTTGTTAACGTTGTTACATGCAATGGCTGTGTTTGTCAAATTTTAGAATTCCATATCTTTTTTTTGTGAATATAATTTTCACTAAGCAGATGATGACTTGCCCTTATCAACAGTCGATTACATAAAATTAAAAAAAAAATTATTTGATTACCATTTTTCACTATATACATATGTTAATTTTAATGGTCTTATTATAAATATATGACCGGAAAATGGTATTTAAGAAGCATTATTATTTTAATATTCCTTTATTGTGACAAATACAGAACTAATATAAACTAAAAACTTTGAAATCCAAATTTTATTATTAACAAAACTGTATCGAAATGTTTCTTAATTTCTTTAATTATTGAAATTACATCTAGATAATATAGATATGTATATCCATCAAATACCAAATTATTAAAATAATATAATTAATAGAAAATAATAAAAAATTAATAGAAAATAATTATGTAAATATTTTTATTTCAAAGAAAATCCAAATTCATCATAATTTTATGTAAAATTTATTTATATAGTAACTTAAGAATGCTCGCTATATACTTAAATTAGAGGTCTTTTCTTAGAAAATTACAATTATTTTAGTAATTTTATGCAATAAAATGAAAAAATTTCTCACGTAACACGAAAAATTGTAGTTAAAATATTTTTGAATTTGAATTGTTTCAATTCAAACGACGTTGGGCTTTTAATATCAAAAATAATATTCTCCGTAGACACGGTAATATAGATTTGTACGCAGATAAGTTAAAAATTAATCCGAAAAATATGCAATAAATTTTATGGATTCTCTCCAGAGTTAATATAAATATTTCGATTTCTTAAAAACATTTTGTTTTCTGTAAGAAGTTTTGGTAATGATTTTTCTATAAGTTACTGAAAATATTCTAAATATTACAAAGCTTGTTCGATTTGTGCGAGATGTAAATATTATATTAGTTAGTACTTTTACATGTCTATATAATTTCTGTATATACGAAATAATTTGAGTTTTCGTATAGAAAATATTATTGTACTTCTGCTGTTCTATATTTTTTAATTGATTTTAATAAATCACGTGAACAGTAAAGATACAGAGAATTTCAATTAAAAAAATATATTATTTTAAAAATTTTGCATTTTTGTGACAACCCTTATATAACTTTAAAAGGCTCTTTTTTGTCCCCTATCTCACAAATAATTTCAATCAGCATTTGCTTAGAAGAAATGAAAAAAAAAATTCATAATTTCTCCCTTATTCTTGTAAATACATAGTTCTTTATTTTCATTTCATTTTTTTTTTTTTTTTAATTCTTAATCTGTAAACATGTCTGGAATTTATAAATTTTTTATTATGTTAAATGAGGATCTACTATGACAATATTTTGCCATAACTTATATTTTTTTTTTTTTTTTTTATTATTATTAAAAGAAGAAGAGTACACAATAATGTCCGTTTGCCAGAAATAAACAAGAGTATTCTTCCTTTTTGAAGAATTTTATTATTCAAATCCTTAAAAATAGATTCTGAAAAATAATTTTCAGTTCATTTTAATATAATATCAAATATATGATTAAAATTTAAAAGTTACATGTCTCCCCATTACATTATTAAGTAATACAATTAAGTTATTCTGAATTTTTTTTTGAAATACATAATAATGTACATAATGCGTGAAATAATTTGCTTTATTTAAACAAATAATAATTGTATTCATAAATTATCAAATAAAGATGCGAAAAAATTTATTTTATCACGAACATAATTATATACCTAGTTAAAGTTAAATTTTATTGATACTCAATATTTGATATTAAATTTCATAAAATTCAATATTTACCATGTACATATTTACTTTCCTATAATGGTCTGCCCCAGAAAGTTTCATTTATTATAATATTGTAGGATCTTCTATAAAAAACCCTTAACCATTGTGCAGGAAACTAAACTATAACTAGGTTTGAACTGATACTTGGTACTAATAGCTTTGGGGTCTTAAGGCTGGCTTAATTTAGTATTGATATATTAATTTTTTAAACAATTTTTTTTTTCAATGTTCCGAGAATGTTGAAATTTTGAAATCAGGGCTGTAATTGTCGAAAAATACCAAATATTCTTATATCCTAAAGTGGGCAGGCTCTTATTAATAATAGTAAAATCTTCATTTTTATTAGACATTAATCCAAGGGTGAATTTTAAATCCAATGCTTCTTTTCTTCATATTTTCGTGCCTTTATGATCTTCATCCACTCTCTAAATAAATTTTGGCTAGATTGTGGGTAAAAAAACTAGATTGAGCAACTAGATTGTGTGCAACTAGGATCTAGTTGGAAATCTAGCTTCCAAAATTTACCTAGATTCTAGTTAAAATGCCAAACTAGATTCCTAGTGGAATTCTAGTTACCAAGGCTAGATCTTCCATTTTTTTTACTAGAATCTAGTGACTTTTTTTTATAAAAAAAAAAAAAAATTTATTCTAATATTTTTTTTTATTTATTACAATTTTTCTTTATTAGATTTTTATTAAATTCTAATTTTATTTCTTACGCCTTCTTCCGGATTCGAACCTGGTTCTTTAACATTGCAATTCGCCAACACTACCACTCAGCTACGGTATTGAAATTTAAAATGTATATAAAATAGAAAATATAAATTTGGTATACACATTTTCTTTGTGGTGTGTTAGTTATTTGCAATTCTAAGGACGCAGGTTCAAATCCCGAAGACAGCAAAAAAATCTGGTATCAATAATTGAAATCTAGCAAGGAGAAATAGATGATAATTGCAGAAACTAGATTTTAATAATTTTTCAAATTTGTCTAAAACTATTTTAAAACTATATTCTAGTTTTAAATTTCCGTTCTTGTAATCTAGTTTACCAAAATAACTGGAATATTAATGATCTGAAATGGAATCTATGTTCGGTAAATAATTTGTAAAATTTTACCTAGAAATCTAGCTTTTGAGAACTAGATTTTTGCGTAAACTAGCTTCTGAAACTATAAAACTATTTTCAATAATTGAATTTCCCAGTAAAAATCGTTTAACTAGATCAAAGCTAGGGATTCTAGCCAAAATTTATTTAGAGAGCATATCAAATTAAAAATATAAACGTTATACACAAAAGTTTCTGAAAGATAATAACATGGAATAAATCGTGATAGATGGATAATAAATTTTATGTTTGATTCTGTTTAGGTTGCTTATATTAATTAATTTTCTAAACTTTACTATATACTCTTAAAAAAATGAAAGAAAAATGATTTCAACAACTTGCGTCTTAGAATCTCTTAGGTCAGATCGTCAATAGTCCTTATGGCGAAGGCCTTATGTATTAAATTTGTTTTCACTTTCAAAAATAGAATAGATACTAGAATATTATAAATATACACTTTACTTTTCATAACATTATTCTAAAAAATAAGACATTATATTCTATTTTTTTTTTTTGGTGAAGATATACCTATTAATTCAAAAATTATTTTACCATATTCTTTTAAATTTCCTAAAGCTCTATGTCTAAACAATTTATTCAAATTATCTCTTTTGTATATAAGTTTACAAATTTTGTTATAATATTTAACAAGCTTCCTGTAATATGATGAAAATGAATAAAAAATTCTACAATAAATTCCAACTAAAATGGACATCATCATAATATACTCAAAAAGAGGGAAATTTATTTATTTATGACTTTTAAATATTAAAAATGTTTATAAAACCTATATAAAATGATAAACGAAAAGAAAAAAAAAAAAAACGAAAAAGAAAAATATTATTTTAATGCAAATTTTAATGATTATATCTGACAAAAGTTGGTTATTTTAAATCTAAGATAAGAAAGTTGAAATAAATAAAAAGCAGGAGAAAAATATAATAATATTATAAATAATAACATATTATATAGACTATAAAAAAAACAAATTTAACATGGGTAATCTTCTTTTTGCATAACAAATGGTTTTTATTGAGTTTTTTTTTTTCTTCTATGAACTTTGGTCTGTGTTATGGTTACGAAATTCCGGTAGAAAAAAACACCTCAAGCAAAAATAACGAAAAAACCAACAAAAATGTTTAATAAATTTTCAATCAAAAGGCTTGAATCAAAATTTTGATTTTCCTGTTCTGAGCAAAAAATAAGATAACATTCAATTTTTACTTAAAAATATTAAGTTTCCAAAATTTGGTTTATTTTTTTGTTTCACGTGTAGTAAAGACAGCTTAAATGTATTAAAATTACAAATATAAGTATTGCAGAGACTTTCAAACAAGATAATTTTTAAAAGACGTAACTTTTTTTTCTTTTTTGATTTTTTATTCGTTTTTAAGATAATAATGAATTTTCATTAATTCAGTTCAAATATAGTAAGAAATTATTCGTTCAGCATTTTCTTTTATACCTCTATCTGTATGCAACGTAAAAAAAGAAAATTTTAACTGATATGCATATTTTTTATTTTTTTTGCTCAAAATATTATTTTCGAATGCTATAAATTTTCACTTTAGTAGCCTCATTGTCAGAGATAATTTGTAACAATGGAATGAAATATATAATGTGAATTTGAAATTTGATATAATTTAAACCAGGACGGCCGTTACACAAAAAAAAAAAAAAACTAAAAAGGCAAGCAGCGTCTGCATACATTTTCCGTAATCAGAGAAAAATAAAAAGTTGTCAGTACCATCACCCGCCATAAATTCATTTATCTTTCGCTTTTAAATGAAATACGTTTTTGAATGAATATGAAATGTGTATTTCATGCATATAATAATATGTATAAAATTTTCATTTTATTTCCTAATATTCGTATTTATATTTATATATATATATAATAAAAACACATAGTTTTCCCCTATATACACAAAATTTTAAAATTTTTTGATATCTTTTTTTCACATATAATGATTTTTCACATAAATGTGTACAAAATAACAACATATGTTTTAATTCATGCTGGGTTGTTATAGTGTTGTTATAATTCAATTATATTAAAAAGAACAAAGGTACCTATATAATATAATAATGAAGAAATTTTCAAAAGTAATAATTTTTGAATTTTTAATATTTTTAAAAGTGAAAATTATTTTTATTATGCATTCTAATAATAAATTAAGGAAAATAATTTTATTATTAATTTTATATATGTTTTATGAATTATTATTAATGTTAATGATGATGATGATATAATTATATTTTTGTCAAAGGTGACATTTTTATATTATGTACATTGTTATCATTGTTGCGTTTAATGCATTATTTTTTTTTTTTCAAAAAATTTGTGATATGATTTTTGAATAAAGAAACTCTGAGATAGAATAGAAACACCCTGCTTTATATTATTTTATATAAAAGGGTTAGTAAAACTGGAAAGAATTTTTTTTTTTTGGCAATAAACTTTATCGAACTGACTAATATACTAATAAATCTTTTAGTTTTTTCTGCTGACAAAACAAATTTAAAAAAAAAAAATGTTTTATTGAGTTAATGATAACGAAATGGAAATAATTTTAATAAATTTTCTTATGTTGGAGCTACATTTTTTTTAAAAGTTATAGTTACTTAAATATTATAATCACCTTTTATCCGTAAAGAATTTTTATTAAGTACTGTAACTATTTTGGCAAACGTTGAAGTCAATTATTTTAAAAATAATTTCTATTACTAAACAGACAATCCAAGTTCAAGGGCTGTTCTTTTCTGGTTATAAATTATCTCAAATTTATGAATATACAATATAGAAAAACCTTTTTTCTTCCTTATTATAATCCTGTCGAAGATTATTATAATCCGTTCTAAGATGTAAAATATTCATCATTTAAGTTTTTGCATAAAAAAAATTCTCTATTTTAAATCGCTGAATAATGCACATTCTTTAATATAAAATTACACTTTAATTGACATCATAAAAAAAAGAACAAATAAAAAAAAAAGCAAGAAGGCAAATACAATTTACAATATTCTCTGTTTAATATTTATTAGTTTATTGTTTAAGCAAAGTTTATTGCATTTATTTCCTCTAAATTCAAATATTACACATGGTGTTAAGTTTACAACACTTTAAATTACTATGATAGCAACAACGTTTTGTTTCGAAATAAATAAATATTGAAAATTGTTATGCTTGATTTGAACAACTACAAGAACAATTTTCAGTTTCTTGCTCATTATCGCGAATACATTATACTCTTGAAATAAGAAGAGCATTGTAATATTTTTTTGTTTAGAAGAACATTTGATGCCAATTTTTTGCTCATGTTAATAAAAATTTGTATAACGTATCCACAATTTTCACACAGCAAAGATATCAATAAACATTTTTGACACTTTCTTTCATCACAGCGATAAAAGTCAAAGTGCTAAAATTATATGTACATCCAATTGTCTTTCAAATACTATGACTTGTAAATTAATTCGATGCGTGCGTCAAAAAAAAATCAAAAAGAAGACTGTTTCAAAATAATATTTTTCTTAAACTTTTCATTTAAAAATTTTTTGTTACAGCAGTTCATTATGGAAATAAAAGTCGTAAAAAAATTTACTCATCTTCGAATTCTGAAATATTCTACTGAAAACTCAAATATCAAGAAAAAAAAAATAGTTTTTAATCGTATAAGGTTCCGGAATTAAATATTATATTCTCATAGATTTTATAATTAAAAATTTTCGTATCCTTCTTAAAGATTTTGCAAATAAAACAAAAACTTTTGTAATTATATTTTTCATATCATATGAATAAGTTTTTGAGGTAACTTTGCCATAAATTTTATATTTATACTGAAATTTGACTCAATTTTCTGAAACAAGTTTATAATATAAGAGAAAAGATTGCAAAAATTTCCAATAATGTCAATTTTATTATAACAATTATAAAATCATTGCATATTCAAGCAATTAGTAGTGATTCCTTTAGCAATAAAATATTTAGAATTTATGTACATATATATATATACCTATATTTTATAATTCAAATTCAATTTAAATATTGACATTTATTTACCAAATAATATTTTAGTAGTATCTTCTTCTCTATATTATTTATTTATTATCTATTTACATTTATATTTCTAAAAAGCATTTTGAAAATTTATTTCATGTATATATACATAAATGTATTTTACAATGATTATCATTTTTGGAGTAGTTCTTCAAAGTTAACAAAACAAATATTTTATTTATAATAAAGAGTTTAAGCATTCCTTAAAATATAAATTTCCAATATTATTTTAATATAGAATTTTTAATTTTTGGAACAAAAATACAAAATAATTATTGAAATTAGTTTTGAACTTTTGATATTAAATATTTGAATCAATGGGCAGAAAGAGATTTTTTTTTCGTTCTAAATCGAAAAGATATCAAATCTTTTAATGTTCTAGGTTTTGGACACAAATATTCTCTAATAAAGGAAACTACTTTTATTTTAAGCTATAGTATACATTATCATTTGTGTTAAATTACAAATCTTTTATAAATATTCCTTATTTATTGAGAAAAGTTTTTGATTATAATTGATTGATTATTTTTTAATATACACTAGGTAGAAAAAGTCTGCGTACGGGCTCGTTTTCTTATTTTTTGTTCGACATGTTCCCAGTTTTTGAAATCATTTAAAAGAACTCTATAAAAAAAATTTTTTTGTGAAAAATTTTTTTTTTTTCAAAATTTAAATTTAGAGAAATCTCAATTTTTGGAAAAATCTGCGTACAGCCGTTTTTAAGGCCGCGTCTCAGAAATTAACTAGTAATGTCATTTGAAAGGCAATTGAATGTAGATAATTTTGCACCATATAATTTTATCCCTACGATAAGGGAAAGTGTTAAAAATTGTCTTTGAAAGTCATAAAAAGAAGCGGTTCTAACCTATTTGCCAGCGGTTCTAAGCTATTTCTATGACTTTCAAAGACACTTTCCCTTATCGTAGGGATAAAATTATATGGTGCAAAATTATCTACATTCAATTGCCTTTCAAATGACATTACTAGTTAATTTCTGAGACACCACATTAAAAACGGCTGTACGCAGACTTTTCCGAAAATTGAGATTTCTCAAAATTTAAATTTTGAAAAAAAATTTTTTTCCCAAAATAAAACTATTTTTATTGAGTTCTTTTAAATGACATCAAAAACTGGGAACTTTTAGCATTTTAAATAAGTTTCAATTGTCAATTTCGTATATTATTTTGATTTGATTTTCAAAACATATATTTTAATAAAAAATAGTTTGTAAATTATTGTATTAGAGAAGGAGAATTAATGCAAATGCAAAATTAATAAAGTTCAGATTTTAATTGGTGTGATATGTGAATCAATGTTACCACTATTACTTACCTTAATCACGGAAAACAAACAACATGAATCCGAAAGCCAAATAAAATATTTTTATAATTGAGAGAAGAATATTTAATTGAGAGTTTCATTAAATACTAAAAAAAAGTGGGATTTAAAAAATTATACATATTATATTGCCTTTATAATTTTAACACATAGTTTCGTAAGGTCAAGTTATGAAAATTTTGATATTTTTCTTTTAACTACTCTAATTGTCACATATGTTCAGAAAAAAAAGGTGGTTTTTTAATTTCATCTTTACACTCAGTGTTTTTTATTTATTGTGTATAATAAGTTTGGTTTACGGTTGAATCATTGGAAAAATTTATTTAAATCAAAAAGCCACATCGTCTTCCTTTAGGATTTAAACCTTCGTTGTATATGTAATTCCATTTACATTATTATTAAAATGAACTGTATACATATAAGGGCTAATACGCATTTTGATAGTCGAATTTTTAATTGTTATCTTTCCCAACTTAAACACAACAAGCAAAGTTTTTAAAATGATTCAAGTATCGTAACGATGGTATGTTTAATTTTCGCAAGGACAGTCCTTGGCAAGTGTATGTTTTATGTGCTGAAATAAAAGTACGGGTCACTAAAAAAAGGGTCACTAAAGTAAGGGTCACAGCTGTTGGACTGAGATGTTTTTCATATAAACGAAGATTCATTTAAGTTGATGAAACAAAACTGCGGTTAAATAATAATTTTACGCCTCAATTAAGTAAGTTTTTAATTAAAATTTTCAAAATCTGATTTTTTTGTATGATACCTACTCTTTTATGCAAAAATTAATATCTGCTATGAAAACTTGATTTTTTATTTAGTGGAAAAATTTTGCAAATTTTTTCTTTTTATTTGTTAATTTTTTTTTTTAAACCCAAAAAAGGTATAAAGGGAAAATAACAACGTGTGAAAATTGTAATATTTTTTGTTAATTCCATTTTGCATTCTCGAAATACGAATATGAAAATCGTTTTTTATTTGCAAAACAGCATTTTAATAATAATTTTTTAGTTTTGCTACAATGATTTACAAAATTTTTTACATGAAATTCAATTTAAGAATATTAAAAATGAAAATCTGTTTTTATTTTTAACGTTTTCTTTGAAAAATTATTCTTTTGGAAAATTTAATTTCGAATTTTTTTTTTTATTAATATTATTTAAGCTTATTCCATGCAAGTAGCCAAACTTTCAAATTAAGCTCAAACAAAAAATTTCAAGTTTCCAGATAAAAAAAAAGTATGTTTTATAATTAATTTTCGTCCCAAGGAACATCCAAAATGCAAACAAACAATTTCTATTTTATTATCGTGTCCTTGGTTTCCTTAAGAGATTTTTTATAAAACCTACACACTCACATCAAAAAGATAAGACATGAACAAGTCAAAAAAAATACCTCAATATTAGTCGAATATCAAATATAGCAAGATTTTCAATTAAAAATCGTCATATAACGTCTTCGCACCTATTTAAACTTTTATATAAATTTCAGATTTTTCGAAATAAGGCAATTTTGAATATGTTTTTGTATCCCATCAAATTTTATTCTTTTCATCTTTTATAACAATTTAAAAATAAGACATAAATTAAAAAGACATATTATCGCTCAGATGATTAAAATATAATATTATTAAAATTTACATAATTAATTTAAGTTGGAAATATAAAAGTTTTTATTAGCATTTTATTATTATAAAAGTGACCGACACCAAAAATATTATACGAGAACATTTTTAATTTCAAATAGATATTTAATTTTTGTTTATAATTTTTATCATTTCTAACAACAAAAATTTTTATTAATTAACGTTCAGTGTTATTATTATAATCAGAAAATTATTTCGTTTTTTCTTTATGTTTAGATTTAATTGATTATAAAACATAATTTTTTTTGTAATTTATAGTAAACATTCATGGTAGAATTTAAGATCCTATTTAATTAAGGAATATAAAGAAATAATCGTGTAATTCTAACGAATTGCCTTTAATTCCATTACAAAAATAAAATATTGCGTTATATTCTAATAACTTAAATAAAACATCATATATTCGGGATGCTGGTATATACTATAGCAACCGTTTAAAATTATACAAAATAAAAAAATCAAAAACAGTCCTGGAAAATTGCAGAAAACTTTCTTTGTGGTAACATTCAGATTTATAATAACCATTTATTTTCATAGATCTGATCTTTCCAAATATTTCAATCCTGTAAATTCACTTCAGAGTTTAAAGAAAATTTTACAAATACATATTTGTAGACTAAAAAATTCAATTCCAATGGGGTAAGTTAAGCTTAATTTGTAAGATTTTTTATTTGAAAAAGCTCGCTGAAAATTTCTAGTTTCTAAGACTAATTTTTGAATTTACATATTTGTTAATTACTCCAGTTATTTATTTTTTGATAGATCAGCATAATATAATTAATATGTTTTTCAACTTTTCATTTGTTATTGTTCAAAAGTAAAGCAATTAGAAAGGAAAACTAAATAATTTAAATTTTGTGAAAACAAAAAAAAATTAATTTATTATTATAAAAAATTAAATTTAAAATAAAATTCTTATTAAAAATTTTTATTTGAAGTCATTTATTTAATTAATTTGAACAAAAAAAAAAGAGGTATAAAATATATTATATATATATAATAGGTATAAAATTGTTTTCGATTTGTTAACATACTAATCGTAAAATATTTTGAAAATTAAAAATTTCATGCCTAAAAAACAACTGATAATGGTAAATTTTATTGGATTTTTGCCAATTTCAATTTTTTACTTTTCAAATGATGTGATGAAAATTGTTTCTTTTTTTTTTGCCATGTTTTATGTGCCTCGTTTTTGTGACAAGAAAATAAGAAAAATATACGTTCATTTGAAATTTCTAACTGTGGGGTATTTATTTTAATCAATATACGAGAATGAGAAATCAATGTTATTTTACTACTAATATACTGAAAATATTTTCGTTTAAAAAATAACCCTCATGTGTTCATCTTTGAAATCTTTTACCATTAATTCGAACTGACTAACTTTTTAAAAGCACATTATGTGTATTTTCCTTTTTTTTTCAGCTTTGAAATCCTTTAAAAGGACTCACCAAAAGAGTTTTAATTATAAGTAGGTGTTATATATTTCTGTAAAAGTTCATTGACTTTCCAGCTAATGTTAATTAAGGTAGAGTAATTATTTTTAGATTTTAAAACCAAAATAAATTATGTTCTACAACTTTTTGTATTGTCAATACACGCTTGATATATAATCTAAACCTTACAATTATTTAATTATCATACTACTATAAATATATTCATACTTTATTATAATAAGGTATCAATTTTGACACAACCATGCAAGATATTATCCAACATAATGATTCGAATTACGTCTCTCAGATCGATAAGTAATTGATTGCTAAAATATCGCTATTCCACAAGTAAAATATTGACCGTATTAATATTGAACTATCGCGCCAGTATTTAAATAGAGTAGTACCGAAAGATTATCGGCAAAATCTGAAATGTCAAGGTCTTTCGAGATAAAATAATATTTTTTTTTATATATTCACTTAAATAAATATGGAAATAAATTTCTAACATTAAACTTTTACGCTCCTTATTTTTTAACCTTTTTGTCTAATTTATTATTTTAATTCTTTTAAAGTGAACGTATGCCGCCATTAATTCATATGTGCTGTTTATATATTTATATTCATAGCATAAATCTATAAATAATTCAAAACATAATATAATATAAAAAGAGGAAAGATATCTAAGCGCATTCTGAAAATAGAATTATTTCATATTATAAAAATAAAATATATATTAGATAAATTAAATTGAGGAATAATCAGCTAAAAAATATCTCCTCCCTAATCTATTTTGTGATATTTTAAAAAAAAATAATATTTTATTCCATTTATATCCATTTTTAGGATGTTTGCGTTCTATTATTAACTTTTTATATACACATACTATATATAATATGTATATACACAGAACTTGATGATATGTTATTAACATAAGGGAAAAACAGCGCAAACATACCAAACCATGCATGTAGCATTTCTGTCATATATTTGGTACACATTTCCAACCCCTATAGGTTTAAAAGTAATTTAATTTTTCACACTCAATAGTATACATATTGCATTTTATTACCATGTTTCATATTTTTTAGGTTTATTCCCATATTGTTTAACCTATTGATTATCTTGTCTTAATTGTAGAAAAAAAAAATTTCATTAGATAAATATTAAATAAAAGTTAAATCTCTCAAACTGTCAGATCGATAAGTAAATTTTTGTTAGTAAATAATTTTTTCGCTTATAGGAATCAATATTATTTACCTGCCTATTGATAGTAAACAAAAAACTCTTAGATCGATAAGTAAATGTTCTGTTAGTAAATATTTTATAGCTGAAGTGAACTAAATAGAATGATGCTTTGATAATAGAATAGAATAAAAGAATTTGAGATCCATATTCAAAGAGTTTATTTATTACAAATATATTTTTTTAACCAAGAACTAAACTATTCCATTGAGGTAATTTATTTTTAGAATTTATTTTTATATTTTATTATTTTTTTATATTAAAAAATACATTTTATGTATAATAAAAAAATATGAGAAAAGAAATTGAATGTTAAAGTCATTGGCCTTTATTACCATTTTATGACTTTTTTTTCTGAAAATTTGTGCAAGGAGTTAAAAGTATGAAATTTATCTTGATTTTTTATGAAACATTACTTTACTAAGAGGGAAAAATTATTGTAATAGTTTTATTTTTGGATATATATTTAATTTTATTTTTTAAGTTCTTTTTATGATAAATACACATCGCACCAAGTAAATTATTTTGGTTTAAGTAGTATTATATAGACTTACGTAAAATATCTGGATCTGAATAGACGTTGGACTTAAATTTGTTTTTAATTCAATCAAAATCAAAGTATAATTTCTTTGACTTTAAGGAAAAAAACCTATTTATCTATTTTAGAATTAAAGCTTCGAATTTTTCGTGTGGTGTTGTTTTCTCAATTTAAAGTAATTTTGTGATACCTAACTTTTTTGAACGTATAAATCTACAAGTATGAACGTATAAATATATAAGTAATTTGAAAACTAAACACCTCGACAAAATAATAAACAAAATTAAAAAGTAATTAATTTTTTTTGAAAATAAAATAGAAAAATAACTTAATTTTTCAACCATAATTTATTAGAACCAAAACATTTTTCTGTATCTGCACACACTTAATTTTTATAATGAAAACCCAAAAAATATTGATATTTGTAAAAGTTTTAATATTATTTTATTTAATAAAATAGTATTAATTAATTATAAGCCATATGGTCTCAATTTTAATAATAATTTTAGATCTAATTTCATTTTAATAGAAAATTTAAAACTTTTCTCTAATGTACTTTTAAATAGTTTTTTTTTTGAATTTATCTCAAAAATTTTCTATTTTAATAAAATGTTATTATTCCCAAAAAAAAAAAAAAAAAGGTATTATAATCTAAAATTAAAAATACGACTATGAATTTCATGTACCAAACGTACCAAAAACTATGTATTATTATTATTTTAAAACCATGAATAATTTTATTAAAATTTTTACCATTACCCACCATTATACTAATTATACGAATATGTATTTCTAAAATTTAAATTTAATTTTTTTTTTGCATAAATTTTCAGTTAAACAAAAAAATTATAAATTAATTCTGTTTGGCAAATTTTTTGGTATATATTAAAATAAAAGCTATGGTAGTTAGAAAAAATTTTAAATTTATAGCTAAAAAATGTATTTTAAATGATAAGCTTAGAAAAGAAAGTAGGTTCAACCTTAAAATAATATATCTTAATAAATTTGAAGTACTGGAACCAATATATGGAAATGTTTTATTTTTCGAAACCGCAAATGCCATATGGTTACAAGAATTGATGCAGCTACAAATTCAACAACCATCCAAGTTAAAAAATAAATTCAAAATTGAAACACAAAATATTGAAAAAATATGTTGAAATGGCAAAAATTTTCCTGATTTTCTTTATTTTTATAATAAAAATTATTTTGGATGCATAACTGATGTTCAAGTATGTAGTAGGTACATGTTGTACGGAAATTGATTTGATTAAAAACAAAATCAAAATTAAATTTATAAAAAAATTTAAATTGATTCGTATTTTTTTTTTAACTTCATTTAGTTGAAAATTCAATTTTAAAATTATATCGTTAAATAAACTTAATTACAATATTGTTCAGCTGCAGCCAACATTAATCGAAAAGACTAATAATAATAATTATTGTCCATAATTTTATTCAGAATAAAAACTATTGAGTTTGTCTTTCTAACAAACTGCAATTTTTTGGCGGATTCGAATTAGGTCGAAAAATTTAAACCAGATAATGTATTTTCTGCGGATTAATTAGAATTAAATTTTAAGTTAAAGTTGAATTTAAATCTTTAGATTAAAACTGAAGCCAGAAAAAAATATGTAAATATATATAGATAAAGGAATTGATATATCATAAATATACCAACACAATTTACGAACACTACTAAACTTAAAAATCATATCTAACTCGGATATTTAAGTTTTGAAAAGTTTTATTCCTTCATTTAATATCAATGAATTGTTATATGAAAATGGCAAGCATAAGGTTTTCGTTGAATAACCATATAATAACTTTAAGAAATGATTTACTTTAAAAAATGATTTACTTTAAAAAAAAAAATGATTTACTTAAAAAATATTCTCGAAATAACTTTAAAAATACTATGAATTTTAACATTTTTTATATGTATAGTATGTCGAGTCCTAAATATTTTTCAATAACATCGTCATTTTTGTTCTTTTTAAAAACATATGTATATAACTACAACCCATAAATTTAAAAATGTCATTCTTGTTGAGAAATTAATACGAATTGCATGATAGAAAATTTGAACAAAAATTAAGAAAACATTATGTATATTTTTTTAAGTGATTGATTGCATAGAAAATCGCGTACTAATGGAGCTATTCATGTAATTTTTTTTATTATTTTTATTTTTAAGCTTCATGATTCATTTTTAACCATCATTTTTAAAATTTTGTGCATACAAAAGCATCTATAGTTTTTCATCCGATTTTTTTTGTAAAATAAGATAATAGATAACTTTCCCACTTAATTAAAATAATAATTAATTTTCATCATTCTATTTTTTCAATAAAAAAAAAACAATTCTTAGAAAGACTATAAATGATACAAACAATTATTTTTATTAATTGATCTTTAAGCTGAAGAATAAAAAACGTTTGTCGGATCTGCCTGAATTATTTTCCTACTCATTTTCTTCATTGAGTACATTCATGGTTTCGGAATTACCTTTATATTTGTTTATCATATATATATTACTTAAATGTGGTTTCACAATCTTAATTAATTATATATTTCTGATTCACTTACAAAATTACATTATGATAGTATGTGTTCAATAAATCTTGTTCTACATTTTGAATCTATAATAATAAAATGAGGAGTTGAAACTAAAAGTATACCAAGAAAAGAATTATTTTCTTAAATTTCTAATTAAAAAATTCTCAATATAACTTTCTTGACCGGATTAAGTAATTTACACCAATAGATGACAAGTTGACAAGTTAACTTAATTATAATATCCCTATACCAAAAATGTTGTTTTCTTATAACATTTCTTTTTACTACTCTAATCCATATAAAGTTAGTTCATGAACACATAATTAAATTACATAATTTATTAAATAATAAATTCAGTCCAGTACAAGAAAAAAGGGTTGAGAATATCATTAATTTTTTTTTTTTTTTACATATATATTTTAATACCTTATGTTTACATAAAAATTATTTTATATAATGTTGAAAATAAAATAAAATAAAAAATTAAAATAAATAAATTACTTTAAATTTATTTATCATCGAATAATATTGCTTCTAATTTTTCCAATTGCCAAAAGGATGAAATAATAAAAATATCTTCTTTTTTTTTTTTTTTGATAAATTGATAATTTTTCGTTATTATTTTTTTTATAATATTTTTGTTTGAGTAAAGCTAAAATGCTTATCAGACCGTTGAATGAGAATCATTTGTTATATCTTTTTATTACAAATAAAAATTATAAGTAAAAATCGGGTAGCATGAATTACTAACTTATTTATTTATATTTTTAAAGTTTTTATATATATATTTTTTGTGTGATAGGCAAATCAGTTTAACCACCACTGTATTTTATTTTTATCGGCAATTCCAACGAATTCCGTACAACCATTATGCATTAATATTGTTCGAACTGAATTTAACATTTTTGTCTTCAGTAATTGAAATGTTTTTCAAAACTTCATTTTGCAGCTTCTCACAGAAATTAAAACAAAAAGAAATATAAAATTTCAATAAATTGTAGAAGTAAAAAATTCAGATGATCCATTTTACCCAACTATATAGAAACGGAATTATTCTACATTTACAAATGTTTGTAATTTAGGCTTCGAAATTTATTTTCCTAAAATATTTATGGTTCATAAATTTGAAAAATAACACACTTAATGAATTTTGTATCGAAATTAAGTTTAAGTGTTTGGCATGCAATATCCAACTTACAAAAAAAATAAAATATCTGTATATACAGAAATAAAAATTATCTTTCTTTAATAACTAATATACAAAAAAAAAATAACAAAATTACAATATTTAAATAAATTTTATAAAACGAAGGTATTTTAAAAAGCTTCAAGAAATATTTTAATAAACAAATAATAATAAACCTTATTTCTCAGTAGCATGTGTTTTCATAAAATTAAAAAAAAAAATATTATTCCTTAAAAAACAATAAATAAATTATTTTAACTTTAAATTGTTGAAAATAGATTAAAATTTGAATTTTTCAAATTATAAAAAATTTCCACGAACTTTTTTCAAAAGTTTATTTATAATTTTAAAATTGTGAAATTATTTAATGTTATGAGTTATGAGATATGAGTAGGTGAGGGTACCAAATTAGATTTTCTAAATTTAAGAAATCAAGCGTTTAGACCAGTGCTGTCCAACCAACCGCCCGCGGGCCATCATCCGGCCCGCGGAGTCTTTTAACCCGGCCCGTTAACTTTGGTTTGAAATTCAAAATGTTTCTCTAATATTTTTGTAGTATGTAAAAAAAAAATTGTAATGGAAATTTTCTACTTTCAAATCAAGATTTACTGCATAAAATTCAAATTATTTATTTCAAATTAAAAATTTTCTATTCTTAGATTTGATATTTGGAATGGAACGTGGTTAATTCGTTCCACATAAATTTCGGGTGACAAGAAAATTAAATTTATAGTTAAGAAATCAGATTAAGTGGATGTTGCCAGTAGTTTAACTTCTCTAAAAAAATTAATTCAAGGTCATCAAGATCATCATCATCACTGACAAAAGATCATCACAAAAAGATATCATTATAAATACAACATAATTTATATTCTTTAATTTAATTTTTTTCGTGTGTATAAACTTATTATTTACATTATTAATTTGAAGTAATTTTAATAATAAATATATTTTAATTTGTTTAAAAAAAAAAAATTGACTTTTGGCCCGCGGAACAAAATAAATTTTCGAAACGGCCCATTTTCAATTTAAGTTGGACACCCCTGGTTTAGACGATAATAATTCAACATTAATACTGGATTAATTAAAAAACTTTAGGTATAGTCAACTATATATGCCTTATACATTTTTGCAAAGGAAAAAGTAAATATTGTTAATTAAAATTTTTCGATCCCAGTCAACTTATTTAGAAAATAGTAATTTCATTTAAAATTTATATTAATTTTAGTCGAAGCGGAACAAGAATTAAAACTTTTCAATAAATGAAAAATTTATGTCGATAAACATAAAATTATTTTCTGCACGATTCTCTTTAATTTCGTCACATAAACAAGATTAAAGGTTATTTATATATAAATTTTTGTATAGTTCCTGAACAAAATCATCAAAATTAAGAAAATGAAAAACAATCAACAAACTAAGTAAATTTTTCATTCTCTTTAAATTTTTTGTTTATTTTTTTTTTTTTTTTAGATTCCTTAATGTTTTTAAAATATAAATTTTGGAATGAATTATGTTCTCCTGATAAATTACAAAATTTTTCGTATAACTCATTGTATAAGAACCAAATGGTACCATCCATAAATCTATGGTCCTTTTTTTAATTTTTGTTGTTAAAATAATAAATATATATGTAGGTATGTGTATAATAAAGAAATAATATTATGTTGTATAATGATTTTGAACACAAATATTATTTATAGTTGAATGAGGTTAGTTTATTAATTTAATTGAAAAAATAAAGTAATTTTATTTTAATTTCAATTATTTTATCAATTACACAACCAATATTGTTATCAAACATTATGCCTGTAGTTTTCTATATTGTCAAACACTCATAATATTTCAATAAACTTTCATTAAATTCCGATAGAAAAATCTTTTAATCTAATCTTTGATTTAAAAATTGGTTTAAGTAAAAATTCAAATGAGAAAGGTTATTTCATCTTTAAAGATTGTTAATCTAAATTAAACAACACACAAACATTAGAATTAAAATTCGAAGGGATGTACATTTTAATTTAATATCCTGTTATACCGTCTTAGGCTCGAAAGTTTTTTTTTGTTGATTTTGTTCTCACAATTATAATTTTCTAATTTGCATATTCTCGGATGTATTAATATCAAATTACAAACTCACTATATTCCACTAACACTATATTCCACTTACATGCCATGTTTGCCTTACATAATTTAACTTAATAAAAAGCTAAAATGTTGAACTATTCCTATATTATTACATTATTACATAGTTTCATAGAATATTTTTACCTAATTTAATGTAGGTATTCTAGTTTTTTTTCCTTATAATCAGATTTAATACCTATACTATACTATACTTTTTTATGTTTTTTCTTTTTCAAAAAAAAAACCACCTAAAATGTAATATTAAATTTTGCTTTTATATATGTATATTAAATAAATAAAACTAACACAAAAAAAAAATAATAATAATTTTGTATATTATTGGTTTTGTATATAGGCCACATTCCATTTCAATAAAACCACATTTAAATTTATTTAAATGTACTTCCACTTCCATCAATTGCCAGCTTAATATTAAGGGTACTATTAGTTTTTCAAAATCATAAAAATAAATTATTCAATATACATATAGAAAAATTGAAGTCAATTAAAACTAAATAAATTTTTTTTTTTTATGAAAACAAATTATTGGTTGGTTAAATAAATTTTTTTTTTGTATTTATTTTCATCAAAACTAATATCTAATAATTTTCAAATTAAGTATAGAAATCTGGGAACATTTTGGTGAACTTAAACTTAAAAAGAAAAAAAATAATTTTTTTCTATTTAACCAATAAATAATATTCATTTTTAAAATTGGAAAAAAATTCTTAGGAAAATGAGGAAGACGTAATAATTTGGATAAAAAATTTTAAAATAATTTTAATTCAGAAATTATTTATAATATTTCAAATTATGTAATACGACTTTTAATATTAAGTAACAAGAAATTCTTCTTTTTATTAAAAGAAAATGTTGCAAGGTAAATAATATAATATAGTTAATGTAAAAACTGTTGTATAAATATAAAATTTTTTTTAACATTAAATTCAATTAAATTGATTAAATACAAGCTTGAAAGATAATTTACATATTTACTTACGTTCTAGGTATCTTTAATTTTATTTATTTATTTTTTTTTTAAATAAATGTCCAGTTTTTATAACTTTGTCAATAATTGCTGCTTTCACATTTTTTTTTTTGTATTTATTTTATCAAACCATGCTGGAAACAAATGTCATTTTTGCATTTAAATGCAGAAAAACCACAATGTGAATTCAGATATTTTTGTGCATAAATATAAATTTGAAAACAAATCTAAATCTACAAATTTTAACTATAAAAATATTGTAAATTTGTATTTATGTTCTGTACAAATAAAAGTATCTATAGATATCTACAACATTTTGTAGATACATGTTCGTAAGTATTTGCATTATGTGTATTTTAGTAAAATAAGCGTACATCCAGTATATAGTTCTAGTTATTTTCATTTTTAAACACAGAGGAAAAAAGAAATATTTTGACAAAGTTCAAGTTGATAACACAACTATTGGTATATGTATATACAAGAATTATGTTTCGTCTTTATTTCGAAAACTTCGCTCTGCAGAAATTTCGTAATTCTGAGTATAAAAAAAAAGTTATTATGAAGATTAATAATCTTTCTAATTATTTCTGATTTTGAGATATGAAATTATTTGTAATCATTATCCTTGAATTAGATTTAGGTATTATTAATTAAGGAGTAAATTCATTGAAGCATTAATAAATGACAAGAAGCATGCCGCACACTACATGTTGCCTCATTGGAATTCCGCCTTTATCAAATTCTGGATAATATTTTTTATCATCATAGAAAATTTTTCTCAGTGGGTTTCATGTCTGGTTTCCCATATAAAATAAATTTACATAAATGAAAAATTTTTTAAAACCAAAATATACGTATCTCTATTCAATCATGTGAGGAAAGAAGTCAAAAGGGTATGGAAAAAAAAATTATGCATTCAATGTTTCTTCGGAAGGAGAGATTATTATTAGATTCTTAGGGTTTTAAGTATAATGTGGCTTTTTATTAGATTGAATTTTTATTAAATTTTGGTCTTTTGGGTGTTCACGTTTACATGTTATAGTCAAATTATATGCACACAACATAACCGTTTTTTGAAGCATAAAGTTTTTCTAAATATTTTTTTTTTTTAATTTAAAATTGTGTGTAAAGAGGAATCTATGAAGTTTTTCTATGTTTCCATATTATTTACATAATATTAACAATAAAAATTGTTTGCTAACAATGTTTAATAAATAGGTGTATGTATATTGCATATTGTAAATAATAAAAATAATTTAAAAATTCTATAAATCCTGAGTATATGAATATTTGTTTATAGTTTATTGGAAAAATTATGACGTACAGCGGCGGCTATACTGATATTTCTAAATTAATACTATTAAACTGTATTTATTAATGAAAATGTTTTCATATTTATCCGGTTATAGAGTGTAAATCCTTCAATGCGATATGCTAATACCCATTTAGTTATATATCATATACAAATATTTTAATTTTAGACAACAAGCGAATCCTTGGACACATTTGGGGTCTAAGGTCTAACAATTTGTTTTAATTCCTCTAAACGGCATATGTCTACCGAATACATTAATTTTAATTAAAAAAATTTTAAATGTAGTTATAAATCTTACATGAAAATTATTCAGACCCTCTTGGTTGGCTGCCACTACCGATCCGAAGTTTTTAGTCTCATCCTTTAGTCGAGGTGAAAGAGACGAATTTGCGCGTACTTATAAGTTATAAGAATTTTAAAGGTGGACTGACTGATGTACATTTAATGAAACCATGTAGGCCCCTTTTTCATTTTTGAGCGAAAACGAGCTAAAAATGATTTGTACCTCACATAGTGAATTTTTTTTACGTTATTTTGAAAAGATTCATATTTTTTAATATAAATTTCTCTGAAAAGCTAACACTTACTTGGTGTGATTTTTTGTCAATTTAAAATGTTAATACTTTACACTTAACAATATAAAATATTTCATAACAATAAGAGCAACATCAAAGGATTGAAAATTCAGGAAATCTATATATTTTTCTAACAATGAAAAACGTACCAAAATAAGTATATACACAATGAGATGAGATATCTAAAACAATTTTCTGGTATTTTTATTTGTAAAAAAGAAATTAATAAATTTTTGAATGCCAACGCCAAACAGCATTTTGCATTTAATGAACATTGCTATTTTATATTAAATTAACTACATATGGTAATATATAAAATTTAACTTTTACGTACAAACTTTGTGCACCTGATTCAGAAAAACATAAAATAATTTGAAATAAAATTTGTCTTTTGAGATATTGTATATTTGAAAGAACAACGAATGGATATGGTGTGAAAGACTTCTTTCTTTCAGAGAGATTCAAACTTGTTTATTTACTTATTTTTGAAACTTACAACTTATTACTAAATGTACGGTTATAAATATTCATATCTAAGTTACAAACGATCTCAGAACACATAAGTTTTTGATTTTAATATAGAAATTTTATATAATGTTTGATAAGAGAAATAAAGAACTTATTAATAATTCTATGTATATTATTATTTTTTATATATTTAAATTAAAATATTTATAAATTTACAATTAAATTTGAGAAAATAAGCTAATTAAAAATATTTTCTATAAATTATAGATCTCAGTTTCTATTTTAGCATTTGTTGCACACGGATATATAAATATATATAAATATAATAATTTGTATTTAAATTTGAATTTAATAAATTAACATCATGAACAACGAATTGCGATTCAATTTTTATTGTACAGAACAACGTACACGTAATCTTTGTATATTGTTGATTTTTGAAATTGTTGAGCTGATAAAAATTTCTATTAACATTTTTTATGAATTTGAAAAATAAATATGTTTATATTGTAATAATGTGTATTCGATATTTAAAATAAGTACGGCTCCAAAAAAAGTGACCTCAAATTGACCAAACTGGTTTCAAATTAACTATATAACTAATTGTCAAAGTACCTGACGAATCCAATATCAGAATGTATAGTACTAAGGAATATCGCTACACAAAACCATCAATGAGAAAAAAAATATTTTCACACAAATTAAAAAAAAAAAAAACTTCATTTAGTAACATTATACGATTATACCTACAACAAATAAAGAAGAAAAAAAATAAGAAAAATAAAGAAGGAAAATAATAGTAATAAAAATGATGACGGCAGAAAATTTTATTACATACATATATTAATACCAGAATTCTTAAATATGCGAATGTGCTTATGGTTTGCACTATAAAACAGAAGCAATAATAATGACCAAAGTTGTTTGGTTAAATATTTTGCGGTTTAGTTTTCTAAAATTATTACACAATAATTATGTTGTTAAGAGGTTTCATGAGCAGCCATATTATTGCAAAATTCTGCATAATAAAAAAAAACTAAATTTAATTATTCTCTTAATTTATATTACTTTATAATATAAAATTTATGTAATTATGTATAAAAGAACCACAAAACTTAATTTTCTATTTGTCTAATTTCAAAAATAATATCATTTGAATAAAAATGATATTGAACAATAAATATTTTTTTTTTTGATGTCTTTGAACTTTATTTTTGTTTTTTAAAACATATTCGTTTTAAGTTCACCATGTATGAAATGAACTCACGACCAAACATGCCGTCATAGTCGTAAAATATCACAATCAATACCAATTCCACTACATTATGCAGGTCGGCACGTTAATTAAATTAGTTTAATTTATTATGAACAAGCTATTAGACTTTACTATTACCTATTAGATTTTACTATAACTAGGAAATAAAACCCGAAGGAAAATCTGCTAAAAAAGATATCAGACAAAAAAAATTGCGTTATTGTATAATCTGCTGAAAATTTTGCATTTATTATTAATTATATAAACGAAAAAAAAAACTCATTGGAACCAGCTTATATAACTAAAATTGCAATAATTTCTGAGTATGTACTCAAAAAGTCAAAATCTTAAATACATAATAGTCTGTTCAAAAATATATAACAAATGAATTGTAGAAAAATTTGCTAATCGAAAATTATAATTTTTATTGTTTTTCTACCGAAAAATATATAACAAAAAATATATTTGTCTATATAATATGTTTTTCTTAAAACTTTATAACAAATATTGCTATATAATCATATGAACAGATATATTAAAAAGTTAAACTATTAGCTATTATTATTTGCTATGATAAATAACGTTATTCACTAGTTCGATTTGAACTATATGCATACATAGAAAATATAGCTGATCCAAATATCTTTTTTTTTTCAATGTAATAATTAATATGTCCTTAAATGTATAGTAAATGAATAGCAGCAAAAGTTGGTATGCCCAAATTATAGTTAAAATATTGTAGTAGAAAAAAATTTTGGACATAGATAGATTAAATATTATTATAGTTTTTATTAAAAAAATTATTATTTTGATAGAAAATGAGCTTCGAATATTTTTATAGCAAATATTGATATAATCATATGGATAGATGTATTAAAAAGTAGAAGTACGAGTTCTTTTCTCTTCCTAAATAGCTAATCTTTCTAAAGCTATCCATTACATCGATTTGACCTACATATACATATACGATATACCGGGTAATATAAAGAATTTATAGATACGACAGAATGTACCAGCATAATTACATTACAACGCCATATTGCATCAAAAAATCTTAATCATATCAGACTGTAATTTATATTATATGTATGTAGGTTTGCAATAACAGAAAACAATGTTAACAATAAATTTTTCAATATATGAATCAAAAAACTTGAAAAGAACAGCAATTTCATTACGCCCAATTTTTAACCAGCCGTACCTACATAAAAAAAATTCTAGCCACCCCATAAAAACAATAAAAATAAAAACAAAAAAAAATAAAACATTAATTTTTTGGACAATATTATGTTTTTGTTTTTTTTTTTAGAACGGAAAAACAAAACAACAAATAGTATACAAATTGAAAATCTAATTAAGAAGCCTTGACCAGAAAAAAAAAAAAACACAAATGAAAATTTCAATGTTTCACTATGTCTATAATACTATAGGAACGAAAAAAAATTGTATTTTTGTTTTCACTTAAATTGTACGTATGAGAGAAATATTTAAGGGTGAACATTTTTTTTTTTTTGATTATTTTCCCTCCAAATGACTGAAATTAAATATTATCTAAATCAATGTTATTGCACATTTAGCACCAAAAAATAAAAAAAAATCCTAAAATAAAATAAAGAAAATTATAGGTATAGAAATAATATTAAATGGATTTTTTTTATTTTATTTTTTATTTTGATTGTAAAAAATTAGCAATTCAAAATAAAACAAAAAAAAAAAAACATATATAAAAACAAAAAAAATAAATAAAAAACAAAACGAAATAAATAAATTTAAGAGGTAAATTTGCCTAATCAATTTGATTCAGGAAAAACCTAATTTGCATATTCGTTCTTTGTTTTCTAAAATACCTAAAAAAAAAAATTTATTTATTTTTATATTTTTGGAATATATATTCTATGTATTTTCTTTTATGGCATAAATATTCCCATATACTAACATAATATATTTATGTAGATTTGTGTTATTTTTCTCTACATAAAAGCATTTCAATTTCCATATAACAAAAATCATTGCTTCAAATTTGATTTTAATTAGAATGTTTTTGTTTTTTTTTTTTCTGTTTTTTGAAGGTAATTTTTTTTTTTTTTTAATAATATTTCTTTCTGTATTTGTTCTATGCCATGTATAAATTTAGATACCACATACTCATTTTACAATATGTACTATAGACAAGAAGAATCAAAATATTCAAAATTGATATATGTATGTACAGAACATACAAACAGAGTATAATAAAAGTCGAAAACACCATAATTAAAATAAATTATTTGATTTTCATGTGCAAACAGTGGTTTTGATTTTAACCAATATTAGTTATTTTTCTTTAAATTTTTTTTTTTTTTTTTAATTTCCTGTAGATTTTTTATTTAAAAAATTTATTTTTTTTTAATCCTTAAATTGAAGAATAAATATAATAAAGAGATAAATAGGAATTTGATTTTGGGTTTAGTTAATTTTGACTATAATATGATTATTGACTTAGAGGAAAAAAAAATTTGTTGTTTTAGTTATTTTTAATTTTAAAGAAATATTTTTCTCGAATATGAAAATTCATAATTATATTCTCTGTTAGACAAAGAGATGAGTATTCACCCGGTTCTATAAAACAAGTTCAAATAACTTGTTTTTAGTTCTGTTACGACTTTTTTCTATATGTTTTCATATTTACAACTGCATATATATATACTTATTGGTCTTATTGTCAATGCAGAAGTATACCTAGTTCTGTTTTTGGATTATTTTCTAGCCTTGGTAGTAAATTAACCTAAAAAATTAAGCTTAAATAAAGTTCTACTATATATGTAATTATATAGATTTTATTTAATACGTAAATAAATTAAATTTTTTATGTTTTATTGATATGTACTGATCCAATAAAAGAAACCTTTGTAAATGTTCACGATTAATTGGTTAAAATTTGAATTGTTGAGTTTCAACCAAAGATTAAGTTTTACTAACAGTAATCAAACGTTTTCACGAACTTTTTCAGTCAAAATTTATATAAAAAATATATGAAAAAAAATACAGAAAAAACTTATTTTCTGATGTGATCTCGAAATTGATATTATAGTAAGTTCGACTTGTTTTTCTTTCAACATTTTTGCTGTAATATAATTTGAAATTAATATTTTATTTGACTTGCGAATTTTTGGACTTTGCGGGCAGTTCGAGCTCGAACTGATATCTTAAATTTTATTTTTTATTATTTCTTTTTATTAAATTTAATGAGTAAAATAATATTGTGAAATAAATAATGAAATTAATAACATTTATGTTTTATAAGAAAACTAATATTATTCACGTTTTTTTAAATTAAATGAATAAATGAAAATTAATAATAAACATATTTGCGCTTTATTTTTCATATTTCATAAACCATATTATTTTTCACAACGAAATATCCTTGTGTTTAATAAATATTTTAGATTTATAATAATAAAAGGGAATATATGTTTTGTTGCAATCAAATTTGAAAATATTGTTTTGTAACCACATTTAATAATTTAAAGCTGTTTGTAATTTAACGTGTAAAATAATAAATATTATATATTTAGAAAAATATTTAGAAAAATACTTCCACTCAGGAATCTATTCTTCTATAAAGTTCTAAAAACATTTTTTATTCGAGGGGGACATTTAATTTAAGAAGTAGTAATGTATATAGTTTGAGAAATAATCAAGGTTTTTTTATGGCTGTTCCAACCTTTAGAACTACGGCATACAGAAACTTTTATTCCATCATATCTTGGAGACTTTTTAACAGGCTCCCAGCATCACTTAGAGGGCTAGGATTGTTGAACGCTTTTATAAATAATGTAAAATTATGGCTTCTGAATTTTGATCATAGCAATATTGAGAATGTCTTTAACGTCTAGTTTACTGTTTTCGCCTCTTTGATTTTGATTTTTTTTTGTTTTAATAATTAATGTAAATTTTAAAGTTAAAAATATCTTGTATATTTTATTTTATTTAATTTTGTTACCCCACATTCATTAAATTAATTGTAGATATTTTCTTTAGATGTGACATCTAATACTATTTGTTTCAAATACCAGATGTCACTAACTATTTATCTTATTTTTCTTGATACATTCATATTGTAAGATTGAATAATATTATAAATAAGTGCAACTTATGTATTAGGATTGTAAGATGAATAAAGAACTAATAATAATAATAATAATAATAATAAAGTAAAGAATCCCAGGTTAATTAGAAATGGTGCAAGGTAATCAGAAACGTTTATAATTTAGTTGGATTCGAAATTAAACGTAATTGTACGGTTTGTGGAGTGCACCAGCATATAAAAACATGTACTTTGACTAAAAATGTATGTCATCAGCCTGGGTTGTTGCACATAATATTCTTATTATATGCATTTCAAAACCATCAATTCAATCGTTTGTTTTTGCATAATTTACATTACCAAAAATTAATTTAGTCTTATGCATTATATGCAGATTCATGTAGGAATAAAAAAAAATTGTTTTCAAATTAGATATTGCGCATATTTTAAAAATCATTTTTTTTTTAGTATATAAATGTTCGTTGACAATAAGTAGTATGTAGAATGTGCATTTTATACATCTGTATTCATAACCCAAATATACATGTAAAGGTTCTAAGATTTTCGAAATATATATAAAAACATGGTTCTGAATTTTATGTTCTTATTTTTCGAATTTTTTTATACTTTTTCCTGCGTTTTAATACCTGAATAATATCAATTATTTACACTATTCTTCGATTCATTATAATCTCATCATATGATTTTTTTTCGGTACACTTGAAGTTTCTAGATATAATGATAATGAATGACTAATCAGAGCGGTGTGCCTTTCTTTTGTTATTAATTTTGACTTATTTACAAGCTAAATTTTTTTTTAAATTAATTTGAAACTCTTTCAAAAATTTATGCATAACAAATTAAATTCTTAGAGATATATAAAAATATATTCCTTTTTTTTTTTCATGTACAAAATGCACTAATAATATTCAAAGTTGAAGCAATTCATTTTAATTTTCCCCAAGTAATGTAAAATGATATTATTTTTTTTTAATATTCATGCATTTATAAATAGTTAAAGGACCTCAGGACTTTTTAATTCTATATGCAGACAGTCACTGGTGCATACATAATATGGTATAATAAGGAATGAATGAAAGGAAAAAGTAATCAAATTTTTTTGAGAAAAATATTTTGAATTAGATTTTTGGTATTTTCATTATTCATATTACAAATTACATACATATATATACTTTATTATTCTTATATGTCAAGGCAAAGTGCAAAATTAAATGCAGTTAATTATTTCAGAAAATTCAAATTTTGTTCCAAAAAAACTAACCTTAGTTAAAATAGGAATTTAAAATAAGTATCTACTTTTACTATATTTTATATTATATACATATATAATGTAATCAATCTTATTTTCAAAAACTTGTTTTCTATGTAGATAAAATTTTAAATAAAATTTGGTACTGATGTTCATTGTGGACAATCCTAAAAACGACAAAATTTAATTATATTTTCTATCAAGTAAATGTTAGTAATGAATTGCTTGTAACTATAACTAATAAAAAACAAAATAATACCGAAATTTTCTAACAACCTTAATATAGTTTTCCAAAGCAACAAAGCTTAATCAGAAAATATTTACATATGTTACCTTTGAGGCAATAGAATTCAATATAAACTTAATTCAAAAATTCAGAATAGAATTACAAATTTTCAATAACTTCATTTATGTTCTCATGTATGTACATTATAATTTAAAACACTTATTTGAAAAACAAAATAAAGTATATAAAAATATTTTTTTAGCGATACCTTAGTTATCTATTTATCAATAAACACCAAACAGAAACTAGATAGTGAATCCTATTATATAAAATTATTTATTGTCATTCATGGATTTTATACAATTTTCTATAAAACTAAGCTTTGTAATGAACTATTGAATTCAAACGAGTAAAACTCAAGGTGAAAAAAAAATAGCACTAGAATAATTTATGAGGTATTTTACCCATAGATTTTATATTAATATAATAGAACTTTTCAGTATGAATTTTATTATTTATCTTTATATATAAAATTATGTATTCCCATATTCAATTTCGATTAAAGTTAATTTTTTCTCATAATTTCGACAGAATATATTGATGCACAAATAATTTATTTTTTAATACATTGGTTTTTACTACTTTGGCCATTATAAAATAAATATATTTTGCCGGTCGGAAAAATGTTCAATGTGGGCTACACGAAACCCATCTCTGGTTTAGCACTAGATTTTGTTTACATTCTTTAAATAGTACTGGTGTTGGTGTGCGGCAGAATCTAACTAATAATACTTAACTAAAGAATTTCAGTCTGAAAATTAAACAAAAAAAAATTAATAAATTTATAATTAAAAAGTCTGTTTTATTATTTTTTAAAAAATACATATTTTTACTTTATTTTTTAGGATTTTGCTCCATTCTGTGTTAGAATTTATTTTTTTTATTTTTTTTTTTATTTTATTTTTTTTATGTTTTTGTATTTAGATATACATTTTTTTTAGAGAATTTTAAATTTAATATATTTAAAATTTTACTATTAAAATTTCTTTTCTTTTTTTTCATAATATTAACATTATTTTATATTTCGATATTTTGTGAAATTTTTTTTTCTTTTTATTTATTTTTTTTTTATTATTAACTTTTACATTTTGTCTGTCTTCTTAATTTTTAACATTTGATAATAAATAATTTTTATTTCATTTACTTAATATTAATATTAAATTCAAATAAAAAAATTCTAACTATATGATCTAATTTTATATATATATAATTTTTATTTAACAAAATTTATAAATATTTTAATTTTTTATTTTTTTAATTACAAAATATTTTAAAAATTTGATAGAAAAATTATAAAATAAATTAAATTAATAAATATATATAACAAATTTTGATTCAAATTTAAAGGGAGAAAAACAATGTCTGACAAAGAAATAAAAATATTTTATATATCAGTGCTGACGTTGTAATATGTTCTCTCCTAAACATCGTCATACTCATATAAGAAATTAAAAAAAAATTATGCCTGATGATGATATTTATTTTATATACCATAATGCGATATCAAATTTTAGTATAATTCGTATTAAAAACATTGCCCATTACCCGAATTTAATCTTTGATTCGATAAAATTTTCTTGCAAAATTTTATTTCTTATGCTAGAGATAGAGTCGACGTAATTCACGCGCGTATGCGCGCGTAAAAAAAATAAAAAAAACCTGTTTTTTTTACCTGTTATGCTCAACGCCGTTCACATGCGAAAAACAAAAGAGAAAAATGTCAACAATAAAATAAAAGAAAAATAAATTCAAAAAAAAATCTAATTCAATTTTAATTTCTTTTGATTAATTTTAATTTGATCTTCTTGTTAAAGAATTAATAAAAATAAAGTTATAAATTAAATAAAATACAACAATAATTACAATTTTATAATTTTTAATAAAAAAGCAAATTTTTATAAAAATTTAAAAAAATAAAATTAAATTCCTAATTCCCGAAATTCTGTTTGTAATATTTTTATAATGCTTTTTAATTTATTTATAACTTAATAAAACATAAAAAATTTGAATAAATTTGCAATAAATAATTATTTAATTTTTTTTTTTTAATATAATTATATTTATGAACTTTTTTATTTTATTAAATAATTATTTGTTTGTAAAATTTTTTTTTCTAAATACAACAAAATAAACAACAATTTTTTTTTCTAATTACAACAAAATAAACAACACAATTATAAACAAATGATTTCCACATGTACGGCGTAAAATACTGGGAAAGTTAAAATATTTCAACTTTTACGCGCGTAAGCTACGTTTTACGTCGTTGAGTATAGCCGGTCTCATACATTTTCATACAATTTGATTTTTTACGTGCGTACACGCGCGTGAATTACGTCGACTCTATCTCTAGCATTACATAAGAAAAATATTGTTTTATTGTAAATGAAAATTTAAGGAGAACAAGAGATCTTTTACACTACCTAAAATATACATACTATAGACATTGGAAATTTCTAAATTTTTGGGAACAAACTTTTCAATACATAATTAATTATTTTAACAATATCGTTAATATTTCTAGTTTTCCACACAGCTCTAATATAAATATTTCTAGTTTTCCACACTTAAATTAATTTTTTTTTTAAATTTATGGAAATTGGAAGAAAGTTGAGAAACTCAATTCATATTAATGCGAAAAGAAAGAAATTAGATATGCTAATTTGATTAATCAATAAAATTTGTGTAGAGATATATAATTTAGGTATATGGTTTTTAAGTCTTATGAAAACTTGCTTCTTTGGACTCTTTGCAACTCAGGCAAGGGCAGTTCGACATTATGGTTATTCTAACAAAAAAAAATTAGTTCTTTCTTTAAAATATAATAATAATATTTTGTATATAATTCGTTTTTATGATTGTGATTTAACAATATAAAGATAATCCTAGTAGTAATAAGATATTTATTAAATTTTAACAAATATTCTTTTTAAGAATCAAAAATATTTTAATATATTAATTCATATATATATATACATATATTTATTTTATTTTTTTCACAGTTGTATTTCAATTATTTTTAATCAGTTATTTACATATTTACATTTAAAATAGTTTGTAAGTAAACGACTGCAACACAGATAAACAAATAATATGCTTGAAATTTTTAATTTATTGATAATTCAGAAGTTTTTTTTTATTACGAATTAATTTGCAATAAGTATTTTTCGTTATAAGTCTTTCATTAAATGAGTGCTGTTATTTAAATTATTTGATATCTGAACTATATTAGTATATTATACGAATACACAGGGAGGCAAGAGCCTCGGGAAGTATTGTGATTAACTTAATAATACACAAAATCTACATTTATATAATATAAATTTTACTTTGATCAATATTTTTAATGAAGATTTTTATGAAACATTGCCTACACTTAATATGCAATTTAAAATATATTTTATGTCAATTTAAACTCAAAAAAGACAATGTCGCAGCGAATAAATAAAAAATTATATAGCACCAGGCAAATTTATTATTTATAAGTCCAAATACATGTTGCTTAATTAATCCGTGAAAATTAAAAACTTGGTCTCAAAAAATTTTGTATATTACTTTTAAGTTAATCTGAAATAAATTGAAGGATCGTCTGAATAGTCAGTCACATTTATTTCATTACATACGTATATTATGTATTGGTCGTTTTCATCAACCTACAATAACAACTGTATTTCAAAAGAACAAAATATTATTTCTTTATTGAGGTTAAGAATCATTTTTACACCTCAATAATTTTAGCTTTGTAATTTTTTAATGTTATTTATGCAATAAAAAAAAACAAGATTTTGAAAAAAATTTTTGATAACGACAAAGAAAGATGTGTAATATGTTTCATAAATTCAAGTATTTATTTCTTTTGGGACTTGAAGCGAATTATCGAAGTACTATATTTATTAATATCTCATATCAGAATTACGTAAAAAATCCATAGTTTGAGAATTTTTTTTTATTATAAAATTGGTTAAAAAGTATTTGTATACCTATATATAAAATTAATTGAAAAAAAAAATCAATTAATTATTAAAAAAATTATGTAAATATCAGATATCTGTTTGTTCGGCAATTAAAAACAAGCCCAATAATTAATGAAAATCATAATAAAAAAAATTATATTTGTTTATCTTTGAATCATGAAATATTAATTTTACGTAATTAATAAATATTTTAATAGATTTTTTTTTTTGTACAAAAAAAAGAATATATTTAAAAAATTATTATAATTATATATAATATATTCATTTATAATATATACTTATTTATTTATGAATTTTTTTTGTATTCATAATAATAATAATTTTTTTTTTTGTTTAAATTTGGAATTTGAACACGTTCATTACAACACCTAATTAATTAATTAATTTATTTATTTTTATTAAATTATTATTATTTATATATTATATATTTTTAATTTATTAATTAATTAATTAATTTATTTTTAAATATACATCTAAAATTTATTTTAGAAATTAAAGTTAAGTTTTTTTTTTTTTTTTGATTATTTCTATATGTAATTTTTTTTTTATATAAATTATAAATTAATTTATTTATTAACATGAAAAAAAATAATAAAAAATTCAGATAATCCTAAGTTAAAAAAAGAGGCCTGAAATGGAAGAAAAAAGTTGTATAAGCAAAAAGTTAGTTTTTCATAACAATAATTGTATAAATGGTCGCCGTAAATGTGAATGATTATCGCGTAAAAAATTTTAATTGAGATTTAAGTAAAATTTTAATTAATTTAATAATTTTATCTCATATTCTTATTATTATATAAGTTAATAATATTCACACATGTTAAAAAAAAAATCATTCACAACTACAACGACGACATTGTGTGTTTTCAATGACTGAAATAATCTATAATGTGGATTGGCAATATAGAGAAAATCATTGTGTCAGAAATTTTAAATATTAAAAATTTATTATTTTCCATTTCTTAAAATTTTAATTAAACATTTGGGAAAATTTGAAAAGCAAAAAAAAAAAATTAAATTATTTATGTAAAAGAAAAAATGTTCTTGAAATATTAACTAGAATTTAAAAAAGATTAAATATACAAAAATTATTTACTAAATTCTTTAATTTCAAATGTAATAAATACAAAGATTATATTTTATTCCCTATTTACCTAAAAGCTAATGTATTTATTAAAATACATGGAACCAGTAAATTATAAAATATCGTTGCGATTCTATCTGCTGACGATGTTTTTCTTCTCGATATTGCTGCCGTATTGTCTCCTTTAAAGAAAAAGAAAAAACAAATTAAAAATAATTAAAGAATATAAATTAAAGTATGTATATTAATATAATATGTTGGTTGAATATATAGAATCTCTTGAATTATATGCATTTTCCTGTCGAAAACAACAAAGCTTAAGACTAACAAACATATATTTACGAAAATATTTGTTTTATATCAAATTTTTTCATACTTAAACACTTCTTTGCAAATAAAACTTTTCAAAGAATTTTACTATGAAAACATTTTACATTTCGAAAATATGTACCTTCAAATCTGTCAATTAGAATCTTTTTGCATTTAGGTATTAATAAGTTTAATTGCTTGCCTCATAAATATAAGCTTTATTTCAAACTGCAGTCAAAAGTTCTTTTATCATCAAAGTGCAATTTCAGAATCATTATAGTTCTGGATTTGATTTAATAAAATGTCAGGCGAAAAATATTTCCATTTGAAACTCCAATTTATTGGAATAAAACCAAAATAAATCATAAACTTTTGTATAGAGAAATAAATGTATTTAAAAAAAATGTTTCCAACATAAGCTTTTAAAATAACCTTGTGTAATAATATTCATGCAAAAAGATATGACACAAAAATAGAAGATTAAAGTATATTTTCGAAAAACAATTTTTTATAAATATAAATTTTGCGAAAATATTTTATAAAACTCTGTAAAATAGATAATTTATCTCTTGGATAGCATATAATTAAAAAAAAAATTCGTTTTTAGGTATTTGTACAGCTGAAGATAATTCTATTTAAAATGAAAAAAAAATTCAAATCTTTATATCAATATTCTAATTCATTATTTGAGCTTGTTTTCAAAATCCAAAAAAAAAAAAATAAAGAATTTTGGTTCCCAATAGTAAAATTATAAAGACTTGCCGTAAATAGATAAAGCTTTGTTATTAAAGGTAATAGACCATTTATGAACTAATGTTATGTATAATAATAAGTATAAGTATAATAATTAAATTATACATATGATCTTCATAATGAAGTACACATTATAATTTTTAAATCAATTATAAAATTTTCTTTTCAAAATTCTTGGAACATAAAATTTAACTCAGTCTAATTTAATTCAAAAATAATTTCTGGTCCTGTTTTAATAGAATAAAAAATTTTTTTTTTTATAATATATTTTTTTTTTACACAATTATCCTTATGCAGACTACAGACTTGAGAAAAAAAAATTCAGTTTTTTTTCACCAGATTTAAATTCTTGTAAGGACATAATGGAAAGTATTAGGATTTTTTTTAATGTTTTTTTTTTACCATATATAGTTAAAAAAAAGGATTCTGAAAACAGAATTTAGCATATTTTTTAGTTCATTCTCTATGTGCTTTTGGCTACACTCCAAATTTAAAACAATGACATTAAGAACTAAAAGATTTCAGCTCTTTTTGGTCGAAAAATTAAAGTGAAATCTTATATTGACTTAGGTTAAGCAATCAATAATTCAATATGATACTTTAGGTTACCAGTTAACTAACTGCACTCATTTATTAAATTGACGTTTCAAGAGCTTTATATAAATCAACTCATTGTCAACTAAGAAACTTTCATTGTCTGTCTTTACAATATATAGATAATATTTATTTCTTGACTAATTCCCTGCCCAACAACATTGTGGATTAGGAAATTTTTATCCTAAGGGAAAATAATATTTAAAATATCAATCCTCTCTCCATCCATTTATGTTATTCGATGGAAAATTTTATTTTTGGAAAATTTATTTTCACTTTAATCTCCTTTGACATGAAACATGTTTTTCTAAATGAAAATTGCAATTTTTTACTTGAAAAAATTTTATGCTCTACCACAAAACCATAAAATTCACTATTTAATTACATAAAAGAATTTTTTATCAAACCATTAAGAACGTTTTTTTGTAATTAAATTAGATTAAATTTTCCAGATAAACTATGGAAGAAAATCATCGTTTAAAAACTAAAAAAAAAAAACGAAAAACTAAAAACGGAAATAGATTTCAATTTTAATTTTATTTTCTGGGGTAAATCAATGCCAAATACAATTCTTGGCAAATAGGTAAGTAAAAGGTGCATTATTTTCCATTTTATTATACAAAAATATATAGATAAAATTTTACAATATTGTAGTTATATTATAGTTTAAGGTAAATCAATTATGTATAATTTTTTTTTTTTTAATAATATAAAATAGTTTGCATTTTAATAATATTAATAAGATGGAAACATGATGTGAACCTCAATATTGCTAAGCACTGTTGTTATCATATATAAATAGTTTTGCAAACATGAAATGAAATTTTCTAAATTAATTTTCTAACTTAATAAAAATTAGGAAAATTTAACCTTTTTATGTCATGGAAAACAACAACCTTTTTAATGTTTTTAATTTTACTAATTCTTTATTATAACATTGAAAATATGAACTGGCGCAAATGTCATCACTCTTCTACTACTTTTAAAATATTTAATGTAATGTCATGTTAAATTGGGCCACAAAAATGAAATTTCGCTCAATTTCGAAATTCAGTTCATTAAAGAATAATAAATGTGTCTGGTCTGGAATAATATATGTAATTGGAAAAATTGAAGCCTTGAAAAGACTTATTTAGAAAAGTTTTATGATAATCCTCATATACAGAAAATAAGATACACAGATTTATTTTTTATTCCAAAATAATTCAAAGAACCAATTTGTATGTTATTTTAATCTTGAAGAAAAAAAAAGTTAAGTTAAAAAAAATAATTTTTTCGAACCATTTTTTCTTTCTTATTCCTCAACACCGTTTTCAAAATCCCTCACGTACTTAAAAAGTGGCTATTTAAGATTCATTTTATGTAACATTTTGTTTTTTTTATCTTTGTTTTTTTTTTTTTTTTCCAACAAAAGCCATAATCATTATCAGGTCATCAAGAAACCATAAAAAAAAAAGTACAAGAAAAGAAAATCGAATGAACAGAAATTAAAAAAAATAAAATAAAATAAAAGCACTTTAGTTTTTCTTTTTTTATTTTTATTTTTTTCCACAGTTACTTTTATTTAAAAAAAAAAAAAAGAAAAAATTATTTCCTTAACATAAAATCCTGTATATGTGTACAGTATACCTAGTGTAGCTGAAGTAACTACATTAAGAAAATTATTTAGAAAGTGTTGCGGAATAAAAAACAAAAAAAAAAAAAACAAAGAAATAATAAAAATAAAAATTAAAATGAAATGATAAGAGGAATCCTAGGCGATGATGATGAGCTCAATACGTAAAAAAAAAGGCGAAAAACATATTAACCTGTTTTTCTTTTCTAATAGAAATACATACGAACATAAGAAATGAACAGAAAATCTTATGTTTTTTTTTTGTTTTTGGAATTCAACATGAAATCGAATAGAGAGAAGAAGAATAAAAAAAATATATAAAACCCAAAGTAAAACTTTTTCATTAAAATTTTATTTCATATACTTTGGTATAAAACAAATAATTTTTTTTTAAAGGTATATGATGTTTTTATAATATATAAATATAGGAATATATATAATATTGGTTAAATGAAAAAGTTTTTATATATATATTTTTTTTTTCAATCAAAGTAAATGCATTACAAAAGCTCTGCTGTGTAATGCTTGTATGTTTTACCATAAAATTTCTTTATTTTATTTTTCATTTTTTTTTTTTTTGGCAGAGTTTTCAACTAATTGAAGGAATTCTCTTTTTTACTCAGCATAATATTATTTATTAAGTTAACAAAAATCGATTATTGAAAAATTATAGAAGTTATCAAATGCGCCATTAAATTCAAAGTATAAAGTCGAGAAAAAAATAATTAAGAAGACAGAGGAATTTTAGATATTATTAAGATATTCGTAGTATATTTAAAATATCTATTTACTTGGAAGGATAAATTTATACAAGGTGTAAAATAATAATTTTTTACAATATTAGAAATATATAAAAATAAAAATATTTCTTTATCTTTATATAATATACATTATATAAATAAAATCAAATAAAATAAATAAATATAATAGTGAGAGCGTGTTTTTTAATTTTGCTTTAGTATATATTACATAAATTTGTAAACGTTTTACTTCATATTTCGTAAAGGTTTCTTTGTACTCGAAGACGAAAAAATAGTATGTTTTGTCATTAATCATACAAAATTATGCAAATCAAGTGGAAGAACCGTCTCTATGCCCAATTAAATAAAAAATACTTAGTAGAATTTATAGAAAGTTTAATAATATTGATGGATGACATGTCCTTTGAAAAAAACCAACAAAAAATGTTTATAAATTTTAAGATAATGAGATTTGGTTTTATTTAAATATCTTTGTTATTGAAGCACAATGTTAAATTTAAAATATAATACCGTGTTATTTGGAGGTTTTCGCAAGCTTATAAACTTGCCTACTCGCCTTTCTACTACTTTTGTAAATATGATCTTTAAGGGTAAACTTATTTAATAAATTTCAAAAGGACAAAATATATCTGCAAAGAATAAAACAAATAATCGCTATCAATATCTAGAAGACCATTATTAATAAATAGCTTTATAAAGATGTTTCATAACGACGTTGTTCTCTTTAAAAAAAAAAATTATTATCCTAACTATATTTTTATTTCAACCAGCGCCAAACTATAAAAACTCAACTATATAATTTCTATATTATAAATTTATATATATGTTCGTACATAAATATGTGATGTACATAAAATGATAATATGAATGACAAGGTTGTATAATAATTTTCTTTTAACTACGTTCACTTGTACTAACAATAATGTTAAAAAATAATAACAAGAGTTACAAAGAAAAAAGGTATATTTTCATTTAATATTGAAAAGGAAATTACACTTGAACGATGAGGATGTTAAAATTTCTCTATTATTCTTGTTTTTTTTCATAGTTCGAGTAGCTATATATAGAGTTAACTTGCAGTGTATTGCACATTTTTTATCTAAGATACTTATTATTACATTCTAGTTATATATCACTATTATTTTCTAGTTTTAATGATTTTTTTTTTGCGGTTAAATAACTTTTAAAAAGTTTAGTATATAATTGCACACCTTGAAATTTCTCATAGAACAATATCAATTAAATTTTATAAAAGTTAAACATTTAATACAATTTAACACAATTTATTTCTATTTTTTTTTTATTCATTTTAATTACCTTTAGATACAAATACATATATACTAGCTGGTTCTGTATTACTAGCTGAACATGTATAATTGCCAGAATCAGCAATTTGTGGTTCTCTAATTATCAGTCGACTTTGTGTACGTGGACCAGGTGTAGTTTCAATTGAAATATCTCTTCTAGAATCATAATAATTAATTAAACGATCATTTTTCTGCCAATAAACATATTGAGGTGGGGTTGGACTCTAGAAAAAATAAAAAAATTTAAATTTTTTTTTAGAAGTTGTAAAATGTACAAAGTATATATATAATTCTATATAGGTATGCGTATACACATTAACTCAACAATAATTAGTTTTTTTTTGTTGTTAAAGTGATTTCAATAACTTTTACTGCGATTACAAATTATCCGTAGAGGGTAGAGAGTTAAAAATTTAAACACACTAAGTATATGAGATTTTCAAGAAAAATAATTTGTCACATTAAAAATAATATTTAATTCGAAAAATTTATTAATTTGAAATTTTGAATCCTACATACTAATTCTATCAAAGTCGAGAAATTTTTCAACTATAATCAAAGTATGTTAACTAGGGTTTCCATACTCGGTTATCGAGTACTCGGTTGCTCGGTTATTTTCCTGTTTTTTACATTACTCGAAAATCGGGGTTTCGGCTTTAATACTCGGTTATTATTTAAACAATTTTGCAGAGGCAAAATAAATATCAAATGAACTCAAATTGAAAAAAATTGTGTAAGTACTAGGCTTTGAAAAAAATTTAGTTTTGGTTTTTTGTTTTAAAAATTGCAGTCCAAATTCAAAACTAGTGAAAGCAAGTAAGTAAGCTTTTCAAAAAAATTGTTTTGGTTCTTCTTTTAAATTTGAAAATAAGTTTATTAGACAAACTGGAAGCTTCGAATGGTTAGATGTACTAATTTTTTTAAAATGTTTTAATTAATGTTATAATTTTAATTAAAAATTAAAAATATAACATAAATTACATAACATAAAATTTTTTTTTTAAATACTCGGTTAATCGAGTACTCGGTTAATTTTCCTTAAAGATACTCGAAAACTCGGTTAATTGATTTTGCCGAGTAATTGGAAACCCTAATCTTAACTCTAAATTGGTTTGTGAAAGATTCTTTTAAGATAGTGTTGTTTCTTATTTCTCATATTGCATTTGCGAACGCTTGGAAATTGATCAGAAAAATCCCAAAAAAAAAAATTTATTTATTTTTACATTAATTTTTGGGAAAATTATTTATTTAAAAGAAATACATTTAAATAAAAATTGTTTTCCGTTAATAATAATTAAACAAAATTATGGTTTTCGCTTGGGGTTTTCTGATCAACAAAATTATTCGTAATATTATGTATGTATGAAATTAAATTTACAAAATCAAACATACTACATTGTTTGTATTTTGATGGTAATGTTGTAATGTTATTGCTTATTTAGGTTAATTTTGTTTGATTTTAGTGTTAATGTTTGTTCAATTTTAACATCATTATAATGATATTTTTTTTTTTTACATTAATAAATTTAGATATCACGGAAAGTCGAATAGTGTATTTTTCTTCCTTTTTCATTTTTAATTTACTTTACTGAAGCCGTAGTTTTGATATAATTTATTAAAGTAGAGATTTCTGAATTAACGAAATTGGCAAGTGTTAGATAAATTTTAAATAAAATATGTATTTATTAAATATATAGGAATAATAAAAATGGTACCTTTTCGATAATACACACTAAATTGATAGTTGATCCCATATCAACATGTAATTCACCAGAACCTAATATAAAAGCTTCTGGCACAACAACTTGTAAATTAACAAAATGTGATATAACTCCAGTTGGTGTTGACACCTATAAGAAAAAAAAACAATTTTATCATTTTTGAAAGCATTATACAAAGTAACAATCTTTGAAAAAATCCTTTGAAAAAATAAAATAAAAATTATTCTCAACTTATTATAATGAGTAATGAAAAAATGGAAATTTTCACTTCAGTTTATCAATTAATTTGGAAAATTTTGCAAATTTTTATTTAGCCAACATTTTTAACAAGAAAAAGAATATTGTTTTTGTTTAAAGTTAGTCAAGTTAACTTAGGCTGCAAACTCGAGGCTTTTAATGCCTCAATAGATTTTTCGACCAAAGAAACGAAGTATTTTTTCTTGGAATTGTGTAACATCCTTGTAGAAACATTTATATTCCCATTAATATTGGTTATTGGTAGGTACTCAATTAAAGCTGAGTTCGGAGTGCCCATCAGTTTTTTCATCCCAGTGGAAAAGTGTACGAAAAGAAGCCTAAAAAAAGAAACAAATTAATAATTTTTGAGCGGACAGACTTAAATCAGACGTTTTGATTGGTTCAGTATTATTATAAATTTAAATCTTTACTATATCTTAAAAAAAAAATAAAATTTTCCAGATCAAAATTTTACCTGGTGAAGAAAGAAAAAATAAAAAAATTTCAATCAAAAACTAATTAATCTTTTTTGTACAAATCAAAAGCTTCTTATTTTAAACTTGAGGTAAATAAAAAATAAATTTCAAAGAATATTGAATTTTCCCAAAGGATTTGTCTTCATACAATATAGATGTAGTATAGACTGTCTTATCTGCACGTAACTGCTCTTCATATACATATATAATTTTTTTTGTGAATTAAATGACAATGTCTGCTTTAGTGCAGATAAAAGAAAAAACTCATGAAAAATGTATTTATTTTAATTCCGTTAACATTATTCGTTATTTTTTATTTTTTATCAAGAATAACTTAAAGATAATATGCGGAGAACTTTTGATATTAAGTATTATAAAATTTAAAATTTTTTAATTTAAATGCGTCCTACTTATGTACGTGTGAGCAGAAAAAAATATAAAAAAATGTGTTTGACATTATTAAAGTTTGTTTGAAAAATTTAAAGTAAAAAATTTTACTAAGGAGTTGAATATTTTCAGATGAAATATATTTATTTTTACGCAATTAAATTTCGACCACCTAGGGTAAAAGAATTTAAAACAAGATGTAGTGGAGCATGGAGAAACAAACTGTCTTTAATTTCCAATGCATAAAATATTTCCATTAAATAAACTTTATATCTACTTAAAGTTAATTACATACTTAATTATTAGTTCTTTTACGGTTTTTTAAACTTTGTTGAGTTTATTAAGGCTTTCTAAAATATACTAAATACCATAACCTCTAATGTTACCAACTTAATTAAATGAATTGATTAATTATTAATAAAGGTTAAATCAATTTTATTTTAATTACAAAAATCAATTCATAAAATTGATGGAAATTATTAAAAAAACAACGTAATTTTTCCTTAAAAAAAAAATGCTTGCTTCAGAGCACCTGTTTTATAATTAATGAACTAATAACAAGTTTAAAAAAAAAAAACAAGTTCTACAGATTTTTTTCAACAAAATATGCAAAAACAGAAACTATAGCCTACAATAAGAAAATCATTAAAATTTTCTTAAACAAAAAAATAAGTCAGTTCTGTGAAAATTAGATTTCTCATTTACACGAACTCTTTATGTGTATGTACCTGTGCAAATAAATAAAATAATTACAAACACTTTATATTTGCAAATAAAAACAGACTTATATTTAAAACACAAGAAGAGAATAATCATCATTGTTTAATATCGTAAAACATATACAAAACATGTTTTAATTTCAGTCATACCATTTAATTTTGAGAATATTATTTTACATTATTTTATTTGCTTAATAATTTTGAAAATTAAATACATTTTGAAAATGTTGACATTTTACTTCTACAATTTAGGTATTTACAATGATGTTTTGGTATTACCGTTTTTTTTTATGTTGTTATATTATATAATTATAATTAAGTTAATTAAAATTAAATTATTTTTATTTTTTTCATAAAATATGCTTAAAATTATTTCGCTTAAAGCACTTTAAATTTATATATTTGCGAATTAAAAAAAAAAAAAATTGATTTAAATTTGACACCCTATCGTTGTAATGTTTCCATTAGTGGATTTAGGACGGGGGCAGTGGCAGCATTTGCCCTTGAGAAGTTTAATAAATATTTTCATGGTAGAAAGAGATGCTGTAGATGAAATTTTCAGTGATATTTTGGAAGATATAAAAGATAATACAGTAATTCGTCTTATTATTGAATTATTAAAGTCGAAACAAAAAAGGTAATAATTTCCAGACAAATTACGTCGAAATTCAATTTTTAAACCAATGTTATGGACGAAACATAAGTTGATATTAAAACAAGCTTTGATTCCTCATGTATTAACATTTTAGATTGCGAGCTTCTTGTATCCCAAATTGCTATAGATAAAGACAACAATAATTCTAAGCTCTCAAAACAATACGTTGCGGCTTAAAGTGAGGTGGGGCTTAAATAGACGAAAATGGACAATTTATCCAGAACAAGCCAAAATAAAGATAAAACTGATAGGAAGAATGACGCGTCCGCGTAAAGAAATCCACAATATAGAAAGCAAGAATCACACTACTTTTCGTGTTTACTAACAATCATGAACAACTTTATTGGTTTATTAATAAGTTAAAAAAACTAACAAGAACATTATAATTTTTTTTCTTCTGAACCGTGGATAGAATTTTAATGAACAATTTTCTTACATATATACCTATAGTTTTCTTTTAATTTAATTTTCTTAACAATAAGGATCAAAAATGTAATTGATGTTTTGAAAGGAAAAGGCGACTAAGCACCAAGGAAAAAAAAAGAAGAAAATTTAAAATGTAATTCTATTAAAAAAAAAGTTTATATTAAAAAAAGTGCAAAATATTATTTCGACCTTTTAAATTAATGAACTTGGTGACAAGTTGAAACCATTTTATTCACCTTTTTTTTCTCCATAAGAAAGAAATTGAATTAATTTTGTCACATTTTTTTTTTTATTTTTATTCTTCTTTTTTTCTCTACTTAATATAAGGTTAAAACTGTCTTTTAGTTGATGATACAGGCCATTAAAAATTTCAAACTCACAAAAAAAAAAAAAAAATGTGATAAATTTTTTATTGTCGAATGAAAATAAAATTAGAATATCTTTTTGGTTAATTTAAATAACGATTAATGTTGAAGGCATGTTGTGATATTATATACCATTATTATTAAATTTGGTGATCAAGAGAATTTAGTTTTTGTATTTTATTTTACTATATAAAAGTCATTTTAATTGAAATCTCTTCCGTTAAAAACAAAAATATATAGGTATATATAATATTAAAACTTAAATGGACAAACTATGTATTTGCCATAAAATAATAATAATTGGAAATGGAATATATGTCATAAGGTTAACAAAAAAGAAAATTATGTCATGCCAAAATTGATTTCCTTATTACAATAGACCAAAATTTATAAATTCTCTTGAAACAGATTGAAAAAAAAAACCTTTTTTTTTAATACTGAAATTGTTTTCAAATAAAAACAAAAATAAGAAAATTCTATATTGTATATATGTATAAAAAAAAAGTCAAAATATTTCCTTTGCTTTTCAATTTTCAATTGTTGAAAATATTTTTCCTGTCACTTTTATGTGCAATTTTTTTTTTTTTAACGCTTTACGACGTATTATAATTTTAACGCTTAGTTAGGTCCACACAAAAGAATGAATAATTTAACTACATATTTATTTTGATTTTTATTCCTTATTTTCAATTTTTGAAACTTAAATAAAACTTCAATAAATTCCCGAAATATATAAATATTTATAGTTTTAGCCGATTATTGTTAAAGTTTTTTTTTTTTATATATATCTTATAATCCTTACAGGTAATGACATTTTCAGTGTCTTATTTAAATGATCTACAACAAAGTTAGACATACTCGAAAAATGAAAAATCTGTTCCACTGAGGTGCTGACTTAATTTGTAAATATATATTAATCTGAAATTATTTTATTATGATTATTATTATAAACTTGAACCTAATTTTTTTTGAAATATTTTTTTTTCCCCTTTGCTCGAATAATTAATTCCCCCTAATCAGTTTTTAGTAAGTCTTCAAAATGGAACTTATTTATTTTTTGCGAAAAAAGGGAAAAAACCTAACCATGTTCGTAACAACAAAGTCAAAGTCTGAGAAATAAACATAGAATGCATAGAACCTAAATTACTTTATCATTCCAATTATAGGGTTTATAATTTGTTTGTAACCATTATTGATTTTTGATATTTATCCATCTATACCGACAGCGTTTTAATAAATATTATTTAATTTGTTGAATAAAAAAAAGAACAATCAATTCCAATTATTTAGATAAAATCAGCTTTTCATATTCGGTTAAAAAAAATATATACACAAATTTTCTTTCAACACTTCACAAATTTACATGTGACAATTTGTTTTGAATTATGTTTTATGCATATATCTATCACAAGAGCTGCATTTAAGAAGACTACAAAACGTTGTGAAACGAATTTTTCATGTTTACATATTGTTTTATTTTTGAAAAAATGTAAATATTTTTATTCATATTATTTTTTTTTTACTTAAAATAAATATTACTGTTTTAAGATTTTTAAACACTTCTTTTTTTTTAGTTTTTGATTCTATCTGTATATACAGCTTTAGTGCATCGTTTTCAGAATTTTATTTTTTATTTTACAGAGAGTAGAAAAATAAAATAAAACATTTCTCTGTATACCGAGTTAAGTAAATAATGCAACTAAAAAAAGGTACAAGACTAACAACATTTTTAACATTATACACTTTAGTTTAATTGTGGTTAACCATACTAGAAAATGCATTAAAATCCTTTTAGACCACAAAAAAAAATCACTAAATATAATTTCAACTTGGTTTGCACACAACATACGATAAAGCAAATATTTGCTTTAAAAAATAAATCCATTTAAAATTTATTTTAAATCAAAATCACTGTGGATTATGTAAATGCCATATTCGAAGAAATTTTATATTAACTTTGGCCAAGTAAATGCATAACATAAAAATTATATGTAAAAATTTATGATTAAAAATTATGTTATGTTATACCTTTTGTTTGTTTTTTTTTAATTATTAATGAGAAATTTCTTGATTGAATTTAAAAATCGGTCTTTTCGCTATAAATATACTTCTTTTTTGTACCAGAAATACTGTTAGGCAGATTTGACAACTACTGTTTCTATGCTATAATCACTATTGAAATTTTATGATTGTCATGAAATTCAATCTATTGAATTTCAATTAAGGACTACCAAATTCACTGATTCCAAGATATAATCAATGATTATTCCAAACTATATTGTTCATAACGTACTTTCCTAACTTAAATATTGGATTTTGTACGTGCATGATGCAATTTTGTTTTGTATTGAACTTTTGCAGTACAAAATTATATCGAAATCACATTTATTCATAAATGAAGAAAAAATTGTTCATAATGTTCTGCAAAGGAAAAATCTTGAAAGATGAAAATTATTGAAATTTGAATTCCTTGTGTTGTTCCATAAAAAAAAAACAACTGTGTATAGATAATACCAATACTATTTTTAGGATAAAACTGAAAAAGAAAGTTATTCAATTTACCTGACACTCATACATTCCATGATCACGCCTTTGTACAAATTTTATTTGCAATGTCCATGTATTTGAGCCTGGAGTGTGTAATATTGCAAATCTTTCATCATTTGTATACATTTGTGCGCCTGATGATAATATGTGCCAATCTCGCCTTCGTATCCATGATATTTGATTCTGTAATTATTATAGAAACAAGGTTTAATGAATATTTAAATTTTTTTAAATTTTTTATTTATTTATTTACTACTGAGAAAATTATAACTAAGCCAAATCTAACGAAATACTAGTAACTGGAAAATGCTCAAGATTAGAAAATTAAAACTTCTAAAATGGCAAATACTATGAAATTTGGATTTTATCAATGTTGAATTAATTTAACTTAAATAATTTGATTTAAATTTTTGTTTAATATCCTAGCTTTTAAGATTTTTTGAAGCAATTTTCGGCTATTTAAACTATCAAGAAGTAAAATCAATTTTTTTTTATTTACACTTTATTTACACGCACTTAACACGCACAAATTCTACACAATAAAAAATTAATTTATGAAAATTATTACCAATCGATTAATAAATCAAATTATTTATGAATTTTTTTTAAATACCTAATAAATTTTAATAAAAATTTTTAATTATTTGCATGTGATTTCAATCATAAATCAAATATAAAACAAAAATTACAGTAATTATTATTGAAGCTTTCAGGCAATTTTAAATTATGGTTGACTTATTTTAATTTTGGGAAATCATAGTTTAAAAAAAAAAATGGAAGTTCACTATTTATTTAATTTTAATATATTTTAATTGAAATGAAAATTAATTTGAATAATAATAATTATCTATATTTATGATTCTTTCATTTATAAATAATATAACTATTAATTAATTAATTTTATAGCTAAACAGATAATAATAGGTAATAAAATTCTATATTTTGTGAACATTATATTTAGATTGAATTAAATTTTAATTTCAAATTTTGTTATAATAATTTGGAATGAATTTAATATTGATTATGGATAATATAAAATTCTGAAGGGTATACAAAAGGAATGGGATAACGTGGACAAAAAACATTAGATAAATTTTTTTTATATTAGTTTGCATTGAAAAATTGAAAAAGAAACCCTATACCTATTATATATATGCAAGCTCACTACTCTTAGCTCTTTGCCTACAAAAAAATCAATATTTTATAAACGTAGTTCCTTATTTATTTTTCTGATTTACATATTTTTATCAGATCATGAAATATATATTATTTAGTCATCGTAAGTTGTTAACAATTTTCCTATCTAACTAACATATTTTTTAAATACTCATTTAAGAAATTTTTTTTAATATTATTATTATTATTATTATTATCATAAAGGAAGTATAAATAGAGAAACTAGTCCCATACAAAAAATGCAAATACAAATAGTGAAACAAAAAATCCATATTACAACCCCATGAGCTTTTTTATTTGTATTTTTTAGACTTCCACTCTCACAAAAGCTTTTAAAACTTTCAAAATAACAACAGTTCTATACAATTTTTAAAGTTTTAAAAGCTTTTGTGAGAGTGGAAGTCTAAAAAATACAAATAAAAAAGCTCATGGGGTTGTGATATGGATTTTTTGTTTCACTATTTGTATTTGCATTTTTTGTATGGGACTAGTTTCTCTATTTATACTTCCTTTATGTTATTATTAAGCATAACAATAACATAACATAATTGACATTCGTCACGCTAATTTAACTTTGTCAAACATTATTATTATTATTGAATATCATTTGAAGTTTAATAATTCTATTGATTCTTACAAAAATAAAAGGTCAAGAAATAAATTTAATTAAATTCATTACCTACTTGTATTGAATATTTGATTATTGATTTCTGTGACATGACAGACAGTTAATTAAAAATAAATTATTTATTTATATTATTTAAAGGTGTAATTTAGAAGAACAAAATATTTCAGAAATTACGACAATATTATTAAGAAATCAAGCCTAGAAAAATTAGCATTATTAATTATTTACGTAAAATATGAAATATAAAATCCAAGCAATAATTGATTATTAAATCAACGTTTCAAAAATAAACAGTATCTTTTATTAATTTTTGGAAAAATTATAAAATAACTTTAAAAAAACTTAAAATAATCATAAAAGTACATATTTGTATATATTTTGAACAATTTTATAAGATAAGTTTATCTATTTATGTTGCAGAGAGAGCTGATATTAGATGCTTCTGGATGTTATGTGTAATTTGTATAGCGTTCTATGTATGATTGTACATGAAGTTAAAACCAAATATAATCTTCGGTTTTGATAATTTAACAACGAGTTGACATTTTTAAACTTTACGAAACGGAAATAATGTCAATTAACATTTTTGTTTCATTTCAAATATAAATGTCAAGATTATTTTCCTTGGCATTATTTTCACGATACAACCAAGTTGAAATAATTTATGTGCATAAACTTTTTTATCAGACATTATTCTTATTCTATGTGTATATATTTATGAATATAATTACATAAATAAATATTTATATTTTCGAAAGTAAAGAGACTTGAAACTGTATCTTCTATACATAAATATTGTAAATAATTTAACTTTATTGTGGTCATTTAAATTCTTATTCATAGTAGAATAATCAATTTAAATTTAAAATGCAAACTATATATATCTTTCCATATTTTGTGTACTACAGGTTATGTCAAATAAAAATATTTTATGATTTGTACATCGTATATGTGTTTATGGTTTTAAACCTTTCAAATCTTGAATATATAATTAAATCTAACACATTTTAATACACATCATATACCTTTTTTTTGTATATAGAAATAATATTTTTAGTATATTTTATTTAATAAGTATATAAATGATTTTTGGTAAATTTGCTTATTAAAATATGCAAAATTTTATTGCTTTATGGAATTTAAATTAAAATATTTAATATTTAAAAAAAAAAAAAATAATAATAATAAAAATCCTAAATTCGTAAAGGAAATAATGCACTTTGCATATATGTATGTACATAATATTCATAATATTATTTTTAATAAAGTATTTATATTTTCTTTAGAGATTATAGAATTATTTATAAATTTTATTATAAAGCATTACAAAATGAAAATTTTGCATACATTATAACCATTATCCTTTTCATTTCTAAAAAAATTTTCTTTGTAATTTTGAATATTGCTTACAGATAGAGCATTGTAAAAGTCAAACAATATTATCATATGGTTTTCCATATGGTTCTGGCATTATTATATGAATTCTTAAAATGGAAATGTCAAGTTTATTTTTATATTTTTAATTAATCCTTTATATTTGTGTGTAAATTCGTTATGGCTATAAATGAAAATAATAGAATTGAAAATACTCAGAAAAAGAAATTATAATAACTAAAGGAGAAAATTTAATTTATTTTTTAACAAGAAAAAAATATTCTTCAATTATTATCTAGTACTTGAAATAAAATATGATTGATAAAATATCGAATTTGAAATCGTAAAACATGAAATTACATTTTAAATATACAGATTTGGTATACCACAAATATCATTAAGTGAAAAACTATAGTGAAATATACCACAAATATATTTATTGAATTATCGCTGTCGATAAATTCGACGCCAGGGTTATATCAGTTTTCACTGACTTATCGCTGGTTAAAATATATTTTTTTTTCGCTATTGCAGTAATTTAACAAAAACGCAGAAACATTGTATAAGCGAAGATAATTCAACAAGAACAGTGGAAGTTCAGTAAAAAGACGCGGCGGCCGGCGATAATTCAGTTGGAGCTATGTCATGAAGAAATTCCGTAAAATTTTCTTTCAGATCATCTTTATGTTTTTATGCGTAGTTGTTTAAATTATACATTTTTACCTTTTATTATGTACAATGTAAATGTATAAATCTTTCATCTAAACTTAATTCAGAAGGTTTTTATTTTTATTTTTGTTTTCCATTGAGTTTTTTGTTTATTCTTTTTAAACTTTTTAGTACACTTATTTACTTTGTTTTTCTTAACATTTCATTAAAATGTTTTTATTAAAAAAAAAAAATATGAGAAGGTCAAGTGCAAGCTATTTTTAGACAAGAATTATTATAATATTCATGTTACTAATTTTTAAATTCACAAGGACTTTAAAATAATTTTTTCATTTTAAATTTTTATTTAAATAAAATCTTATGAATTTTTAGTTAGAATAAGTAATATGCCATTGATAGTGGATTTCTGATAATTTTCGAAGTCGAAAAATAGAAAATTGTTTTCTGAGATGATTTATAAATCCTTGTATATATTTTGAAATTTTGGATTTTGGCTTCAAATACCAACACTATGTACACAATCGAAAACAATATGAACAGAGAATTAGGTAATTTATAATATACATGCATAATATACAATATATACAAGTACAATATAAAAAGAATGTATACATATATATAGTTAATTTTATGTACTGTTTTAATAATAATTGTTAAAAATAAAGTTTCAGCATTAAATCTTTTTTAGTATAATAGTTATGTTTTTTATAAAACTAAAATAATAATAATATTAAAAAATATAAAAACATTATTATATACACATAGTTATTATGAATTATTATTTATGTTTTTTATTGTTTCGCATTGAAGTTCTGATATAGAAAATTGAAAGAATGATGATAGTTTTTAATTGTTCTATCTTCTTAACTACTTACTTATCATCAAAAACTTTATTATAGATTTTCTTTTAAACTTATTTATTTTTCGAAACATCTAAGAAAATTTTCTGTTAAATAACTTTTAAAGTTTATTTTTGTTTCTTTTTGAAAATGTTGGTTAATAAATAAACTTTATGATGGATTTAATTAAGTTGTTCCTCCTCAACAATGTCTAACGCTTAATATTATGAATAAAATTTTAGAATATAGGAGTTTTCTCTAATAAGACAAAAAAAAGTCATAATTTGTGTTCAGATTGTGTTTACACTTTTTAAGATTTACTAAGATGTTTTTTTGCCTGATGTTTTGAAAACGGCTAATTTCAGAGTTGAATAAATGAAAACAACTATAGTTGAGTAGATTACCAAAATATAAGTGTGGTGTTTTAGTTCTTTTTTATCTTAATATTATCATCAACTCTGATTTTTTTTAATTAAAGCAGCGTTTAACTGAAAGTCTTATAAAAATGAGTATTATTTATCTTAACATTTTATCAGCAATAATTATTTTGATTAGGACCAAATAATTATTAATAATATGGAGATTAATTTTAATCATAAATTTGTAGCATTTAGTCAGTTTATTTCTATGAATTATGCTATACTATAATTTCGTTAACATAACATTATACTTATAATATACACATAATGTAGAATGTACAAACAAACGCATAACTAATATATATCATAGTATTTAGTTAAAAATTTATTTTCATAATTCAAGAATAATATTATATTGTGTATAATAGAACAAAATAATATAAATACCGTCTGATCTGGGATTAATGCCATAACTTGGTAAACTTTGAACACAAATTGCATGCAATTAAAATGAAAAGAAAATCCTGAAGGGTTCTTTAGAAATGAGAATATTGCTTTTGTACATATACTGTTTACTATATGTAGAAAAAAAATCAACAAACATCATAATTTATATAAATATTTACAATGTATTGTAGTTATTTACAAGTTTATTTACATTATATGTGAATATATGGAAAGCATTATTATATTCTTTATGACTTTCAATGTTACATACAAGTAGTGTACTCTTGGAGTAGGTATTTATATTTATTTATTTACTTATTTTTTTTAACTTTTTTTTTTTTTACATAAACACCAATATGAATATGAAAAAGTCTGATGGACATTTTATGTTATTAAAACAAAAAACAAAAAAAAAAAAATAAACAAAAAACAAAAGCATTGCGGCAAAATGTTGCAGACTCTTACAAATTAAATATGTTGGTAGGTAGGTAGGTATATATTATACATAATGGAAAAATGCATTATTTTAAATGCATAAAATTCACTTTCCATTAAAATAAAGAATTCATGAAATTTAGATTTTATTTAAAAAGTTAATTAAAAGTTAAAAATTAAGATAAATGTTATTTTAAAAGTTATGAGTTAGTTGAATAATTTTAAGCTTAAGTTATGCGATTAAGCAATTTGAATTTTCAATTCGTAAAAAACCAAGATTTATGGAAGAACTTTTAATATATTTATTAGATGAAGTATAAATTAAAAGTTAAGATAATGAAATGAAATTTTTATAATAAAATATGCTTTTTTATCTAAATAAATAATAAATAAGCCACAATTTTTTTTTTTATAGATATTGAATTATAATCAATTCATAAAATTTTATTACATTAATTCTGCATTCCGATTATTATAATCTCTCAAGAAAAGGTTCAAATTATTAAATTCTATAAATCCATAAATATTTAATATACAATTGTAAATATATTTATGTAAATATATTTATGTAGAATTTATGTAAGAATGAAAAAGTTTTATGTTTTTCTATCCTACTCAAATGCTTTGGTAATTCTGTCAGAAAGGTAAATAATTTCGTTTACTTTTATAAGAAAATCAAATAAGTGTTAGATATATAGATCAATTTAAAATATACAGAAAAAAAAACAAAACTATATACTAATACGATTATAAACATTTAATTCATACAACATAGTAAATGTAATTATTATGTTTTATAAATTTGCATAATTATCATTTGAAGATATTTAAAAATTTTTTAATCTATGACTTTTCATAGGTATTAAAAGCACATATCTTTATTCAATTTTCTTTATGTAATAATTTTGCAACTACTTATATACAAAGATACTTATATTCGACCTACATCCTTATAACTTGTTCTTTTCATCTAATTGGAATTACTTTATTGATTTTTACAGTATTAACACAAAAGTAAACATTTTAGTTTATCCTAAATATACTGCTTTTAGATTTTATTTTTTAATGCTGAATTCATGTTGCATTTATTTATAATTTATATAATCGAAAATAATATGAAAATCCGAAGAAACTTAAATAAAATTTAAAATGAATATATATTATGTACTTATAAAAAAACTATGTTGATTAAAAGTTTGAAAATAACTTTAATATCAGTATAGTTAAATTCAAGTTGCAGAATAATTTTTTTTTCAAAAGCTTAAAAATTTAATAAGCATAACAGTAGATTGTCATTTAGTTGGAAGAGGTGGTAATTAGTTTTGCCATTTTTTATTATCCGCAGTGGTGTGTTTAATTCTTAGAACTTAAATAAAACTAACTATATGCTTTCCGAAGCAATCAAGAAGAAAACTAAATACATGCAAGCTTCAAAAATTGGGGAATTCTGTGTTCGCATGTAACGTCTATATTTAATATCCTTGTTTTATTCTAATTTTTCAGGAATGATTAAATAAAAACGTCACATGTTGACTTACCCCTGAAAACTTTTTAATAAAATCTACAATAATTCCTACTAATTAAGAAGATGCTTCAATTTAGGCCAATTGAAAACTAAAGAAACTAATTTAATGAAATAAACTAGATAGAAACAACAATAACACTAAACAAACCCAATTTACACCCACTCTGTCCACTCCAGAAACTTTGCATACTAAAAATGCTGTTCCACCTAATTGGACGGTCGTATTATGTGCCATCATCTGGAATAAAAAGAAAATATACAAAAAAAATTTCTGTTCATCAACTTTAAGTACCTATAAAGAAAATAGTTTTTATGTTAAAAAGAATTTCTAACTTTTAACATTTTTAAATTCGAATAAAATTAGGAATGGGAATTATAATGTTCAGCCGAATGGATTTGAAAGCTCACTTTTAGATAAAAGCTTTGAAAATGTTTAATTATCTATACACTGATGCTGGCTTGTCGTTGACAATACGGGCGTATAGTGAAAACTTTCACCACTCCTGAGGACATGAAATTGATTTGAAGCAAACTTAAAGTTAAAGCTTTCCTTCTATAATTTCTATTTTTTGATATTGTTTTGTGATGCCTTTTAAATTTTAATTTTTGCACTGAATTACTACGATTATCTGTATAAAAGAATAAAATTAAATAAATTTTTAATTATATTTACCTCACTATCATCAAACATTGGACTATCACTAGAATCTAAATTATTATCAATTTTACTATTAACACCGTTCGGATTCATCCATAATTTTTTCCAATCGTTTTCTGTTAATATTGATTTTTGTTCTGGAATAAAAATAATTAAAAAATTATTATTTCATGAGTTTAAAAGCTTTTGTGTAGACGAAAAATAAAATAATTTAAAATTGACCATTAATAAATTTTAGATTTATTTTATGAATAATTGGTTTAGAACTTCTATTTTCTATTAAAAACTTGATTCCAAATCTAATGTAAAATAAATGTTCGTAATATATGGTATTTGCTGCAAATTAGTATGTGGGGCGATAGATTTAGATTAAAGTAAATCAAAAACACAGATAAGGTTCGAAAGTGACCAAGGATTTGATCTGGAGGATATACGGGCAGACAGCGATTGTAAAAATATTAAAAAAAATTGCCAACAATATATTAAATTAAAAATGTTGAAAACGGATCTCGTTCTCCATTTGTAAGGTATACCTACTGTTTATATATTTTCACATTTCATATACTGATTTTAATCCTTGGTTTACGTTTTAATTGTGTTGTCGGAGAGAAAATCTTTCTGCTACCATCAAATGGAATCATAATACAAATTAATCTAAGCAGCAGTGTCAAAAAGGATAAAAAAAAATCTTGATATGAATATCTCATAACATTAAAAACTTAAAAATGTCACAAGCCATAAACATTTTTTAGTTAAATTTATACTTAAAATTTATGTAATTTTTATTTATTTTTTTCATCTTAGTTTCCTTCATTTAAAATTGTAAGTAATTATAAATTACACTATCATTTATCAAGTTTTTTTCCCCGCCATGTACACATTTCCATAAATTTGCCTTGAACTTTATTGTGATAATAGAAAATTTTCATATTATATAAATTTTCTGTACACATAGAATTTTAAATATTTTATTTGTTAGAATAAACCCGATGTTTATTTTTTTTTTTTATAATAAAAATGATAAAATTTAATGTTGTATTATTATATAACAAAATATTCATAGAAATCATTATTTTATCTTTTTTGAATTTTTTTTTGAATATATAATATAGAAAATATTGAATTTATTTAATATTTCAAATAAAATATGCCTTTTCAATAAAATTTTATTAAAATTACACCGATTTAATATTTTATTTATATAATAACTTTATTAAAACAATGTTACTTTTATTATATATTCACATAAATTTATGTAAAAAGATAATAGATAAAATTTTATTATATTTAATTAACATATTTGGAATTGTAATATTAATAGCATATAATAACATTACTTTGTATAATGTTATTACGATTAATCAGGCTACAGAGGAATGTGTTTAAGTAAATATTTTTAATTCATTTTTAACGTGATCCATTTTGATTAAAATATTCGAGATGCTATAGAATTTGATAATTTAGGCACATTTGACTAACATTTACATATGTATAGAACTTTAAGATGATACGGATAAAGTCATGGAATCCTAAAAATCATGGAACAAGATGAAAAAAATACCTAAATAAATATTAAAGATTGATTTATAAAAAGAGATTAAGAAAAATACCGGAAGTAGTTCTATCATTTTGTCTATAATGCTATCTAAAAAGGTCGCACTAATACCTTTATTTCTTTAACTTCATTATACCAACAGTAGCCGTTAGATAAATATAGCACACAAATAATTGATTTTCCTTTAGAGACTTGTTTTCATTTTGTTGGAAAATATAATTTTGTTGATATGTACACAGCGGGATAAAAAAAAGCATAAATATTTCCAACATATTCTTATACAGTTTTCTCAATATTTTCATTCAGAGGAATCCTAAATACAGCTTTTTTCTGTTTAAAATTTCACATTTGAGAAACATTTATTTTCTATAAATCTTATTTTGAATTTCACAAATTTATTAGTAAGGACATTTGATAAACGTAAATTATTATAATAAAATTTTATAACTTAAAATTTTTTCGCTGTCATGAGAAAAAAGTGAAAAAATGTAAATGCGAAAATTTAGCACTGTTTCAGAATACATATTGCATAGAAATGGAAATATGAGTGTGCTATTAATCTTGACCATCATTGTATACACACAAATTCTGTGAACATCAACAAAATAATATTTTCCAATAAAATATAAATAAAAACAAATCCCTATAGGAAAATCAATTATTTTCCCATGAAATGCAGTCAATCACAAAAATTAATATCCAATTCATAATAAAAATTAGTTATATATTATTCTATTTTTATTTTTTGTAAGGCTCACGTAAAAGTTGAATAGCGTAACACTTAAATAAAAATATTGCCAAATTTAACATATAAATATTATTATTATTATTTTATTTTTTGCGTGAAAATAGACAAGGGACGTTAAAGAATATCATCAAACAACACCGGCATAAATATCAAGCCTTCCGGTACCTCGTAGGGAAAAAGTATAATGACAAATGTATGAAGCTTTATGAAAATACATATAGAAAAATCAAAAAAGAAAAAGGGATTAACACTTAAAAAAAATTATTATTAAAAGTTATTTATTAAATCATTATTGATAAATTAAAAAAAAAAAAAAAAACAGATTGAATTGAGTAAAAATTTACATAATTCGAACAAATTCACCTCAGAAACTAAATCACTAGGATTTTTTCGTCGCCGGATTGAATTTGGTCGATTTAAAATTCAATAGGTTTTTAGTTTCTGGAGTGCAGTTTATGAAATGTTTATTCAAATCAATTCTTTTTTTTTTGTATAACAATGAATCTTTAGGTCAACCGAAGCTAAACGAAATACATTAATATCGCCGCTTTAATAGACAAAAAATGGATGTTGATGATGTGACTTTTCATATTTAGTGTTAATAATAATCGACTCGATTGTATCAAATTTTGTCCGAATTACAAAAAAAAATTTGTATGAAATCTATTTTAGATCTACTGTTTTTGCAGAAACTAAAACTATTCATATTTCACTTTTTTTTTGCGATTTTACTACTTTGTTAATGTTAGTACTATCGATGATGAGACAAATAATTTTTAAATTAAATTTATTATGTAATTTAATCAAATTTTCTAGTTTCAAAATAAAATTATTAAAAAATAAGTAGTAGTAGGTCGTAGACTAATAATTAGTCTCAATTTTAATATAATTCGTTATAAAAAACTTAAAACAATATCTAATAAATTGAATTAAAAATTTTATTTTATAATCTTCTTTAACTTTTCTATGTTATATAATTTTTATGCCTACTAAATGCTTTGAATGTATTCTGTTTTGTTCTCTTCACGGCTTTATATCTATGTTTCATTAAGGCTTAAAAAAACACATAGAAAATTTTCATTGAATAATTTTCAAAGTTTATATTATATAATAATAGAAATCTGTGGAGAATAAATTATTTTCTTCTTAATATAATATATAAATTGTATCTTGGTAAATTTTTTTTATCTAAAAATTTATTCATTTCTAACAAATTTTTCATTCATTATTAATAAAGGTATTATATTTGAACAATAGAAAGCTTTTAAGGAAATGGTCACTTGAGTATTTCTTTACAAAATTAGTAAAACTGTATAGAAAATAAAAAAAAAAAAATAAAGAAGAAAATTTCTCTCTGTTTTCATTTTTATTATTGTTTGTTATGCCTTGGTTTTTTTTTATTTTTTTTATATAGGAATCTCATCGGACGGAGACGAATGCGATGACAAAAACGACTGAACATTGATAAAATAATTTTTTTTTTTGATATTAAAAATGAATTTTTTCCGCAAATGAAAACATAAAAAAAAATAAATAAAAATAAATAAATTCAATGTTGAAATATAAATAAATAAATAAATAAAGCTTATTATTACTCTTTAGAGAATTATTCACTTTATATGTCGTCGTCCAAATGTGATTGAAAAGAAAAATAAATATGAAAAATATATAAACTTAAGAAATTAAATTTTTGAAAGACACAAAATGTTATAAGAATAAATCATGAAAAAAATTGTATATCCTTTCGTTAGTTACACTGAAAAAATAAGCTATAAGAAATATTTTAACTAAAAAATTGCGTTATTTCGTCAGAGTGAGCTTAATTAAAAAATGACGAGATTGCGCATGTTTTGCAAATTTAAGGAAAAAAAATCGCTTGACTGGTTCAAACGTTATAAGCATTTTATAAGCATGTTATAAGCAGACAGACGGAAATTTAATGATAACATATAGTAGGTTTTTTCTTTTTTGAAGGAAAACAGACGAAAACAGTGAAAGTGTCCTTGTTATGACAAATAGCAAATCTTGCCACAGTCATTCATTAGTTCGATTGGACCTATACATAGCAAGGCATACAATAGTTATAGCTAACGCCGCTTTATATTTTTTGCAGTGTATAATTCGGTCAATAATATTAAAAAAACATGTATTTCGTAAGGTATATATTGTAAAAAAAAAAAAAAAAAACAAAAATTACAGAAAAATAAAACTTTTTCGGTTATTTGAAGAAAATTATACAAGAAAGAAAAAAAAAGAAGAAAATTAGGAGCGAAAATCATTTGGGCTTTTAAAAATTCGTATCCTTTTTTTTTCTTTTTTTTTCATTATCATCGTATATTAAAAAAATAAAAGTTAAAATAAGTTTACTAACTTTTTCTGTACATACATACATATTTTTAAATTATTCTTTTGTTTTGAGGAACAAAAAAAAAAAAAAAAACCATCGATGCGAAAATTTTTTATAAAAATAAAAATTTCAAGGTTCCGATGAAAAAAAAAAAATTTGATAATTTCTTTTTTAACCCTCAGTTCTGCATCATTGTAATGTTAAGCGTACAAGTTTTTTTTAGCTAAAAACTTAAAGGCAAAAAGAATGAAGTTTGTTTTTTTTTTTTTTTTTTTCAAATTATGTAAGAATTCAAGAATTGTTAGAAATAAAGGTAAAAAAAAATAACTTTTTGATATTTAAAAGAAAAAATAAAAATAAAAAGATACAAAAAATTTGACTAAGTGTACAAAAGAAATTACTTGACTAAATAAGATTTTTCGTGAATTTAAAAATTTCATTTTTTGGATTTATTTATTTATTTTTTGCCTTAAGGTTCAATATGCGATATTTTTTAAATTATTATCTTTTTATGTAACCTTCGTTGTGACAGACTTCGTAATTGGCGCCAACACCGGAATTCCATACATTTCCTCGAAAAAGAAATCGATACCGGCAAATCAGCACCGAAATAACGTCGGACAGGAACGGCAAAATAGCTATGTTCGGTGTCGGATAGTTTCTTTCCGTTGTTGCAGCAGCCGAATGTCAAAATAATAAAACATAATAGAAAAAATTATGAAATCGTATGGAAAATATTACAAAAAGCCGGAAAATCGATATAATTAGCAATAATTAAATTAGTAATTAAGATAATTTTAAAATAATTTCACATTTTAGGAATGTCGACAAATAATAATGAAAAATTAGAAAATGAGCGGGAAATATAAAATATGTGAAAAAAATAGGTAGACTATTTTAGGGTTAGCAAATAGAAGGGAGACAAATTTTGGAGCCTTTAGCTCCTTTTAAACTACGCTGAGGCTTTTCATACAGCTTGTCACAACGTAGCTTAACTTATTTACTTTACAATGCCAATAATTGAAAATCTCAATATTTCACAATTTATATTTTTTATATACATATATATTTCAAAGAAATTTATTCTATTTTTTGCGTAATTTTATTTATATCATTTTCAGTCACATTACATGGTCATAACAACATCCTTCATCAACTCTGTGCTTGGTACTTTCAAAAAAAAAAAATATATTTTCATTAAGGTTGTTCTAACAAACATAAAAAAAAAAGCTTTAATTGATTTGGGTAACTTAATTTTTGTCCGCCTATTTTTATCTAAATTTTCTTTATCATTATTTATTTTCATTTTTATTATGTTTTTTTTTTTCTTTCTCAACATACAATAATGTTTTGTTTTTGTTTCTTCTCATCACTGGAATGTGAAATAATTACATTCTTATTAAGATCAAAAGTTTTTTTTTTTTGTTTTTATTTTTATTTAAAAAAAAAATTATTTTTCTTGGTTTTTTTTTAACAACATTTTATAATAAAGAAACCTGTTAAATGTATATACATACATTTAGAAATTTAACAGCAGAAAATTAAAAACAAAAGGAACAAAAAAAAAAAAGAAGAAAATTCAGAAAATTTAAATTACCCATAAAAAAGCTCTTACTTCGCAGAGAAAATAAGAAAAGCGCGCCTTCATTAAGAGTTTGGTTTTTTAAGGTACCCTTAAAACAAATTAAAAATTATTTTAATGTATTTTTGTTTTTAAACAAAAACAGCAAAAAAAAAAATTGTGAATTTTCTTCTTTTTTTTTTTTTGCTTTTTTCTATAAACATTTTCTTTTTTTTTTTTTATTTCAATAAAGAAAAAAGAAAAAATTTCGAGCTACTTTTATTTTTTTTTATTTTTAACGATGCTCAAGGGAAAAATATTTCATTGTAAATTAATAGCAATAATAAGATATTAAAAATTACTATACTTTTCTTTCTTTTTTCATTTTTTATATCAAGAGCAACAATAACAGAAAGAAAAATTTTTCTTTTTTTGTTTTAAATAATTCTGTTTGAATTAATTTATTTTATTCTACTGCTTGATACTCTGTACCTCATCTGTTCTTTTCTCTGTATTTTATTATTATATTCATTTCAATAAATTTGATATAAAAATATGACCTCTTTTTTATTTTGTTTTTCCTTTTTTTTTTTTTTTGTCAGTATGCGCGCAAAATATAACCTACTATTTTTAATTGTGTCATTCATTTAATTTATATGTGTGATAAAATAAAAATAAATAAAATAAAAATAAAATTTAAGTAAAAATAAAAATAATGCAATTAATGAGTTCAAGGACAAAATAAAATGAAAAAAAAAAAAAAAAAAATATTGAGAGTAATATTTGGGATTAAAAATTATCGAATAGTTTTAATGTTTTTTTTTTTTATTTGAATTTATCACACTTACAAAATTTTAAAAGGAAACTACTTAATTGAATTGTAATATATACGATATGCTTTGGACATGGTTACATGGTTAAGGAAATATAGATTTTTATTTTATATTTGAATTATTTTTATTGTTAGTACACTATTTAATATGGATAGAAGGGGTTTTGAATAGCAGCATAGATTCTTAAACAAATTTAAAATTATTTAACAATATCTTTATGTTGTCATTGTATACATCTTAGTCATATAATAACTTTAGCAAGAATAGGCGTATTTGGCGCAGTGAAATAAGGCCGCGGGAAATAAGGCCGCGATAGGTTTTTTGTTGCGGTCTTATTTCATTTTGAAAAATGAAATAAGGCCGCGAAAAAATCCTCGCGGTCTTATTTCATTTTGAAAAATGAAATAAGACCGCATAAAATTCCTCGCGGCCTTATTTCGTTTTGAAAAATGAAATAAGACCGCGACAAAAAAAAAAATTAATCGGAGGGCTAATTTCATTTTGAAAAATGAAATAAGGCCGCGAGGATTTTTTCGCGGCCTTATTTCATTTTGAAAAACGAAATAAGGCCGCGTAATCTTGTGAGGTGAGCACACAGGGCAGGGGGCAGCAGGGCGGCGGGCGGGCGGTTGGTCAGTGGGATTACGCGACCTTATTTCGTTTATAAAAATGAAATTAGCCCTCCGAATAATTGTTTTTTTTTGTCGCGGCCTTATTTCATTTTTCAAAACGAAATAAGGCCGCGAGGAATTTTTTGCGGTCTTATTTCATTTTTCAAAATGAAATAAGACCGCGAGGATTTTTTCGCGGCCTTATTTCATTTTGAAAAACGAAATAAGGCCGCGAAAAAATCTTCGCGGCCTTATTTCATTTTTCAAAATGAAATAAGACCGCAACAAAAAAACGTCGCGGCCTTATTTCCTGCGGCCTTATTTCCATCCCCCGGCGTATTTGTCGGAGGAAGAAAAAATAGCTCATACTTTTAGTTTTTAACATATTTTTTCATATAATTATAGCAATATTTGATATACGTACAAATTTTGAGAAATTCATTTTGAATAAAAAAATATTTTTTAGAATTTATTCTTTGGTACTATTCATTAATAACTGCAAGCTTTTAAGAATATCTTGCCAGAAAATAAGAGAATTTTACCAAAATCTTTCTGTTATATTGATTCCTCGAAGATTTTTTGAAGTTTATACTTCTTTAGCGGCGTTGGAAGAAATTTGGTAGAGGGTAAGAATCCATTTTCATATAGAATTTTTCTGAGAATCGTCATCTGTTTTCTGAGAATCGTCCGTCATCATTTTTCTCAAATTTCAAATATTAAAAAAAAAAACAAATCATAATTGGGTTCGAAGAACCTGGCACCTTCAGACTTATTAGTCTCGTCCTGGTGTTCTATCCACTAAGCCATATGGCCATATAATTTTTGCTTTCTAAAATCATATAAAGAGTTTATTCTTCTAAATAATAAAGAAGACAAGTGCTCTTTTATGTTATTTTAGAAAGCTGAAATCATAAGGGCAATATGGCTGAGTGGATAGAATATCGGATTACAATTCTGAAGGTGCCAAGTTCGATCTCCCGATACTGAGAATTTTATTAAATTTTTTTTTTTTTTAATTTTTTTAACTTAATAATGTAGTTACGCCAAATACAAAATACCAAAGAGGGAGAGATAATAAATTGGTCAATTAATTTTTGCAGATTGATCTAATTAATTTCCGTAAAGCGTCATAATTTTTAAAGTTAAAATTTTTCTCTTAATTTAAGTATCTGTACTTCGTTTTGGTAAAAAAAAAAAAAACACACGAAGCAGTCATAGAACTGCCTACTATTTGTAGCCACTGTTATTTCATAGTTTAAATCTTAAGTATAAACTTGTGTAGGCAGTTCTATGACTGCTTCGTGTATTTTTTTTTTCATTATCGATCATTTGATTTCATTCGAGTTATCCAGTAATTCTCCTTTATATACTATCCAATATTAATTCTCATTCGAAAATACTAAATAATTATCACAAATTCTTCTTTTTAATTTGTAAAACATATTTTGCAAAACTATTTATAGTAATGAAAGAGTAAAGGTTCATAGGTTTAGGGTTAAGGGAACAAAGCATCTATATATATAGTTTGTGTTAATCTGTGTGTTTTTTTTTTTTTGAAGAATAATGAGAAAATTTTTTCACAAAACTAAAGATCGTATTTTCCAGAACAAAAGCTGCAAAATAAAATCTTTGCAGAGACGAGGAAATTTTATAAATTTTTATTTTCAACATAAGAACAAAAATGGTATTTACCGTGAATTAAAAAAATCACCCGAAGAACATTTTCAATCGCAAAAGTTTTTTAAAATTGAACAAAATATTTATGTTTCAGCAAAAATTTAAATTTAAAAATTTTTTTCTTTAGATTATTGTGACAATCAATTTATTTCATTTTAATTAGGTATAAGTATTCAATTAATCGCCAAATTTTATTTTAAGAATCATGGGAATTAATTTTGTGGTACTAAATAATAATTATGTATGTTAATACCATTTATTTTAGTTATAGATATTGATTTGTTTTTGTTTATTATTATTGTTAACCTTGTCAGAAAGTGATAGTGATGTATGATATTCTATTAATGAGTATAATAGAAATAATAATAGAGTTTTGTCAATTTCAAATGTTCATTTCGAAAAATAAATAAGTATTTTTTGCCAATATTAGAATAAATGTGTCCTGAAATAGCGCCGCATGACATAGTGTCGCCCGAGAAACTGAAATAGCGCCGCCGCATTTTCGATATTAAACTAAAACTGAAAAACTGAAATAGTGCCGCTCAATCCGATTTGATATAAAACTGAAATAGTGCCGCCGATATCAGTTTTCTGAATTGGCGGCACTATTTCAGCTGAAACTGAATTAATGCTGCCAATTTCAAACTAAAATATCGCCGCGATTTACGTGTAGCGGTACTATTTTAGTTTGAATCCAATTAAAAATAAATTAGCGGTACTATTTCAATTTCAACTGCGACGGCACTATTACATGGAGCCTAAATATAATGCATGTTTTCTGGAGTTAGTGAAAAAGTACAAATATTGGCAGTTGTCGCTTATTTGTAGTTATAGTAGTTTTTCGTACAATAATCTCGTTTAGCTTTATAACATTTTCGATACAGCTTTCAATTTTCATTTGAATTTTTCACTATAAAATTAAATATGGAATATTTATACGGGGAAAGCGATTTTATGATTATATATGTGTTTTGTACGGGAATATAAAAATAAAAAATAAAAATTAAAATGTTCTGATATTAATGAGTCATTTCAGTGAAATTTATTGGAGAATTAATTTAAGGACTTTCAGGAAATAAAAGTATAAAATTTATTTCGCCGCTGTAAATTAGGTTTTTTTTTTCTGCTTTTTGACTCATATTTATTATCTTTTTTTTTACTTAAAATTTATATTCCAGAGGAATATAATGAAACCAAGAATAAAGAAGTTATAAATTAAGCATTATTTTTTTTTTTTTAATTTTATTGCTCCAGTTACAAAGTCGCATTTATGATAAATATTTATTAAATTGGTCTTTTATTTTCCCCCCTTTTTTAATTTTCGTACTTTGTTAAGCACAACGATCAACTAGGGTAATGTATCTGAGACCCGAAAACAAAAACCAAAAAAAAATAAAACTGCGGCAACAATGAAATTATTATGGTTTTTGAAATATCAAAATGTTTTTTTTTTGGATTAATAAGTTTATTAAGTAGAATATTACGTTTTTTTGCAGAGTAATTCTAAGTTAAACAAATTTATCTGTGTTTTACAAGAATTTCGAAGCCCCCAAATTAACTTCAATACAACAAATAGAAAATTAGAATAATTTTGGTTTAAAAATTTTTAAAGCTCTTTTATGGTTTTTCCTCAACCATAACTAAGACCGAATTAGAAAATAGTGAGTTTAAAATTATGACAAATATAAAGACAGCAAAAACTTGTGTCAATTTCTTAACCTTCGACTCTGCAAGTCTTAGTTAAAATCTATTAAATATATATGTCTGCTCTTAGATTTGCGTTTCAAACCACACAGAAATAAATGAGGGTATATTTTATAAGAAAAAAAAAACAAATTTTGTTGATATAATTAAAAAATAAAGTAACCAAAAAGAAAATGCTTAATGTTACCTTGGTTGAGTAATGCGAAGTTTCTGTGTTAAGTGTTTTTATATATATAGGTACTCGTATTTCAAATTTTCCCAACAATAACAAAAATCCTTGGTGGCGATAAAAACGCTAGACACGCATATTTCTAATTCAATCCGATTAAGAAATAAATTCTTCCTTGGGACTATGGTAAATTTCAACTAAGTTTTCTTTGAATTTCATTTTATTACACTTATATTATTTGTTTGGAAAATTTTATTTAAAATTTAAAAATAAAATATGTTAAAATTAATATATATTAAAATTTATTTCTCTAACATCGAGTTTAATTTTAATTTATATAAAAAATTTTTCTTCTGAATTGTCCAAAAAAAAAAACCAAGAAATAAAAAAGCTAAACAGGTTTATTGTTTTTTAGGATATAATTATAAGTTATTTGTTTAAAAAGAAGCATTATTTTCATTATCAGGAAAGATGTTGTAAAGTCCAATTAGTTAAATTTTAATTTATTTTCCTGTTAATGATATATAACAGGCTCATAAAAGAATATAAAAAACAAAAACAAAAAAAATTTTTTAATGTTCGCTAGAGAATATTATATTTGGGTAATTATTATTGTATGTAAACTTAACATAAAATTCATTAATTTCAAAATGAATTATGCTTAAATTTGTATAATTAAAAATTAATTTTAACTAAGCTATTTATATGAACACGAAATATATGTATATGTATGTTGATAATTTAGAATAATTATATAAGGATTATAGGAATAAATAATGTTATTTTTAATTCGCAGGTTTTTGTCTACTGATATTCTCTGGGTATTATATACTATATGTATTATGTATATTTAATCCAATAAACTATATACTTATTCATCATATATTAGTATTTTATATATTTATATAAAAAGAAAAAAAACCAAATGTTGAAATAACATTAAATAGCTATAACACAAGATGTAGGATTTAAAGCTCCCTCCGTTAAATGATTGGATTCAAAAATAAATTTCTTAACATTTCACATTTATCACCTGCTCATAGAACATTTTATTTCAAATAATTATGAAAATCTTTTATAAAAGTTAAGATAATTACAATTACAGCGATTGAGAATCGATTTCCTTAAGATTGTAATTTTAATTTTGATTATACAAATAAAAAAATAGATTAAAAGGATTAAAAGCTATCATTTCAATTCAGAAAAAAATAAAGATGTATAGGCAACTCTATATTTTTAATTAAAAACATTTGATAAATTTAAAAAAAATTTTTGATTAAGTGTAAGAAATATTTTTCTAAGTTTTTGATATCGCCATCATCATAAGTACACGACCTTTTTATATTTTGTCGTCAGAAACCCATTAAAAATAATTTTACACCTGACCTAACTCAATGAGTAAAATATTTGGCAACTCTTTTCATCATCAGTTATCAATTATTTAACATTAAGATGAGATATTTATATTTGTTCATTCAAATGATAAAAATATTGTAAAATCCTCTTTTTAATCAAATCAAAAGAATTCATCAATAATTTAAAAAAAAAAAAGGGGAAAAAAAGAATTCTCGCCATTCAAACAAATTTTACAACCAAAAGATATAATATTTTTGTGTTTTATTTTTTTTCTTTCTTTCTTTTTGCTATTTCCACGAAAAAGTACGGAAGAAAATAAAATATTTGTCATGATTTTCAGATAAGTATATTATATTTTTATGTATTATAGTAATCGCACTAACATGTGTAATATTATCTCAGTTCTGTGATGCATTTTATCTAATTTTTTTAATGTCAATTTAGCTCTAAGGATTTTCAGTGGACGTGAAATACCAAATATTTAGAGAAATTAACGAGAAACATCTAAAATAGGTGCATATTTTTTTTAATTTTTAATAAAATTTTTTTTGGTAATATTTTTTTATTAAATCCCAATTATATTATTCAACTAAAAAAATACCTCCTAAAAGATTCCTGGAAAATGTAATATCAAAAGTTTTTGTGAAAAATTTCATACAAAAAATTAAATAAAAAGCAAAAATTCATTTTATTAAATTTTAATAAAAAATTTCCAAGAAACAAAAAAAAAATATTAAAGAACCTAGTTTGTGTGAACCAACAAAAAAAACACAAAATTTTCTTTCTTCTTGTTAGATAAATTTTTTTTCTACATGGTTACATAACGCTTTTTCATTTAAAATGAAATTAAAAAGAAATCTAATAGAAAAAAAAAAGGAAAAATTTTTAAAAAATAAAAAAGAAAATATTAGGAACGTTAAAAAAATCTTTTTCATTTTTCTCTGACTTCACAATTGATTACACATATTCTGTATACTGATTTCAATTTTTCTTTCTTTTTCATTCTACTGAAATAGAAATCTACTGAAACGTATTAGATGTATATATCAACATACATATGAGCTCTAAGTTGTGCCAAAAAAAAAAAACTTTTCATATGATAATTTGAATTTGAATTTGTAACAGTCTCCTTTTTCGATAATTTTATTTCTTCAATACAATTTCAATGTGTTGCAAATCAACAAAACATTATCAATTTTAACGAATGTCTCGTAAAACCACATTCTCAAATTCTAGTTTCACTCCAGGAAATATAAAATTTTAATTGATTCTATTCATCAATTATAATTCAAAATAAGCGCAGTTTGCATTTATTTTCAAAGTATGTAATTAATAATTTGAAATCAATAATTTTCGCTAAATCCTCTTTATTGGTTTTTGTAACAATAAATTTTAGACAGCATTTTAGAAAATATTTTCCTTTCTAACTGTATATATAATTTGTATATATACAAATAGAATACGATTATAAAGTTTCAAGCCTGACATTTCTATTGATATTGACAAAAAATCCTTTTCCTCTTTCCGGTGTCAAAATCTAAAACCATTAATATCCGTTAAGTACATTATATAGCAAAAGAAAAGAACAAAAAATCCAATGAGAATATAGATAACGCTTTTCATATTTTGGAAAACAAAAAAATACTTACCTCAGTGTCGAAAAATAAAAATTCTGCTTTTAACCAGCATATAAGGGACTAAAATGAAATTGTTGTACTTTTTTGTATTGTCCGTGTATATTTATGTATATATTTATATTTATAAGATAATGTTAAAGGCTTGAACATCTAAATCTAAAACAATTAAATCCTCCAAAAAATGAGATTTCTGAGTTATATCATTGGTATTTTATTTAGAACTAACTTGCATTTAATTTTAATTTTTTTAATTATCAGTCAATTAACAGTCAATTAACAGTTTAAACGAAACTTACAAACACACTTAAGTCAAGATTGAGCTGAATTATTTAAGGCACAGTCGCACATATAGCAAAGTGCTACATACATGGGAATTTTCTGTGACCCACAGCGTGCGATTGGTTAATTCTGCCATAGAAATATATTCCATCCTTAGTTAAAATAAGTTGCAACAACTAATATAATATTCAAAACGCTTCGGCATTGGCTTAAAGCAATAACAAATGTATAAAGACATATCACATAAGTAATAAAAAGGTTGTGATAAGTTAGAGGAAAATATTAGAAAAAGTGTTGACACCATCCTTTTTTTATTACATTCATTTATATATTAAAAAAGAATTATTGAACACAAAAAGATTTTTTTTTTTTTGTTTTTATCTATATCTGAAAATCCCTTATTTCATATCGAATACACACGAAAATATAGATTTCCTTTAATGTTTAATCACATACATCGTTATAAAATAATATATCTGTGTTTTTTTTTTTCCTTTTTATTTTGACTAAAAGATTGCTTTATGAAAACACCACACTATAAGTAAAAATTTTCTGAATCTGATTAATGCTTCTTCTACACATACAAATGAAATGAACAAAAATTGCGGAATTTTTTGTATTAAAAGAAAATTCAGGATTTATATAGAATTTTTTTAAAATTGAACATTTCAAATCGATTGGTTTTAATGGTAAAATTGACATAGTCATAATGATCTTGTTAACCGCATTCTAATTTTTCTTTGTCACTACGAAATGAATATTTGTAATGCCTAGGAATACATTTCAATTTCTCTAATGTTTGCTGGAAATATTGCTGGATTAATAAACTTCATTATCAACAACTTTCAATACTTTTTTTTACATACGAAAATTTGTCTCAATAATTAAAAAAATAGTTCACAAGTTAATACAAAAAATATTAACATCATGATGATAAGAACCGAAAACGTAAAAAAATTTTAAAGTAATGTTCTTATTTAGTTAGAATTTTTCTCTTTTAGGAGATAGGTAATAATCCACATAAGCTCGCTGGGAAAGTTAAACTAATATAACTAAGCATACATTTATTTCCAAACTTCTTTCTTATTAACATTCAATTAAATAGCTCTATATAAGAGTAATAATAGTTAAGCTAGCTCCATTTAATAATTTTTATAATATAATTCAAAATAAGCCCAGTTTGCATATATTTTCAAAGTATGTAATTAATTGAAAAAAATTGGACAAAATAAAATTGTTTGAAACCAATAATTTTAGCAATAATTTTACATCTATTTTTGATTTTATTACCATTTGTAGTTCACTAATCGAATCATGATTATTATGACGATGTAGAAATTGAATGAGAATTTAAAATTGATATATAACCTAAAATGTAATTGATGTCTGTCATATCTTTTTTTTAAATTAAAAAAAAAAGTTTTATAACAGTTTATAAAACTAAATTATATTTTGAAGTAAATAAGTAAAATGACTTTCTTAAAAAACAATTAAATTTTACCCGAACCCGATCAGTTAAAAATATCAGCGGCGGGCTAGTCGTTTTAATATATCGTGGGATTTAGTTTCAATTAATATTTTTTTGGCTTAACATTCCGCTCCCAATTCATATTGTAATTAAAAATTTAATATATCAATTTTATTTTGTGTGCATGCACGAAAATAGAGTTTTATATCCTCGTATAATTTAATTTTTTTACTAAATTATTCAGCAGACAGTTAATTGAAGCTCTGGATCTATATTTTGATTAAGATTAATTACAAAATTTAAAAAATAAAGAAACAATGCATATAGTGTCAAAGTTTAAGCTAGACCCCTTAATATTCCATTAATTAATTTGTTCCATATTATTAAAAAAAGTTTAATTGAATTAAATCAAATAATGATTGTTAATCGAGTCATATAATCAATCAAAAAAAAATTATTATTAAATTTGTTTACTTAATTTTTATGCAAAGAAAATTTCTTAAACTTTTGTAAAAGCAATAATATTATTTTGTTTGTAAAAAGAAAAAATAATATTTTATACTCAATAGCTGTCTTTATAATTCTGTTTTTTTTTGTCCATCATCATCCTCTGTAAACGTCAATTTTGTTTATGTATTTTTTATTTTTACAAAAGAAAAATTTTCTCTGAATGTTATAAATGTTTAAGGTCTGAACTCAAATTCATTATGTGTCTTTTTTTACTAAACATTATTTTGATCTTGATTTAATTTTATATGTAGGGTGTAGGCATTTAATATTATTCAAAATTTGAATAAATAAAAACCTTTTTTGTTGTGCGTGAATAAAAAATAAAATTTGAATAATTTTTTTTATTTATAATTGTCATTCAAGTCTAGACATCAGTGATGCATTTTAAGCCAATATAATAACTTTATTTTTAGGATTATTCAAAATGAAAATTAGATCTTAATGATTCTCATTACAAAAAAAAAAAATTTAAATTATTTGCCTTTTTGAATATGTAACAGGGTTGTTTTTTTTAATTTCTTCGTTTTTTTTAAATTGATGTGAATAAGTCTGAACATTATGCAAGAGAGGATATTATTCCTTCCACACTATCGTAATCTATGTGAAAATATTGTTTAAATAAAAAAAGTATTATTCTTTTATTAGGTCTTTACGAAGAACATTTTTATTTGAATGGAGTTGGAAAATATAAAATTAAACTGTACTATTAAACTGTACTACTTTTTCGATAGTTTATAAGATTATGATTTTTTATAAGCACAGAATTTATAGTTATGAGAACAACCATTTTTGAATACTTAAAGCATTTATCATTATTTTTTATTTTATTTACTTTTGAAATATCCTTAAAATTATGTCAACCATCGTTATACAGTCGTTAAGGCAGACATCGTGAAAAACAGGAATCCATTTTTTCTTAAATTAATACACTTTCAACAAGATAATTTCGTTCGATCTAGCTTTAAATTGTTAACCCCGTTAAATAAAAAATTCTCAGTTCAGTAGCCAATTGGAGAGAGCTAAATTAAACATAAATTGCTGTAGGCTTGAAGCGTCGAAGAACAAAGAGAGAGACTTATGATGTACTGAGAAGAATAAAAAATAATGTATGAAAAAATTTAATCGAATTACTTCAACGCAATAGTTTTTACCAAATAGTCGTGATCGTGAGTGAAAATTGATTAAAAAATACCTCAACGTAATTTAAAGCGTCCTTTTCTTTTTCGAATTAAACTTTAAAAGATCAGCAAAAAAAAAAAACACACGAAGCAGTCATAGAACTGCCGACAGAAGTTTATACTTAAAGATTTAAAAACTATGAAATAACAGTGGCTACAAATAATGGACTGCTTTTGGACTGATGGACTGATTTTTATTTTAATTTACATTTTGTACTGAGCAGCCCATTATTTGTAGCCACTGATGTTCATAGTTTTTAAATCTTTAAGCATAAACTTCTGTCGGCAGTTCTATGACTGCTTCGTGTGTTTTTTTTTTGGCCGGATCGACCCTACTCCTTCTACTACTACCCAAAATTTTAAGCCAACTAACCTTTATTTCATCGAAAATAATTTTTTTGATAAAAAAAAAATTTTGGTCTTTTTTGGGTAGGAGACCCCCTCCCCCTCCTGATCCGATCCAAAATTTTCATGCCGGCCACGTTCATGTAACGACAGGTAACGTTTATAATTAAAAAAATAAAATAAAAATTTTTTTGGGCCGGTGGACCCTGCTCCTTCTACTAATACCCAAAATTTTAAGCCAACTAACCTTTATTTCATCGAAAATAATTTTTTTGATAAAAAAAAAATTTTGGTCTTTTTTGGGTAGGAGACCCCTCGCCTCCTGCTCCGATCCAAAATTTTCATGCCGGTCACGTTCATTTAACGACAGGTAACTTTTACAATTAAAGAAATAAAATAAAATTTTTTTTTGGGCCGGGTAGACCCTACTCCTTCTACTACTACTCAAAATTTTAAGCGAACTAACCTTTATTTCATCGAAAATATTTTTTTTGATAAAAAAAATTTTGGTCTTTTTTGGGTAGGAGACTCCCTCGCCTCCTGCTCCGATCCAAAATTTTCATGCCGGCCACGTTCATTTAACGACAGGTAACTTTTACAATTAAAAACAAAAAAAAAATTTTTTTTTGGGCCGGGTGGACCCTACTCCTTCTACTACTACCCAAAATTTTAAGCCAACTAACCTTTATTTCATCGAAAATAATTTTTTTGATAAAAAAAAAATGTTGGTCTTTTTTGGGTAGGAGACCCACTCGCCTCCTGCTCCGATCCAAAATTTTCATGCCGGCCACGTTCATTTAACGACAGGTAACTTTTACAATTAAAAAAATAAAATAAAATTTTTTTTTGGGCCGGGTCGACCCTACTCCTCCTTCTACTACCCAAAATTTTAAGCCAACTAACCTTTATTTCATCGAAAATAATTTTTTTGATAAAAAAAAAATTTTGGTCTTTTTTGGGTAGGAGACCCCCTCGCCTCCTGCTCCGATCCAAAATTTTCATGCCGGCCACGTTCATTTAACGACAGGTAACTTTTACAATTAAAAACAAAAAAAAAATTTTTTTTTGGGCCGGGTGGCCCCTACTCCTTCTACTACTACCCAAAATTTTAAGCCAACTAACCTTTATTTCATCGAAAATAATTTTTTTGATAAAAAAAATAAGTCTGAAGGTGCCAGGTTCGAACCCAATTATAATTTTTTTTTTTTTTTAATAGTTGAAAAATGATGACGGACGATTCTCAGAAAAATGATGACGATTCTCAGAAAAATTCTATATGAAAATGGATTTTTACCCTCTACCAAATTTCTTCCAACGCCGCTAAAGAAGTATAAACTTCAAAAATTAACTAATAATTAAAGCGAAATGAGTTATGTATGTTAAATTAGAAATTCTATGAAACATTTTAACATTAAAATTATAATTTAATTCAAATTTTAAAAGGAAAACACCAAAAAAAAAAAAACATTTATACCTTAAGGATGTTGGACATAAAAATGATGTAAAATTAAATGGACTTCGGAACAAAAACTTCTTTATCAATTTATATTTATTTTTTTTTAATAAATATTTTAATAAATTTTTAATTAAAATTTTGGTTTAGGTTAAAACTATATTTTATGTTCAAAAGGAAACTTAATAATAATAATTATTATAAATAAAAAAGTTTTTTTTAATAAAGTAAACTTTAAAATTTGAAAACTCTTACCGCAATAAAGGTAAAAAACAAAGTTAAAGTAATGTTTTTCTTCTTTGATATAACAATTTTGTTTCGCTTTTAAATATATAAAAAGAAAATTGTTGACCTATATATTATAAATTATATAAGAACCCTCGGATTTTCAATTTAGAATAATTTCTTTTATTTCAGCCAAACACACTTTAATACATACTAGTTATTCTCTGTACATTATAAATAAAATGAAATTATTATTTTTTTATTTAATTAACGTAAGTAAAAGATTTTAAAAACTGTAAAATACATTTTTAATTCTAACAGACAAGATTCTTAATGAATGCCGCGCATCGCCGACCAGACTGACGAATAAATATTTTACAGCTTAGCGGATGAAAAGTGCGGCAAAACTTCAATTTAATTATAATATGAAAAAGTATTCACTAACGCAGCGGTCGGCAAACTTTTTTGGTCGTGGGTAAAATTCGCCTAAGATGAGATTTTTTTAAACTTATAGTGGGTCAGTGGCAATTTTATATGAAAGCAATTTAAAAAAAAAATAATTAAATTAAAAGTTAATTTATTTATTATCTAAGGCTTACAAAAACAATTGCTGGGAAAACTTTCTATTTTATATACAATTGTTGTAAACAAAAAATTTTTATATGCAATTGTTGTAAGCAAAAACTATATTCATTGATTTGGGAACCACTTCAAAATTTCGAAGCGGGTAACATGAAATGATGCTTTGGGTCACCCCGTGACCCACGGGTCATAGTTTGCCGACCGCTGCACTAACGCATTATTGTCATCATTTGTCACAAGGTTCATTGAACATTTTATTAAATATTTATGCAGAATTATTTTTTTTTCAATTCTTTCCATTATCGACTTAAAGTAAACAAAAATTTTTTTATCGTTACGATAATAAACTTTAGAAAACGTTTTACCATTATATTGCATTTAATATCAAAAATTTAAAGTCAAATATTTTTTTCTGTTGGTTTTCTAACATTCGAAACTTTATGCCATCCACTGGATATTTAATTTAATATTTGCTATTAACTTAATTTTAATAAAAAATTACTGGATTATGAAAACCAATACTCATTAAAAAAAATATTTCAAGAATTCAAAAATATTTTCAAATCTTTGTGGTTAACTTTTTTTGAAAGACAGGATTATTGGTTTGAAAAATACAAATCTATAATGATTAGTCTAGACTTTTATCATTAATAATTATAGTGTTTAAATTGTCGCATAAATGGGTCAACTTTATTCTATCAATTCGCAAATAAATACAAAACATAAAATACATAAAATATTTTGAGGTTTTTGTTTGAAAAATGACTATTCTTTCAAACAAATAAAAATAATTTTTTTTTGTACCTACACTGTATTACTATGATTATATACACTATTTTAGAGCAATGCTGTGAAATATAAAACTATTAAATTCGACATAATGTATTTGGCGAGCATTTATATGGGATTTTTTTTTTCTCAATATTGGACGTATGTACGGACGGATTAAATACATATAGTTCATTTATATTCTTCGTTAGGTTATTTTTTTAAATTGTTGACCTGAGTGCATTAAGCTTTATATATTAGGTGACCACTAATTTTTTGGCAAATTTCGGCACACAAAAAAAAAATTCAAATAATTTGCTTAGGTAGCGAATTTCATAGTTCAGTTTATTTGTTCGACCTTTGTCTGATGTTTCTTCGTTTGCATGAAATTTCGGTACATAATTTTTCTCTTTTCGGATTTGGGTATATTTGCGTGGTACACAGCATCTAACTTTCGGTAACGTACCGGTCATTTCGATACAGGTGGTCACTTAATTTATATATGATTACAAAGGTTCTAAGAATATCAGAATAAACTTGTAATGTTTATTTTCACATACTAAAAAAAATTTAAACCAGAATTAAATTCAAAAAATAAAAATTAGTTTTTGTGATTGTTCTGTTGATTTTTTTGGTTCTAACAATATTATTTTTTGAAAAAAAAAAAAAAACATATTTGCTTTATTTATTTAATCAAGAAATTTTTTCTTTCGTTGTTATTATATGATGGAAATTCTCAACTTCTGGGAAAAATTTTAGACATTGTTCTTTCAATCAATTAAATTATTATATTTTCTTTTTAATATTTTCTTTATTTCATTCATATTTTTTTTTTTTTTTTTTTTAACTCAGAATATTTTATTGAAATTTGCATATTTTTACATAAATTTTATATATTTTTTCAATCAACGAAGGAAAAAAGAAAATTTCCATTCAAATCTCTAATAATAAGATAACGTTGAAAAATTTGGATAAAATAGATAATATTATATTATAAACATTATGAATAAAATAAGTGTTTTTTTTTTTTTTTTTGAAAAATGATTTATATAAATATAATCATTGGCTTTCCAATATTTTATATAAAACTTATCCATATTTTATAAAGAATCTTTTTTGACAGAGAACTATGACGATATTTTACAAGACAACATCTTGGTATTATTTATGTATAATTGTATATATATATTTTTAAAGACGTGAAACACAACAAAACTTCATTTTGCACGATTGTCTTTCAAACAAACCGTTAAAGGATCTTGTTTATTGGTACAGTGTAAGTTTCTTTTTATACCTTACTAAAAACAAGGCTTCTTCTCTTCTGATTGCAATAAAGTTTTCAGTTTTCATAAAATCTCTCATCTATAGACAAGAAATCTTCGATAAAATAAATATTCCGTGTTTCAAAAATGAGTTACAAAAAACTCACTCAGTACAAATATTTAATTAGCGAAACATATATAAAATAAGTTAAATTTCGAAACCTAGATAAATTTTAAAATAACTCAAATTTATAGTTATTTCGAGCCTGCCGAAATTGTGTATTTGACCCAAGAACGTGATTATATATAATACACAAATTATCAAAACTATTTGCCATTTTCTTTATACATAAAACAATATATCATACATATTTTTTAGAAACAGATTTTATCTCTAAATTTCCAACAACTGATTGTTTTGTTTTTTTTTAACTTGATTTTAAAATTATTTATTATTATATTTATGGTAAGTCATCTCTTGATGCTTTAGACTGGTACTGAATGCATTGTATATTAATTCATTTTCAGAGGATAAAACGTTATGACTTATATGAATATATGAATAATATTAAATGCAAAATTTTATTAAAAAAATAAAGTTTTAAAAATTGAATTGTTTCATTTTAATGCATTTTAGAAAATAAAAATAAAATCCAAATTCAAACATAATTACAAAATAAAAAAAAATGGAAATTTTTAATTCTAAATTGTCAGGGGATAAAAAATAAGATTTTTGAATATGATATCTGATAAAATATTTCATCGGACATATATAATATTGACTTTTCTATTATCTACCAGAATAAAAAAAAATAGTTGTTGGTGTTTATTGGAAAAAATTGACAAACTATCAATTTTTTTTTTCAAAATAAAGAAAAGATGATATTTTCTTGCTGATAAATAGCATAATGTATATGTTCATATAGTTACAGTGTTAATAAATTATACTTACTGTTTCACTCTGAGAAATAATTCTACCGGATAGAATAACGAAGAATAACATAAGTTTTAAATATGCATTCAACTAAATATTGTCGCGAAAATTAAAAATATATACACAAATAAAAGACTTATAAATGCAACTATATTCAAAATAAAAGTTATTAAAGTTAAACATATGGTTATTTTTATTAAAATCTTTCAAAAGAAAAGTTTTTACTCTTTATTATATCCGTTTGTGTAAACTGATTAAAAAAAAATTCCAAAAATTAAGGTTTGAGGTTTAAGAAACAAAATAGTTTTCTTGTAACGCAGAAAATGCTCTGTACAAATTGTTTGTACATTTTCATGGCGGACGTAAAGAGTTCTAATTGCTGCATGTTATATTAATTACTGTATATTTATTTCCGTTTAAAAACTTTCTTTTGGGTATATAATAATACAAGCAAAAAATCTGTATATAGAATAAATTATTTTTTCATCATTTAAAATAATTTTCCCCTAATTTTCATATATACAACAAGGACAAGAAGTATAAAAATAGTACAGCAAAAAGTTCAAGGATTTAAAAAATAAAGTGAAATTTACACATATTGTCTTCATTATTATTTAATAAATAAATATTGTTTAAAGAAACTATTTTTATATTTTGTACGAGTTATCTGAAATTATAATTTAAATTATTATGTTTTAAATTTTTTTTTACATTTAGGTCATACTAGAAACTGCATAAATTTGTAAAGAAAGAAGAATATATCTATAATTCGATATAAGATATTTATCTATATATAAATATAGATATATCTTCAGTTAATTAAGAATTGTTGAGTTATTCTTGGAACTCTGTTAACGAATTTGAATAAAGGAAAATTTCTAAAGTACAACTTTAAATTGAAAAAAACCATTACGGGTTTGAAATTAATATACTTTTATCATATGATTTATGATAGGTTTATTTAATCAAAATATAAATGATATAGAATTAATAAGAAAACTGAACTAAAGTTCCATTTACTTGTTTGAGCCATGAAATTAGGAATATTCTTCAAACAATCCTAAATTTTTGAAATTTTAACCATACATAGGATTTAGTTGCATTTATTTATATCAAAGAAAACTTACAGTTTTCAAATCAATAATTTATTATAAGAAATATTTAAGCCTTATCCTGAAATCAAAACAAAAATACAAAACGTATATTTTCTTCAATATATGTACAAAATATAAACAAGAATATCAAAATAAATAAATCTAAATAAACTTTTGACATTTTATAACAAAAAAAAAGTTTAAATATACTATAATACCAAGAATCTTAATATGACCTTCTTTATAATGCCTTAAAAAATGTTAAAACGACTTATGCGTATTATATTACTGAGTTCATGTAAATTTTAAATAAATTATTTGTATACAAGTAAAACAGATATTTATTTTTCCATATTTTGTATTTTATATATACCTTACAGTAATTTATGTTTGAAGAAAAATAATAATAATAATAATAATGTCAAGAATTTTCGTATTTTTATTCTTTGTTTCTTAGACATGCTAAGGTTAACATTATATGGCTTCAGTCAGACATCTTCATTTATACATAATATACCTAAATGCCAATTGAAAAAGGTCAAAGTTATTAAGTAAAGACAATAATGTATTAATTTTATTACACGTGGTATATGTAATTTAAGAAAAAGATTTTTTTTTTGTTTTTCGAAGTCAACTTTATGTCAGGAAAAAATATATAAAAGCTCTAACTTTACTTGGGGCATGTTTATTTAAAATATTCATGATTTATTTTAATAGACCTATCATAAAAAAAACAAAATTTTTTTTTTGTAATAATTTGATAAGAATATTATTATAATAAGGCGACCCCAAAAAAAAAAAAAGTTTAATCTAATGTACCTTAATCACAATTTTTGGGTAAAAAAAAAATACAAAAAATATAAAATACAAGTTACCTTATAGACTTGAAATGACCGTAATTTTGCACTTTTTTAATATACATTTAATTTCAAATATTTCTAGATAAATATACATTATTAACTGTGTGGGTAGAAAGATTTTTACATTATTATAAACTCAATAATTCATATTTTCATAAAGGGAATATTTTTAACCTAATTTTTAAGTGATGAAAAATCTACTGTGTACATAATTATGTGTATTTTAAAATAAAATCAATCCTGTTACAACAAACACATAAAATTCGGTCAATAAATACTAGCATTTTCTGTCAGTGTGGCTATATAGTCACGTATATTAATTTGGTTAGATACATATATAAAATATCTAATCCGAATAAATAATAGGGAAAAACGTTATATTCATCGAGACAAAGTTATTATATATACACATTAACTACAGGTACATAAATATTATATATAATGATAATTCCTTCTGAGGTTTTATAGTAAAAATAATAAGAGTATTTTACTTTATTTTAAATCCAATGTTTCATTTAAACTTTTTAATTAAAGAATAATACATTATTGTTTTCTCATGAACTCTTAATTAAATATCATTAGAAATACTGGAGATTTAACGTGCGCCCGTTGCATAATTTCATATATCTGTTGTCAATTTCATAGAGTTTACCTCCAGTATTACTCGAAAGAATTTAGATATCCAAATTAAGCCCCGGTTCTCATTCTTTAACATATCAAAAAATCACTTCTGTCGCAATTGTATTAGTTCTACAGGGAAACCAAAACTAAAACCATTTTTTTCGATGGCAAAAGGGCTCTTAATGAATCAAAAGTAATTGATAAATTATATAGAATCAAAAGTTTTGTTATATATTCACAATTATACCTAAGTATTATCATTTTTTTTTTAATATCATTTATATAACTTTTTCGAAAAATTTCTTCAAATCATAATAAAAGAATTTAAAAACCATAATAATTTATTCTCTTTCTCGTGAAAAAAAAAATAAATAAGAACAAATTAAAATGTGCAAAAAATTAGATAATAAATACAACTTACCTGGTTCTAATGTTGTTGCTAATAAAATAGATGGAAGGCATAAAAGTATAACACGAATCTCGTACATATTCAGCATTATTATTTTTGTTTTTTTTTTATTTTTAAAGCAAAATTCTCTGCTTTTTTATTCACTTTTATTTTTCTAATTTTTTTCTATTTTTTTTTTTTTAAGAAATCTTTTTACGCGTTTTATTACAATCTTTATTACAGTAGGATTTTTCTTTTTTTATGTAAAGAAGATAACTCATTCATAGTGTTCAAGTGAATAAAATCATAAAGCAAAAATCTTCCTTGTTGCACAATTCAGATTCTTTAATTTTTTTTTTTCTTTTTCTTTTAAATTTTATTTCTTCCTTTTTTTTTTTCCTATGATTTATGATATACAAAAATTTTATAGTCGAATGTAAAATGGTATTTCTTTTTTAGTATTTTTTTTTTAATTCATCAAAAAGTGAAATAATATAATTTTTATTTATTTTTTTTTGTCTTTATAATACTTATTTCACTTATAATTTTTTTCCACTCACCCAATTTTAGGTAAAAAAAAATTTCCCACCTTTAAAAAAGTGTGATGGGTGTTGTTGATGAATTTTAAATAATATTAATGAGGTGGTCTCTAGTTTTGTGAATTGTTTCTTTTGGCACTATGATGGTAGTAGGTGGATGGGTAAATTGTTGTTTTTATTATTATTATGAAGGATCCCACCTTAATTTTTGGCGGGAAAAAGGTTTGATAAACATAATAAATATGTTTAGAGAGTGATTTTATAAGAAGTTGTTGTCTATAATAATAATAATAATAATAAAAATGATTCACAGAGTAGTGTTCGCTACACTTCACTTAGCTTTTTAATGATTAATGCTTTTAAAGTGTAATATCTTTTATGTTTTTTTTTTCTACTTTTTCTTTTAGATATGCAATTTATTATTTTTTATTTTTTTTTTTTGTAAGAGTTTTTATTTATGACCTCAGCAGAAATGTAGTTTTTTTAAAATATATTTTTTTTTTGTTTTCGTTCTTCCTTCTTCTTGATTTTCAATTGCTTGTTCGTGGAAAATCAAAAGAAAAATTGCACAAGAAGAAAATAGCTTAATGAATATAATTATTAAGAAAAAAAAAAGTTGCGTTTTCTTTTTACTATTTTATTTTATTTTTTTTTCTTGTACTTAATTTAAAAATTCAATGAAAATATACATTTCTACTTATTTCAATTTCTTGTTTCTATTTTTTTTTTTTTAATATTCGTAATTGGTCTATTTTATATACTAATTCTACTTATTCAGTCATTTTTTCATCAAATATACATTACTGCTAGAATTGCAATTTATTATTTCATAATTTTTTTTTTTATTATGTTTTACTTCATTATTTATATTATGCTTTTCCTTTACATTTTTGTTATTTTGTTTTTTTTTTTATATAAATATTTTTAATGTGCAGCTCCAATTAAATTATCGTTATTCTTCCATTTGTATATTGCTGAGTATTGTGATTAAATTTCTGTTGAATAAAAGAAATAAGAATTTTTTTTTTTTAATTTTATACACTAAAATAAAATTTAAATTTATTGATGTAAATAAAAATATTGTTTTAAGGCCAAATAAATTTATGTTTGCCAAAAACAAAAAAACTTATTTAAGAGATTGAGGTTTTTTTTTTTTGATAAGAACTAATATAGAAGAAGTTAGTTATAAGCTGATTCTTATATTGGAAAATATATTACGCATAATCAAATACACGGTGCATTCGTTCCAGAGAATACCGCGTAAAAAAAGACACACAGTAATAGAAAAAAATTAGATTGGTTCCACAACGTCAAAAAGCCTTCAAAAATTAATGATTTGGTGAAACAAGCAAATATTTAGTTTTTGTATATATTCATGTCTATTTTATTTCACATATTATGAACATTATCCAGTTTTTAAAACAAAAAAATAACTCTTAAAAATTAACAAAAAAATAAAAAAAATATTAACATATTCAAGGAACATAAAAATGATATTGTAGAACTAAAAACAAAAAACTACAAAATAATCCCCAGAATTAGTAATTTTTCCGTGTACATTTTGTCCGCATAAACAAAAGACAATGTGTAAAAAAGGATAAGTTTATTTTTGTTAATCGTGTGTTATTTCAAAATCGTGTAAAAAAAGACGGCGTGTAAAAACAGAATTGGGTGTAGTATTGTTTGATATTTTCTTTTAGTTTTTCAACAAGAGGTGTCAAACAGTGTTTAATCAATATTAACAAATAGCTATGTTTATTATGAATTTGACAGAATTAAATTAAAAAATCTGCCTTTTGTCAGGCAGTGGTTTGATTACAAATAATTTGTCTTTTGTGCTTTTTGAAACAATTTTTCAAAACATACTTCTCGTAGAATAAATTATAGTTTCCAATTTTAATATTATTCAATCGGTTTTCGTTTAGATAACAGATCGTTAAATGAAAAAAAATTCTTAAAAATGGTCTACCAACATTTTTCATTGATCAATCCTATAAATATAGCATTTTTTATGTTAACTTTAGATTAGCGATTGAATTGAGATGTTGCATTTCACTCTTTACAAAATCTATATAAATAAAAATTAAATGATGTTTGTTGGTAAATGCTTGAAAAGCTGGAACGATCTGGCTACTTATTTTTTAAATGTTTGTAATAGTCCGAATAAGATTTTTAGGGAAAGAAAATTTATAAAAATTTGCCGGAAAATCGAAAAAAAATTCTGGAAAAACGGAAAGCGCGGTTTTCCATAGGATTTTTGTGAATACGAATTTTATACGCCACGAATAATTAATTTTTATAAATAAAGACTAGGTTAGAGCTAAATAACGTTCGCTCTGGGATCGTCTAGTTATATATTTAAAATTCTAAAATATATGAATGGTAAATGTTTTCGATATCGTTGTATTTGTATAGTCTACGAGGTTTTGCTTTTCACGGAAATAAATAATATAAAATATTAATGTTCTCATTGTTTGCACTTTTTCACTAATTTTAACTTTTTGTTGATTTATTTTCATTTAATTTATATTATTTACCTTAATTATTTTTTTTTTTTGTAGTCTCATATATATATTTATTTATTCCTTATTAGAATGAATAAGAAATACTTGATTAACATGATGATAAATTTTTAAAAATTTCAAAAATTTTTCTCACTCCTAGCAAATTTTTCCCCTCTAGATACTTGATTAACAATCCGCTATTATTATATGTATGTACTTCCCAAGATTCCAATAGACTTTGGTTATTTTTATCTTGTCATTTTTATTTTTTTTTTTTTTGGTTTTTTTATTTATTTTTTACTTTGTTTTTTATTTAAATGTATTTCTCTGATTATATCATTAATTATATAATATTAATTTTATCTTAAATAAATTTGTTAAAAAAAAATTAAAAATATTTAATATTAATTTTGTAAAAAAAAACTAACTTCAAATTTTTATCCTTATTTATATTTTGATTTTATTTTTATGATATTTTTTATATTGTTTTTTATTATCTCCTTTTTATTTTATATATTTGTCTTTAAAAATTGAAATTTGAAGTTGAAATAAATTGCTAATTTCATGTTTCAAGTTGGATGCATTTCAAAGATATTGTGTTATGAGAAACTTTTATTATTTATATAAAAAACTATTTATTTATTAATTTTATTTATTTTTTTTTTTCAAAAATTTTATAAATAAAATAAAAGTTAAATTTTATTGCGATTATATTTTGCTTGTAAGAATACTTTATTTTTTTTTCTCTTGTTCTTCTTCAGATGTTTTGTATTTAATAAAGCTACAATATCTTTGCTTATATAAAATTTCCTTCTATATAATATAATATTGGAAGTTAATTTTTAATAAAGTTTCTTCTTTTTTATTCTTATGAAAATGAAAAAACATAAAAATAAAATTTGTTAAATAAAAGAAAGAAAAAAAAAAATAAATAAAATTATTTGTAGAAACTGCAGTATATCCTCTGGTATAGTAAAGGTTTTTTTTATATATATATATTATAAATATAATATATGTGTTTATATTGTAAGATTTAATAGACCGAAAATAAAACGATTTCCAATTTCTAAGATTTTTCTTTTATTGTTATTTATTTTTTTTTTTTTAAATATAAATAAAGTTTTTTTTTTATTTTTATAAATCGTTGTTTCCTTTTAAAAAATTTTTGCTTTATTTTAAAAGTGATATTGTTGATGCAATTTTGTATCTGAAAATAAAAATAAAAAAAGAAATATATTTAGAAATTTATAAATATATATTATGTTTATATATTATATTATATTTTATATTATATTGTAGATATGTTTATAACATAATATATAGCAAATACAAAAAAAAACATGAAATATTTAAGAAAAAATGCATTAGCTGATCGAATATATTTATTTATAAGTATGTTCTTACATGAGTTCATAATAGATTTATTTATTGGATATAAATTCAATTATGTATTTTATTAACATAATTAATATAAAATCTATAAAAAAAAAAATCAATCTTATGAGAAATAAGAAAATAAGGATAATACTGTAGCTATAGCTAATACTGTATATATGATTGATTACCTTGGCACTAATTCAGTGACAATTTTTATGTGAATTATATATGCTCTAATTTTTATATTTCAACTGATTGAAATTTATATTTTGATGCTGTCAGATAAATTTTGCATTGAAATTGCTTATTATTCGTTGCTTTATGAATATTTTAGTTTTTTAATTAATTTCCTGTTTTTTCTCTAGTTCTAGTCTTAAAAGTTTCAATACCTTATGTTTTATCTTAACAGGATTTGCTGCAGACTATGTGCGGATTTACAATTTAAAGTATTACGAAAAAAAAATGAAAAATAAACATGAGGATAATTTTTTATTTAAATGCGTTAGGATTTTAAAAATTATTTCTAAAGATTAAAGAAAATATTCTGATCTAGGTAAATTCATTTAATGAAATTAAAGCGAAATTTCAATTCAACATCGCATTAATTATGATTCATTAAATCAAATATTGAAACCAATAATTGGAAATCTGTTGATTACTAAATATGAATCAGATGCATCAGATATAAATTTAGTAGATATATATACGTTTTACAGATTATGTCATATATATCTGTTTTATGTTTTTAATGAAAATTACATCATCTGTTTACATAAAATTTTAATTACAGAAAATGTATATGACATTATGTATATGAAATAAGTCATGCAAAAATTATGATTGGAGGTGTAATTATGATATCTGAGCGGAAAATTTTAATTAAACATTTTACATGTCAGCAAAAAAGTGTAATTTTTATGTACATACTATTAAAAATAATAAAAAGTAAAATAAATGCGAAATCATAAAAAAAAACAAGTATTAAGACATATAAATTGATAATAAAGTGTGTTGCTTACTAAGTATATTCATTTCGGCTGATCTTGAAGAATAATTAAATACTAATTGCAATACTATAATATACATAACTAGATTTTATTTTGCATAATTTTACGAAAGATATTTTTAAATACAGATGCATTTACATTAGGTTTCTACTTTTTTTTTTTCAAAACATATTTATTAAATCTATTTTGTTAGGAAAATAAAATGTCTTTAATTGAATGTATAAGGTTGTAATATTGTTACATTGCATTCAAAATGTATTATTCTTTTATTAATTATTAAAAATTAGCTAACGGGCATTCATTAATAAACATAGCATACATAACAATTAAAAAGCTAATTTTTTTTTTATTATTTTTTTTTATTTCAAATTACATAAAACGTACATTAGATACTATGTAAACAGAACATACATTGTATAAAATAATAATAATAATAATAAAATGAAAATATAGACTGTTTTGTTATTTGAAAAATTCCTCTATATAAATTTCACTTTATTATTTTGCTCCTATTTTTTTTTTTTTTTAATATGTAAACATAACATTTTTAATTATTATGTATAGTGTACGTAGTTAAAAAAAAATGTTTGTTTATTTATCTATTTTTTATTTTTTTATTCTATTTTTTTTTAAGAAACATATATTAAATGAAAATCCTTTATGCTCTCATGAGGATTTAAAATTCAAAAAAAAAAAAATCTCGGGAGTGTATTTAGCTTAATGTATTCAATTAATTAAATATAACTGCAGACGTAAAATTTTGTAGTTTATAGGTATACACTTTTTTTAAAAAATTCAAATTAAACATTTTTTTGCTCCCGCTAAAAAATATAGTTTGCTTTGAAGGAATAAGTTTTATAGTTCGTATAAAGGATATTTAAATTTGTCGGCCTAATTCCTATTTGTCCTATTTTATGCTTTTTATGTTTTCATTTATTTAAAAATCAAAAACTTTTGATGATTCGACAGATTCGACATATCCAGAAATAGTTATCAATCAAAACATAAAAAGCATAAAATTGTCGTTTGGACAAAATGAAATAATTTTTATATCATTGAAATTGCAAGTCTTGCAATCATTGACTGTTCATTCTTATTTGATGTTTCGAAAATTTTTTTTTTTAAAACCACTGGATTACCAATGTATATACTGGAAAAAATTGGCTGTGAGAACCAGCTCTAAAGCTATAACTAAAATTGTAATATTTTCTGGAAGAATGTGCGCAAAATCTTGCATTTATTTTTCAATACATAATAGACCGTCCAAAAATATATAGCAAATGAATTGTAGAAAAATTTGCTACTCGAAAAATAAATAACAAAAAAATATTTGTGACAAATATTGCTTTAATCATATGAACAAATATATTAAAAGTAAATTTATTAGCTATTTATCTTTGAAAAGTCATTTTAATTAAAAAAAAATTTGCATAATTAATAAAAAAGTCGGAAATCATTAAATTGTATCTGAACAAAAATAAAAATACTGAATACATTGATAGAATAAACATAAAATATAATCATAATTAAAAATAATTCAATTTTAGAAAAGTTTTTTTGGTGAATTTTTCTTTAGAAATTGACAAAAATAAAAAATAAAACTTTTTCAATTTATTATTTATAACTTTAAAATTTAGAATTTTTAATAATAATTTTCTATCTAAAACATATATGTAACTACATAAGTTAAGTGTTAGATTAATTTTAAATTCAAAAAACAGATTTTGATAGAAACTAAAAATCTTAAATTTAAATATGCATTTTGTCTTTATCATAAATTTTACCATGTATTCAACAATAAATCTGTTTTCTTTTAATTATAAAGAAAGCAAAACATACATATATTTAGAAAACATATTTTCATAATATTATAATTACCATAGCAGAATTTCCATAACAAAAACACAAAATTTCATAAATATTTCAAACACAGTTATACGAAAGAACAAGAAGAAGTTGGTTTGTGATCCTGCACCACAATAATAGTAAGTTTTTTTTCCTATTTCGAAAATTCTATGTGTGATTAAAGTTTTTCAAAATTCAGAAGTTCTGAGAAGAAAATTTTTATAAAATTCGACAAATCGTTGTATAGCTATGAAAAGACAATTCCATAGAATAATCACAACGTAAAATATAACTATATAACAGTGATATAACATTCCATCATTATTTTTTATTCTTTTATGAAAACTCATTTGTGAAAACCAAATAGCAGTACAATGTAATCAACGTGAATTTAATTAAAGTCCTTTAAATTAAAGTTATTGAGCAAATTATGACAAATGTTTGAAAAAAAAAAATTTATTATTTATGTTATTATAGAAAACATATTATGAAAAATAAATTAGAATCATAATTATATGCATAATTTCTGTATAGAATATTTTTATATTATTTATATTTTATTTTTTTTTTTAAATTATTAGCTTTACAATTTGAAATAAAACCACATTTTAGGCAAAACAATTTCAAATACAACAAAAAAAAAAAAAACAAGCAAATTTAAATGTTTTGAAACGAAAAAGAAAACAAATTGAGCAAAAAATTCTATTAAGCACGGAAATTTTGCGTTAAAAAAAATAAATGAAATTATAAAATAAATCTACAAAAAAGTTCCAATGCAATTGAAACAAATTAGAAACATTCATTCAAGTTGAAGTTTGAACTTTGGAATCTATACACGATTATACCACTAAGTTCATGAAATTATTATTATTTTTAATATTAAAGTCTAGCAATAAAAAAAAAATCTATATTACTTAGAAACTTTAATAATATGTTATAGAGATATATCATGAATAAGTCAGGATTTCCTAAAATGTATAAAATTCAACAACATTATTACCGCGCATATTATATACTAAAATCACGAAAATACATTGAAATCTATCCTAAAGTTATTTTGAATTACGTACATTTTCAATTTTAATGAATGAAAAATACTTATTCTTTTTTTGTGTGGGCGAAATTTTTCACCCGAAGAAAATTTATATTACACATATTATTGTTGTACAATGAAAATAATATTAGATGATTTATATTTATTATTTATTAGAATTTACTACATTTTTATATAAAAATAATAACGTATATACATTTATATAATAATTTTGTTTTTATGTTGTGTTTTTTATTTTTTTTATTTTGTTTTTTTTTTTTGTAAAATATAAATATCTACTATCATTAGAATATTAATGGCGATGGTGGATTCATAACGAAAAATATATATAAAATTATTATGAATTATAAAATAATTTATTCAGAAAAAAAATAAATAAAAAATAAAAAATGATTGTATATTATATGAAAATACGAGGAAAACAAAAATTATAATTACGAAATTCTATTAAAAATAAATTTTTTATATTTTTTTCATTCTATATAAAATAATATTCTATTTATATAAAATTATTTAGGAATTTTATAAATTCATTAGCAGACTAGCCACAATGAGATCATAATTTTCTATAAGGGTTGTTTTTATTCATTTTTAATTTTAATTTTTTTTTTTAACTTATTTCACAATAAAAAAAATAAAAAATTTTAATTCTCGGAAAAATAACTTATTTTACTTGTTAAAATTAAAATGAATAATGTTTTAGAATTCGAGAGAATATATTGAATTAAAAATATCAAAAATACTGAGAAAATACTCTAGACTCTAGAGACTGATTGGATCCTATAACAGGGCGTTTATTGTTTTTAGGAGTTTCTTTTTATGAAAATTGATATTTTTTTGAGACAATCAAGTTTTTTTTTTAGATAAATCCCCGGTTGAATCTTTATTTGCCCCCACCTACAGAACAAATAATGATTCGATCGTCGAAATTCTAATAGTTTTGCTCGAAACACGAATTTATCGTGTCAAAATTTAAAACAGAATAATTTGAATTAATATTTAAAAATTGTATTCAATTTGTTTCATTTATAATCCAACTGTCAATCGATTTTAAATGGAAATTTTGTAATTTTCATTAAATTTTCAGTATTAATGTAATGCTTAAATTTTTAATCCTGATATTATATGTATTAAGTCTTCTTATGTTATCTATCTATATGTATTGCATACATAACTCTGCATATTATTTACATTAACAAGAATATAAAATAATACTTTCACGATTTCATTCGAATTTTAAGTGAATTTTTATGTTAATTGTGGCAAAATAAAATACTGTTCAAATATTATGACAGGAATTATAAGTTTTTTGCAACATTGAATATTCGTTAAAAGTTGAATATATACAGTAAATATAAATTAAAATTTCAAAGCAATAATGTAAACCATAGAATTGATAGGTGAATAACTTTTTGGGACAGAGAATTTGACTACTACTTAACAATTGTAAGTATAGCCTTTTGAAAATCTGTGTATAATATATACGAAAATTATGAAAATAAATACGAATTCTTTTTAAGTTAAGTTTAAAAATAATGTTCTATTGTTGACTTAAAAGTTAATTTTCTTTTAATAAGTCAAAAACATTTAATTTTCATTTACATACAATATTATGTTTTAAATTTAAAATTTAAAATAATAGGAAAATAGGGTCAATTGCTTTATAAAAATTTATCTCACCCTAAAACTCATACACATAATATGTACAATAATGTACATATTTTTATTTATTCAAAACAAAAAAAAAAAAAAACAACAACATAAACCTTGTATAAAAATAATGGAAAAATATATAAATAAATATATGTTTTTTTAATAAAAATTTTTTTTAATCTCATTCTCTTGTAAAACTATCTATATGCACCCTACTGAAAGAATATTGCATGACATATTCTTGTTAATTTATTTTTATTTTAACCAAAAAAATAATAATATATAATATGAAAACTGGCAAAAAAAAACAACAGTTTTTCCATGTTACAAAAAAAAAATAATAAGGCAGGGAAATTTGTTTTCATATGAATTTTTGAATTTAAAAAAAATAAACAATCTTTTTTTTCTGCAATGTAAGTATTTATATTACTAGGATCATATTATAAAACTAGGTTTTTGATTTTTATTTCATTTAAATTATACCATGAATACATAATGTTGTACGAATATATCGGTTGTTGTTTTTCAATCTTACTTGAATGAAAATGATAATTTTTAAACGAACATCAAGAAAATTAGTTTTTCCGTAGCTAAAATACCACAAATTTGGTATGAAGCTTTGCTCAATACTTTTGAATAAATTATGTTCCCAAAATCCGATACATTATTAAAAAATAATGTTATTAAAAAAAATAATGTTATTAAAAAAAATTTTATATATAAAAAAAAAAATAGAAAAATCAACAAAGAAAATATTATGTTATTTAAATAGGCGACATAAAAGTATTTTATAACAATTTTTTTTTTTGTCTTTCATTTATTTTCTACGAACCAGTTGTAGTTTTTGGTGAAAATTCGAAATTTTTTTCGAACTATTAAAATTTTGTGTCAATAATAACAAAAAAATATTTCATGTGTAACAGGGTACAGTGTACAAATTAAATCAGATACAAAATAGTTCACAAGAAACGATGCGGGTGTATATACAAATAAAATTTCATATAACAATATACGATTTAGCAACCGATGTTTTCATCATTTTTTTTTTATTATTTTTATAACATTTTTCTAGACTATTTTTATCAGATACATGTGTAGTATACAACCATAGTATTTTAGCTGTATTTAATAAAAATGTTTTCATGAAAATTAAAATTTATAAACAACAAAATAAAACCATATTTTCGTCTTTTAATTACAAGAGTTTAAAATTGAAAGAAGAAAAAAGTCATCTTCCACACATATTTGTAGTGATGAAGAGTCAAAATAATTTCAAAAGTATATCTCTAAAGAAATTTCATAAAATTATGATATTTTTATTTCTTCACAATATCAATTTCAATATAATTATTTATTTTTAATTCATAATGAATTTAAAACTCTGAATTTTCAGAAAATCAAACTTTATTAATTTTTAATTTGTTGCTCATTAAATTTTATATTTGCATTTAAAATTCCAAGAACTTATTATTCCTATAGAATATTTATTTCAATAAAATTTTTTTTTTTTAAATAATATTTAAAAGTTTATACTGAAAAAATAAAATTCAATTAAAATTTTCAATGATTTTGTAAAATTTTCTAGTTATAAAGTATGGAAAATGGAAAATATTTTAACTTTGTTGTTTGTAATCTAAATATAAATACTAGAAATAAAAAGCACTCAATATATAAAAACAAAAACGCTTTAAAAATTATCTAAATTACAAAAACCATTAGTTTAAAAAAAAGGCTTTTTTCCAATAAAAATGAACAAAGATAATGATAAACAATATTATTAGTATAAACCAGGGGTGGCCAGACTTGATCCCAACAGGAACCGAAATTAGAAAAATCAGAATTGTCGAGAGCAATTAGAAATTGTTTTAAATATGTAAAATTGTAAACTGTCTTTATTGTCATTTTCATTTATCTTTATTTTCATTCATAATATATTTAAAAAAATACATTTATACATTGTATACATTAAAAATACTTATAGAAACTTTTTATTCTTTACTAGTAGATGCTGTTGTTTTATGTGTTTTTATCGTTTTTTTTAAATTGTATTTTTTGAAATCAATTTTAAACAATATTTTTTCGAACGTGGCTAGAGCCGCAGTGAAGAACAACGAGAGCCTCATGCGGCTCGCGAGCCGCAGTTTGGCCAAGTATGGTATAAACTATTATTATTGCTTTCCATTTAGGAAATCATAGTTTAAAACTGCAAATAAAGTTTATTTTTTATGGAAGTTTGTATTGTATACTATGTTTACAAATAATTTATACAAAAATTGATAATTTATGTGGCACCACAAATTTACTTGATTATGATGCCCTGTTCTAAAAATTTACTATATGATTTTTTTTTTTTAATAATTATATAAAGGGAATCAATGTTCGTAACTAAGTTGTAACTATGTATGAGTATTCACAAAAAAATAATAATAATAGAAATATGAAAAAATTATAAAATACATAATTTATATGTATACACACAACATATAAATTTGTGAAATTATTTTGAACTGTCAAAAATTTGTGTCATGCAATATTAAAAAAAAAAAAAAATTAATATATAAAAACTTTTAAAAGTTTCTTCTTTTATAATGGATTTTAGTTGAGTTAATATTAATTTTGTTCTTTTTTTTTGCAAACAACTCAATAGTAGTACAGTTTTATATATTATTCTATAGAAAATATGTACAATATTTATTTATCATTAAAAATATACACTCTAAAAATCATTGATATTTCTCCAATTTTTTATACATACTAGCAAACTAAAAATTAAATTTTATTCCAGCAAAAATCTAAAACTTAAAACAAGGCTCTGTAATAAAATAACATGTTACAATCATATTAGATTCGTAAGGTGTAATAGTAGATTACAATACATGTTAAGAAAATTTGTTATTCTTGCGAGTTTTGTATACACACAAACACATAGACACGAGTCATGTTTATATCACGAGACCGAAGGTCGAGTGATATAATATTGACGAGTGTCTATATGTTTGTGTGTATACAAAACGAGCTGTATAACAAATTTGATTAACATGTATTGTATACTGCTTTAATATGCATGTGAGAGGGAGTTGAAAACAATACATTTATAATGAAAAAAATAAACAAAAAAGTTCAAAATGAAGCAAGGAAATAAAATTTAATAAGGAAGTTTATTTATTTATCGAAATGATTTCAAACCGGAAGATTCCTAAAATATTAAAAAAAAAATTAGTAATTTTTCCAAAAAAAATTATTCATTTTCTTTTTTGCATTGATATGATCAAAAAGCATGTATATAAGAGGAATCAGTCCCATACAAAAAAAAGAATTAAAATAGTGAAACAAAAAATCCATATCACAACCCCATGAGCTTTTTTTTTTAATTTTTTGAGAATTCCACTCTCACAAAAGCTTTTAAAACTTCTAAAATAACAACAGTTCTATACAATTTTTAAAGTTTTAAAAGCTTTTGTGAGAGTGGAATTCTCAAAAAATTCAAAAAAAAAAGCTCATAGGGTTGTGATATGGATTTTTTGTTTCACTATTTTTATTCTTTTTTTTGTATGGGACTGATTCCTCTTTATATACATGCTTTTTGATATGATGCATGGGAGAGGTATACATTTACAATTTTTTTTTTTTTTTGGTATTTGTCTGTATTGAAATATTGTGAGTGTGAGTGATATTATTTTTGTTTATAGTATTACGCAGTTCAAAATGAAGAATATAAATACAATTTACATCACAGGGAAATGTAAATACAATTTACATTCCTCTATAATTGCATGTGTATTGATGCATGTAATGGACCATTTACCTGTTGGTTTTTATAATTTAATCCAAGGCTACATAGACCAAGATGTGAATGTATGGAATGTACTATCTTGTACTATTTTTCATATCGATTGTATGGCAACATTTAATTTAAATAATTATCTTTCTCTTTACTTTTAACTCATTCTGTTAAATAACGATTTTTTGGAATTAATAAATTTATTTTATATTATAAAATAAATAGTCTTATTAATTATTGAAGGCAAATCCAGGTAGATAGATTCACCGGTGTTCCAGGATTCACACCTCACCATAGATAATTTATCAGGTTATGGGCCCAGAGGCGTCATAAATTGGTAACTGTAAAAATTGTTAATTCTTATTTGTAATTTGAAGGTGATTCATCGAAATGGATGCAGCAACTCATATTTTGAAATACCAGTTCAACGGAACAAATTTCAGCAATTGGAAATATAGAGTTGGAATTTTGTTAGAAAAGGATGATTTAAAGAAATTTATTGAAACAGATTTGGAAACATTATTAGAGACAGCAATTGATGAAAACAAAAGAACCGCAATAAAAAAGAAAGAAAAGATTTGTAAGGCTCAGTTAGTGGAATGCATTCATGACAGTCAACTGGAATACATAAAAGACAAAGAGTTTGCAAAGGAAATTTTCGATGCACTTAGTGCTGTTTTTGAACGAAAATCTGTGTCTGGACAGTTACTGTTACGTAAGCAACTACTAACAATGAAATATGATGAAAATGAAAACATTGATCAGCATTTCCTGAATTTCGATAAAAAGATAAGAGATTTAAAATCAATAGGCGCGAAATTGGAAGATATTGACGTTGTATGTCATTTATTACTTACGTTGCCAAAAAGTTTTGATAATCTAGTTACTGCATTAGAAACTTTAGATCCTGAAAAGTTAACTATTGATTTTGTTAAAAGTCGTTTACTTGACGAAAGTAGAAAACGAAATTCTGTAAGCAATAACAATGTAAAATCTGAAGCAAGTGCAATGAATGTAAAGAGAATAAAATGCTTCAAATGTGGAAAAGCTGGGCATATGAAGGCACAGTGCTGGTCCAAAAATGATAAGAATAATCCAGGTAAATCAAATTCTAAAAATGGAAATAAAAGTGCCAACAATGCAACAAATGACTCTGAAAATAATCTGTTGCTTTGCAAAATAAATAATAATTCTCAAAAACATGAGAATAAAAATGTTTGTTTAAATGCTGAGGAAAGAAATATCAGAACTGTTAAATTTGTTTTGGATTCTGGTGCAACTCAGCATATGGTGAATTGCAAAGAATATTTTAATAAATTATATAACATTAAAAATGCTATAATATCGGTTGCTAAAGATAATGAATTTATAATTGCTAAACAGCAAGGTGAAATTTTGGTAAAAACTTGTTATGATGGTGATTATTCCACAAAAACAATTCAAGATGTAATGCTAATTGAAAATTTAAAATGTAATTTGATGTCAATCGAACGTTTAACTCATAAAGGCTATAAAATAATGTTTGAAGGTGACAAAGCAATAGTTTCTCATTCTGGTGTAACAAAATTTATTGGAAAATTAAATGGTAACTTATATGAGGTAAATTTTTATATTGATCAAAATTTGTTTGCAGGAATAGCAAATGAAGGTGATCAAAAGAAGATTTTTCAAAATCTTTGGCATTATCGACTTGGGCATTTGAATTTCAAAGATATGACAAAATTAATAAATCATCAGATGGTAAATGGTATTCAAAAATCAAATATAATTGAAGAAAATAATTTTTGTGAACCATGTACATATGGGAAACAAATACGAACATCATTCCATAGAAACACAGAAGTACGTTCGAAACGTATTTTAGAACTGGTACATTCAGATGTTTGTGGCCCTATGTCAGAACCAGCTTGGGATGGTTCGAGATATTTTGTAACATTTACTGATGATTATTCAAGAGCGACAAGAATATACTGTATTAAAACAAAAAATGAAGTGTTTTCAAAGTTTAAAGATTATCAAGCGATTTCTGAATCACAGCATGGTTGTAAAATATCAAAATTAAAATGCGATAATGGTGGTGAATATATTTCAACAGAATTTAAAAATTATTGCAGAAACAGTGGCGTAAATTTAATGTATACAGTTTCGTATAATCCAGAAATGAATTCAGTGGCAGAAAGAATTAATCGTACATTAATTGAAAAAGCAAGAACAATGTTAATTGCAAGTGCTTTGCCAAGAAAGTTTTGGAATGAAGCAGTATTAACTGCGACTTACATTAAAAATCGTTGTCCAACAAATGCTATTGGTAAGCAATTTATTAATAACACACCTGCTGAAATTTGGTTTGGTGCTAAGCCAGATTTATCAAATTTAAGAATATTCGGATCAATCTGTTATAACTTAATACCCTCTGAAATTAGAAAGAAATTAGATGCCAAATCAACAAAGTGCCTAATGCTTGGTTATTATACATCACAATTGTCTTATAGATTGTGGGATGTAGAAAATGACAAATTTGTTGTTGGTAGAAATGTTGTGTTCAACGAAAATTCAATTTTAGATAAATGTCAAATAATAAACAATATTAATTCAGAGGTGGAAAGCAATGAAAGTAACAGTAATAAAAATGACAGTGGTGAAAATAAATCAGATGACAATTTAAATGAAACAAAAAATGATGAAAATAATGACTGTATTGAAAATGAAAACATTATTGATAGTAAATCAGAAATAATTAAAACTCGTTGTCAAAGATCAATTAAACCACCAGATAGATTAGGTTCATGGGATTATGAAGCGAATTTTGCATTATCAGCTCAAGAATATGTAGATGATAATCCAAAAACATTAGAAGATGCGAAACAACGTAATGATTGGCCACAGTGGAAGAAAGCTATAAATGATGAATACGGTTCACTAATTAAAAATAAAACCTGGACGTTAACTGATATACCAAAAGACAAAAATATTATATCTTGTAAATGGATTTTTAAAATTAAGCATAAAGCAAATGGGGATATTGACAAATATAAGGCACGGCTTGTGGCAAGAGGTTTTAGCCAAGAAAAGGGGTTTGATTACAATGACACGTACTCACCAACAGCAAAAATGACAACTTTTCGTGTTATAATGTCAATAGCAAATCATTTTGGTTACCATGTACATCAAATGGATGTGAAGTGTGCATTTTTGAATGGTAAATTGGATGAAAAGATTTTTATGTATCAACCCGAGGGATTCGAATGTGTCAGTTCGAAAGTTTGCTTATTAGAAAAATCATTATACGGATTGAAACAATCTTCAAGAATGTGGAATATTAGATTTCATAAATTTATGACTGATTATGATTTTAAAAGATGTGAATCCGATCGATGTTTATATGTTAAAATCAAAAATAAAGTCAAATGTTTTATTTTATTATATGTCGATGATTTGATAATCGCATCAAATGACATGAAAATGGTTAATGATATTAAAGGTAAATTAAATAATGAATTTGAAATGACAAATGTTGGAAAAATTGACACATTTTTGGGAATGAATATTCAAAGAGATGAATCTAATAGCACAATTAACTTAAGTCAACCACAATATTTTAAAAATATTCTGAAGAAGTTCAAAATGTCAGATTGTAATAGTGCAACAACACCAATGGAGGTTGGTATTGACTTAAACAAAACTGATGATACTAATTGCAATGATGATCCATATAGAGAGTTAATTGGTTGTTTAACATACGCTATGATTACAACAAGACCAGATTTAAGTGCTGCAACTAATTATTTTAGTCGATTTCAAAGTTGTCATAAAAGTGAACATTTTATGCATTTAAAAAGAGTTTTGCGATACATCCAGGGTACTATTGATTTAAAGCTAACTTATTATCGAAATGATATGGTAGATGTTCTGATTGGTTACACTGACGCTGATTGGGGAGGAGATAAACATGATAGGAAATCTACATCTGGGTATGTTTTTAAAGTATTTGGTAATGTAGTAAGTTGGTCATCGAAACGTCAAGCAAGAGTCAGTTTATCTTCAACTGAATCCGAATACATAGCTTTAGCACAGGGTGTTTGTGAAGCCAAATGGTTAAGATGTTTATTATCTGAACTTGAAATTAAACTAGATTCTCCAACTAAGATTTTTGTAGATAACCAGTCTTGCATTCAAATTGCTAAAGAGCCTCGTGAACATCAAAGAATGAAACACATAGACATAAAGTACAACTTTGTCAGAGATGTAATTGCTAACAAAGAAATTGAATTGAAGTTCATCCCATCAAGTAATCAGCTGGCAGATATCATGACAAAAGCCCTTGGAAGAAACTTATTTATGAAACATCGTAATGATTTGAATTTAAGTTGTTGAATAAGATTGATTAAATTAAGAGGTGGTGTTGGTTTTTATAATTTAATCCAAGGCTACATAGACCAAGATGTGAATGTATGGAATGTACTATCTTGTACTATTTTTCATATCGATTGTATGGCAACATTTAATTTAAATAATTATCTTTCTCTTTACTTTTAACTCATTCTGTTAAATAACGATTTTTTGGAATTAATAAATTTATTTTATATTATAAAATAAATAGTCTTATTAATTATTGAAGGCAAATCCAGGTAGATAGATTCACCGGTGTTCCAGGATTCACACCTCACCATAGATAATTTATCATTACCGAGCTAAATTTGCGAATGTAAATACAACTTACCGAAGACATGCGCATTAAAATATTTAATTCCTCAACTCTGAAACTTCACAATGTCTATGTTATCATTTTTTAACATCATATCACAAATTTTATCCATCGTATAATTTAACTAAATTTCGCAAATATATAACAAAACTCGAAATATATTGCAACCTAATATAAGAGAACCTTTTCTAAAAATGTTTACTATAATTACAAAATATTTTAATAAATACAAACAAATAAAATCTATATATTTCCTAGTTATTTCGAATGCTTTTAATATCTTTATTTAAAACATAAATTTCAATAATACATTGAACAATTTATTTGCAACAATTGTTCAGCATTTGGTGTTCTAAAAACTAAAATACGAAAACAATTTTTGTTTTATTTTTGTTATGGTAAATTGCATAAATTTATGGAAAAAATGTATTGGCTTTTAGTTTTATTTTATTTTTTTTCCTTTTTCACTATTGTAATTTTCTAAAACAAACTACCCATGAGAGAAGGATATATGAAATATTTTTCATAAAAACATAACTTTTATAAAAGCCAAATTCAAATGATTTATATTTCAAATATAATAAAAATTTAGGGTAATCTAGAAGAAAATTATAGTTATATTTTCAAAAATGACACAATTATAGTGGAAATTATTATCGCACAATTTTTGGGAAAATAATTTTAAATTAATCTTTTAATTTTTATATTTGAAATTATTTTCTAATGAAGTGCACCACAATTTTTGTATTATTATTATACTATACATATATTATATTACATATATATATTTAGGAAAACAATAATGGTCTCATAATAATTTTGAAATTTTTTTGTTTCAAGAGAGAATAATATTCATAATGTTTATGAATTTCATTTTAAATGTACAATTTTAAATGCCAATTATTTATATATTATTATGTATTTATTAGATTTATGAACAAAATACTTGAATTCACATATTATTTTGATCCTATTCTCTTAAAAAAAAATACATTACTAGTTACTATAAACCAATTAATAGAAATTAAAAAAAAAACTATTAATCCTTTGAATTATTTTTATGGTTTTACTTATTTCTTGAGAATAAGTACTTGTGTACCAATCATAAATTGTAATTCTAGGAAATTCTAATTAAAGCAAAAAAATAAAAAACAATACTATATGTACTATATTCTAATACTATATTCTACTCAGTACTATATTCTACAATTGCACTACAAATGTACTGTACAATCCACATCCACCCTAATATAATATAACAATGTGTACATAAATACAAAACATTTAGAAATAAAATTGAAAGTTATGTTTGATTTCTACTGATAAAACTGAAAAACTGAAAAAAACAATAGATTATGTTCACCAGAACTTGATAGATATGAGTGATATTTTTTGTGAATGAATTTATTAATTTTTTTTCCGATTTTTGTTTAAATTTTCATTGATAGGAAATAACTTTTTTGTTTTGTATTAATCCTATGTGTATAGAAATAATAATAATAATCAATGAAAATTTATTGAGGGTTACTAATCGAAATTAAAGCGAATATTAGCTAGCATTAGTAGTTTTTTCTTCGAAAATCACAAAAATTTATTTTAAAATTTATTTAATTTTTTTTAAATTTATTTGCTAAAGCATCACACATTGTACATAATTCTATTTAAATCTATATTAAATAAACTAGTAAACTTTATGTGTGCAATGCGCATCATCATTTGTGTCATTAATAAGAAAAATTTTAGTGATTAGGTCAGGAATTAAGTTTGGAACTTAAATGAAAAATAAATATTAACCGAAAAATAAATTTAGTATACAGCAGTAGTGCTCGAAGGTTTATGTATGGGGAGCCATGTCTGAAAATCGTAAAATACTATAGAGCCGCAAAATGATCAATGCAAACTTAAATTTAAATTTTATTAACATAATTGAATTTTAGAAAATAAAATTCGTAAAATTTATGGAAAAATAGAAGTTCTGTTATATTGATTTCGATAATGGGAACATAAATTTATTTTCAAAAAAATGTTAAAGTAGTATTTGACTTATTAATGAACTTTATTTGTCAAGTAAGTTTAAAAATTTCCCCAATTAAATAGATAAATTAATTCTTAGTTAGGCATTTTATTTTGCACATATTGTTTTTTTGCTGTGGTGACAAAAAATCAACCCTCTAAAAATTTATACAAACAGAAATGTCAGTGTGTCACCATCTGTTTTTAATGTGATTATGATTGAGGGATAAAAGCTTTTCAAAAAATTCTCATAAAAAAAATCGTGGGGCAAAAAAAATATCTTTTTTTTTTTTATTTTATTTTGTTCCTGTAAGACATTTCATTTTTTGAATTGTTCATAAGCACGTCTATCCCATAAAATTACCATTTAAATGGAAAAATTATTTTTGTTTTTTGTGTTTTTTTTTGTTTTTTTTGTTATGCTTTTAAAGCAGTAATAACAATAAATAAGGCCACTTCCCAATCATTACAAATATATACAATTCGATTGTATTAATTTGAGAAAAAATAAATAAATAAAAAAAATATATGTATATATTTATAAAACGCAGATATAGAAATTATTGTAATTTGATAAAATCAATTTAATTTCTGAATTAATGATTATAATTGTTTTTTTTTTCTTTTTTCTCGTTTTATTTAATGTAAATAAAAAAAATTATTGGTTTGTATATAATATATGAATAATTGTTATAATTCACAAAGTGACATAAATTGAATTCTATTAATAATAATTTGTCCAAGAGTGAAAAAATAAAATATGTCATATTTTATCAATTGATATGGATGAAATCAAATCGATAGTGTTAAGTGTTACAAAAAAGGAAAAAAAGATAGGTAGTTGAAGAATATTTTATTTTAATTGAAACGATTTATACAAAAATTGCATTGCACGCACATATTTATCAGATATTTATAAGTAGACAGAAAGAAGATTAAAAATAGTATGCTTCGAACTAAAATAAGTTGATTATTCAATTAAATACTTAATAAATATGTTAAACTAACATGTTCCGTTTTATATAGCATGTTAATTTTTTAGTTTCAGTTAAGCCCTTACGACATAGTACTAAATACTAAATCTTTGAAAAATTTATTTGTAATTTTTTAATAATGTTTTTAATCCTTTTTTTTTATTTTTTTTCCACTACATTTTTTAATTTTCATAGTTTTAGGTATCAATTAGTTTTATCTTAAACTGGTGTATACAACTATTATTACAACTGACAAAATCCCGTTGAAGTTTTTATTAGAAATCATCATCGTAAAAATAATTTCCGAAATTTCGAATTGGCTAAGAAAATTTAATTTTATCTTCATCTGAATGTCTGCCAGACATTCTTGTTGAAAAATCTGGCGTTCATGAGTTCATATCTCAGCCTTAATGATGGACGAAAGTCAGGTGAAGATAAAATAAAATCATTCAAGCTCAAAAAATATTTAATGTTTTTTTAGAGATTTTTTTAGAGATTGATTTTTCAAAATATTTCCACGAAATTTAACGTTGGCTAGAGATAGATATAGGGAAGAAACTTTTCTTTTTTTTGCACGAAAGAATTTTTTTATTTAAAACAAAAGCGGTAAAAGTCTTTTAATTTTTTTTTACTATTATTTAAGTTATATTTAATACCCTTATGGTGCAATTTTCATATTTGCATTATTAAACGGACAAGTCAACAACCGACAACAACTATTGCACTACATAATATTAAATTTTAAGTAACTTTCAATAAAAAAAAATAACATTATGGTTCATAAATATATATATTCTTTGCATATTATACATAAATAAAAATTTCATCCAAACTTTTGAAAGAACTTTTAATTTTATGCTATATACTTTTATGTGAAAGTTTACAAGTTTATTTTTCTTGTACACACATATAATTTAAATATAGGAAAAGTTCAGGAAGCTCAAACTTGAAATTTTCTTCTTTGCAAATATGAATTTTTTTTTTTTTATAAATTTATAAAATATTATATAACTCATAAAAATACTTACATACTTAGTATTCTTTTTTTAAGAAAATGTAAATATATATAATTTTCTTATTACCCGTAGAGACAATATTATGTAAAAAAAAGAGGGAAAAAAATTTAAAATTTTTTTTTTATTTTCAAGTTTTTTGCATTATTTCCGTTTTCATTAAATTTCCTTCCTTCAAAACATTTCACCAGAACTTTTCCTGAATAATATTTCATTTTCAGAATATGATTTAAAAAAAAAAAAAATCAACATTAAAAATTCAAAAAAAATAAAAATGATAAAAAATAATTTTTTATTTTTATTTTTTTTAATTTTTATTTGAAAACAAGAAAATGACAAGCTAATTTATAAGACATAACTTTGAAATAATAAGTAAGTACATTATTAATAACTGATGAAAATAATTTTATGTTAATCTGTTCAAGCTATTAATTTTATAATTAATCTTTTTCTTTTTGGTTCCATAATTCAAATTGTTGAAGTTTATAGTTAACTGAATTTATAACATATCCTCAACACTTTCTAGTAGAAATAATTTTCATATTTTTCTCATTAAAAAACTATAAAATTTTATATGCCAACAATCTCACTTTTTTTGTGATTAAAATTTTCCATAAAAATTAATATAATTAATATTTATAATTAATATTTATATCTTTTTGATAAATATTTTCAAAATTATTACCAAAAAAAAATTCATAAAAAATTTTAAATTTTACAAAACTCGAAATTACTCATATTATTTGGTATCCTAATAATTTTTCAAATATTTTCTATTCAACGATTTACATTAAAAAATTTTTAATTTCATTTTATAGTAAATTAAAAGTACTTACTCGACAAAAGTTTCATATGACAAGATCCTAACGATATAATTATTAAGTATATAATTAAGTATTAATACAACAAATATACTTAAAAAATGATTTAAAAATATAATATAATATAATACATACAGAGTAATATAATAAATTTTCACTAAGTTTTTACAAATAATAGTAATTATAATAATGTTCAGAAAAATTTTATTTAAATAAATTTCCCATGATGAGTTAACAATATTTTGAAAAAAAAAAAAATCATTTAAGAATTGAATTTTTATGCTGAAGTAGTATAAATATTATGATGATAAAATTTTTATAATAAAAATGTAAACAAAAAAAATTATATTATGATAATAATTAATCAGTAATGAACCAATTAAACATAATACAATTATCTATATGTAAATATTTTTGTATAAGTAACGTGTATATATATATAGTAAAAGTATACATTATTACAAAACATAATATAATAATTTTCATAAATAATCTTAATTTATTCATTCATTAATAATAATTATAATTATATATAGAGAAAAAGCATGAGGTGAAAAATAAATTTTTTTTTTTTTTTATTAAATAACAACAAGACTATTTTTAACTTAATGGAATTTGAATAAATTAAAAATAGGTGTTTACGATAAAATTTAAAAATGATTATGTTTACATAAATTAAATTAAAAAAAAAATAATAATAATATTAATAATAAATAAAATATTTTCAAGGATTGGTGTTGTCCAAGCTTTTTGCTATTATAAAGTATTTATATATTTTGTTTATGTTAAATATTCAGAATTGTTAATAAATATAGCCTTCGAACTAAATAAAATTGAAAGTTTCAGACACTTAATGTAATATAATGAAACTTACGAGTAAATATTTCATACTTATGTTAAAAACTATAATAATATTTACTTATAAATAAAAATTCTTACCAACCAATCAATTGTGCAAAATTAAAAGTCATGTACAACATTAAGTTTAGCTCACCTGAAATGAGAAAATAAAAAAGAAAATTTAATTACAAAAAACAATTTTTTTTCATTCGAAATAGAACTCAATCATAATTTCGAATCCTTAATTATGAATATTATTTTTAATAACTTCACACAAAATACTAATTATACATTTTCTTTTTAATTTCCTTGTTTTGAAAATATTCATAAGTACATTACATATATTTTACATGAAATAATTTGTTGAATCATTTACAATTCATTAATTTTTTTTTGTTTGTTAAAATATTATTAAGTTTATAACAATTAATTTAAATTTTCTTTTCATCGTTATAATGAATGTAAGAGGTTTTCATTGAGTTATTAATAGTGTTTAGGAAATGAAAAGAATAATATATATATGTGTGTACAAATTTATCTAAAATTTATGCTATCATGACCTTGTATTCTTATTATTAAGAATAGAACAGAACGAGAACCTTTTCTATATAGGTGAATATTATGTATTTAGTTAAAAAAAACAACAACTTTTGAATTATATTTGAATGAAAAAAAATTTAATTTATACTGCGATTGAATAAATTTAAATATTCAAAGTTTCAATAAAATATTTTCATTTTTAAAATTACTTATCATATACGCCAGGGATCGGCACGCATGAGATCAACGCGAGACGCTCTCCAGTTGCAGAAATTCAAATTTTATTTTATTTAATTAATTAATATGACGATCACAGTCTACAATGCCAAGTAAAGTACATATAAGAAACTATAATTAAGAAAATACAAAATGATAAAACATTTCCAACGAAGAGCCGCGTTTTCCCACTGCTGGTATATACTCCCTTACGTATACATTATATATAAATGAAAAGTAAAGAAAAAGTAATCCAGCTGCGATAAAAATTTTCAAAACATTCCACTCATAGTTGAATAATTTAAAAAATTATCTCTCAAATGATAATTTTATAAAATGAATATAAAGTGAGCTTTTTCTATTTTAACAACATTCTTCTGAAACTTTGAAGCTCCGACACGATATTTGCATTATCTTGAAGAAAAGTCAATTATATATAATTAAATAAGTTTAAAGTTTTATTATTTTGATAGAATCTTATAAGTCAATGCATATTATATTCTCATTTCGTTTTCAAAATTAGTTTTGTCGTTTTTTTAGATATTAGAATATACATAGTCATATATAATTATATATAATTCTACTTTCTGTTTCATCTTTTATGTGTAATTTAAAATTACCAAAATAATGTTGAAATTCTGTAAAAAAAAACATTTAAAAAAAAATTTATTTTCCTCACACATTTCAATATAATTGACGTTATCGCTTATAGTTGAAAAAAATTATTTTTTTTATACTGGGTTTGATATCCTTTTAACATATAAGTCGTTTAATTAAATAATGAAAAAATTGCATGCATGCCATTTTATTCCAACAAAAATAAAATAATAATAAATAATAGCGATAAATTTAATGAATGACGGAATATGGCGAGAAATTTTTTTTTTTTTGTTCATTATGATTTTTTGATATAAAAATTATATTACAAATTAAAAAAAAAAAAAACAAAAAAAAATGTTTTATTAATAATCGGAAAATGATATGGTGTGACAAGAAAATTTAAATAAAAATTAAAAAAAAAAAAAAAAACAATATCTGGAAAAAAAAAAGAAAAAAGAAAACCATATAATTAAAATTTTTTCAGAGTCGAACAAAACAAAAAAAAAAGAAAAACTTTCACAAAGTTGAAATGGAAAAATTTCAAGGAAAATACGTTAATGAATTTAAAAAAAGAAAATTTTTTATGTATGTAAATATAAAAATACACTGAAAAAAAATAAAGCTGCGTCAGCTATATTTTCTGGATTTTTTGTTATTTATATAGTTCAAATCGAATTAATGAAGGACATTATCAAAATTCGCTATTTTGTCAAAGCAAGGAAAGAAGCTAATTGTTTTACTTTTTAATATATTTGTTCACATTACAGGTATATATGCCATAAAAATTTTAGAAATTCATATTGTATAAGAAAATATTTCTAATTTATAATAATTATAATTTTCGAGTAGCAAATCTTGCTACAATTCATTTGCTATATATTTTTCGACAATTTATTATGTATTTAATAATAAATGCAAGATTTTGAGCAAATGCTATAAGAAAATATTGCAGTTTAAGTTATAACTTTACAGTTTTAGTTATAACTTTATAGCTGGTTCTTATAGCTAATTTCCTTAAGAATTTTTTTTTTCAGTATCAGTTTTTATATTTATTTCTATAATATTCTTCTATAATACCTACGCTTTTAAAAGAAAGTATTGAATATAATATTTGTGTACGTGCCTTGTGTTGACGTGCCATAAAATATAAAATTCCAGTGAAAAAGTAAATTAAATTTCGTTTCATTTTTTTTTTTTTTTGTTCTTGAATGAAATCAAAAAGGTGAAAAGTCATAAAAAAATATTTTTTTAAATAAATTTTAATATTTTTTTTTATTGGTTAGTTTTATTATTTAATAGAAAAGAAAAAAAAAATTTTTTTTCTAAACTATTTGTTAAGTAAAATTAGAATTATATAATTAAAATTTTATTACTTTATTTAGGAAATAGAATTTATTTTTTTGTTCGCTCAATTTAATTATACATGATTCAATTATACACTTAGAAAAAGATAAGGAAGATATGCATACCGCTTGCTATCGAACAACTGGATGACTTTAGCAGGATTTGCTATTTGTTGTTGCAAGGTGAATTAGGCCGTACTATTATTATTTAATATATCTGTTCAAATAATTATATATGTAAATATTTCAAATAAATATTTCAGAAACTCACTTTGTAGCAACTTTTGCTACGATTCAAATTACGATCTTTTTTGGTGTAAATGCCGTTCTAATTTACATGTGTGCATTGGTATGCAAATTTTGCATCCTATTACTTGTGGAAACTAATACGATTAGATTATTTTATATCCAAATAAATAATATTTTATGTATGAAAATATTTTATTTCGACGCTATAATAATTTTTTTCACAATTATTTTAACAATTATTTTAAAATATTTTCTTATATACCGTGTGTGAATGTGCGAAATGCTAAGTAAAATAATTTATACTTGATTTTATTAAATTGCAAATATTTAAAAAAATTTAAAAATTATGAACATACGCGAATATCTTAAAAACAACCGCAAATTTATAAGATAAACAATATTTTCATATAAATAAATGACGAGACATTTTGAAAAAATTATATATTTCAATTAAAATTATTCATCCAACTGTTAATTCTAATTGTTAATTTTTAATATACTAATTATTTATTCTTATTTTGATGTGTATATAATATATGTACTTAATTATTATGCCTTATATTTTGTTATACATACCTTCAATGTTTGAAAAATAAAAAAATGTCTGCTGCTGCTACGCAGTCTTTATATGAAAATTTAACTTAACTTGATTTCTTTAATTAAACCACATTTTAATAAAAAATAATTTATTATTATTTATATTTTCATAAAGCATATTAAATGTATATTATATGTGAATGAATTATTATATGAAGTATAAAGAATAATATTGAAATCTTAATAATATATTAAACCATATAACCATAAGTTTATTATTATTTACATAATAAAATATAAATATAATTAAAACTCTTCTAAGTGGTTAGAACTTCTTAGAAAAAGTTCTTGGGAAAACTTCTTAAATGGAATAAAAAAATAAATATATATTGTACTAGTTTTTTTAGATGTGTAATTTAGTTCAAAATTGTTAAATTAATTTACCGAATAAGTATGTAGTTGATGGTAGTTTATTTTACTTTAATATGTGTGTTTAAAATATTCATTTGTACCTAAGAGATGTGATTTATAAATAATCGAAATTATTCTAAGTTAGAATAGAACACCTTTTTTTTTATTTTTGTTGATTGGTGTTAAGGGTTTCAAGATCCTGAAAAAAATTTTCATCATCAATTCAGTAGAATATGTATGCGATGATGCGAAATCAAAATTAATTATAAATGTATGTAAGTTAGTTTCCTCTATAAATGTCGAAATATTGTTTTTTGTTATTTTATTCGCTGTAAAGCAGATAATTACTAAGAACGAAATCCAGAATCCAGACCCAAATACTTTTATGTATTTCCATATTTATTCTTTAGTATTATGAATACAGAACTTATCTGATATATAAAATGAAAATTTTAATTTCCAATTGGAAATTAACATACTATATGTACAAGTATAATATCATATTTCTAAAAATGTTCAAAAAATACTTTAATTTCGTGAAAAAAAAAACTCCGAATGATATTAAAAATTCTTGAAAACAGTATTTTATGCTAAATACAAATAATCAAAAAATTAATGCAAAAAACCTATAAAAGACAGGATGTTTATGGAAATCCGTTAATTTTTTTTTCATCCACAAAACCACATGCTAATATGCGTTTAACAAAAATATGTGTGCGCGCAAATTGTGGAACAAAAAATTTAACCAATTTTCTAATAAACAAAATATGTTGTGTACACTTTAAAAATTATGAATTCTAGAATTATTATATATGCAACCAATTTGCTAATAAACAAAACATGTGTGCACTAATTGTTAAATTTTAAGAACAAAAATGCAATTAATTTGCATTCACATATTTTTCAAAAATAAATGCAACTAATAAACTTTTATTTAATATGCAAAAGTATAAAATAAATTCCTATTTTTAGGAAGAAAAAAAAATCCACCAGATATTTTAACAGAAAAATTAATACATTTTTTATATATCTGTATAAAGCAATATTTTTTGATTAAAATTCATAAAACCAATGAAAATTAATTGAAAAATGATCATAGATTAAAATTAGAATCGTTCTGTTTTGGCACAAAATAATTGACTTAAAAGTATAAAAATTATGATAGAGATTTCCGTATTATAAATGACACTATATAAAAATTTAATCAATTTTATCTTATAAGTATTAAAATAATTTACCAACTGCAATATAATATTAAACTCAACATTTAAATTTACAAAAAAAAAACTTTGTGAACCTAACATATACATAATGTTTGTAAAAGTTCTATTTATGTCAAAATATGGAAAATATAAACCACATAAAAAACAAAAAAAAAAAAGAAGCAAACTAAATTTATAAAGTTTTGAATTATTTCCATAGAACATGAGAGGAAAAATATAACAACCATTAAACAAAAATAATCTGTTTTATATTTTGAGGACATTTAAGTCATAAAAACAAAATTAATTAGACTTACGCACAAAAGCTTGAATAAAAGAATAAAAAAAATATATTGCAAGGATTTGCGTGTGCTTAATATTAATTTTTTTTTTTTATACATTTACGAAACTAAAAATAAATGAGAAATAATGTTTAACCAAAAACAAATGTGAACAAACTGACATCACTTGAATAAAAATATGCAATTAATCATCAAAATTTTTTTGATAAGTGGTTTGATGTAAATTCACTGAAATAAAAGAAAATAATTGTCTAACAATCGAGACATTTGAATTTTTTTTTATTCATTTTTAACATAAATATATATTTCATTATATTTTCAAATTCAAATGTAATAATTTTTAAATAAATATTGAAGCCCATAAAGATTTTAATGTTTAATGGTTCGTTCATGACCTTAAGAAATCTTTTACAGAAATAAAAAAGGTGGGCAAAGTAAGTTTGTTCAATTCACTGGTGACAAAATAAAACGAAAAAAGTTCTTTTATATAATATATATTTAATTTATTACTTTATAAAAGGCTCAAAGTTTAAGCTGTTCGATACTAACTCAGAAAATTCTTGACATATTTATGTAAAATACTCAGTAAAAGTCTCAGTACATATTTTCAATTCAAAATGGTATATTCCAATTCTAGAATAATGATTATGTAATTGAATGTGAAATCAGCTTTTTTCAAAGTTGTTCTTTCTGATTTTGTGACACCATATATTTTTATTTTTAAAACAAACTCTATATTAAAGTATATAATTATCATCTATTGCAGACTTCTAGGAAAATAGACAATATTTATGTTTGTCTCTCTGTAGATGGAAGAAATCCAAGAAATATTTTACCTATTTTTTTAAATAAATTTTTATATAATAGAAAAATTCTTGAAATAAATAAAAAAAAAAAGTAATGAAAACTTCAAAGTATAAATTCAAAGCTATAAAAATAAACAAAAAATAAAAAATATTACAATTTTCCCTCTTCATTTTAATAATGTAACAACAATTTTATAAAAATTAATTTTTTTTATTCTATTTTTTTTTTCTGCATTTTTTTAACATTTTTAATTCTTATTATTATTATTAAATAAAATTAAAGTTTTAATATTCTTGAATAATGCTATTACTGTTTTTGAGAAAAAAAGAAAGTTATATTTTTTTCTTATTTCAAGTGCTTTTATTTTTACCAACATAAGTTTCCTCCAGTATCTTAGAAATACCATCTGTTTATTCAGAAAAAAACAAACACAAATAAAAATAAATTCAATACTGGCCAGTGAAATAAAATTATACACTCACATAATATTATAATCATACATACATACAATATTAAAAAAGATTTTAGTAAAAATATGAAAATTATAAAGAAAACAAAGAATTATTGTGGATAGTTAGTGTTAGCATTTATAATGAGTTTACCTCATGTGGATTTTTCTAATTAGTTTTAATATTTTTGAAATAAAAACATTAAAGTCTAATAATTTCCATCAGGAGTATAAATAAATTGCAACAAAGCTTTCATACTGTGTATGATATGGTCAGCTTGCATATTGTGCAATGTAATTTTAGATTGAACTAATTTAACCTTTATGAAACAATACGCTTTATTTTGTTACGGATTTTACCTTTGCAAACGGAATACTTTACATTTGGAGCCAATTTCAATCAACTGCAAGATTTGACTAATTTTTTGCTATTTATATTTATTTCGCAACTAGTTCTCTTAATACCTCTAATCCTTGAATTGGCAATGTGTTGGACCAATTATAGTTTAAGGATTTTATTATTAAGAAAACTAGAAGAGGGAATTGTCTTAACATTAAAGTTATCAATAAAGAATTTTAATCTTAATTAAGCTCAAAAATTTTATTTAATTTTAATCGGCCCATTTTTGTTGCATTTTATATATAACAATACTCACTTGTTTACATAAGAATTTTTAACAAAAACAATAAAAAAAAAGTTTTTCCTTCTTTACTTTTCCATTTACTAATCTCTATTTACAATTTTAATGAAAATGCAAAAAATAAATAAATAAAGAAAAACTACGAATGCAAAAAAAAATATATATAAATAAATAAAAATTGAAAATTTTATTTGTGACATTATTTTTTCTTTTTTATTTAAACTTATATCCACAGACATCTATTCTATTTAAGAATTTATTGCAACGTAATGCAGTATTCTTGTTGTTTAAAATATTTAAAAAAAAAAAGAGGAAAAAGAAGAAAATTGTGGAAATCTAAACTAAATATGTGTTTTTAAAAGAAGATGAAATTGTAATTTCCAAGGATTTTTATAAAAAAAATTCTTGAAAGGATTCATTGAATACAAGTTCAAGCGAAAGGAAAAAAAAAATTTATGAAAACCATTTTGAATGAAACATAAATTTATTGCAGTTTTATTAATTTGATTTTTTTCATTTTTTTTTTTTTTTCAGATTTTTATGTTGCAATAAAGTTGCGAATAAAAATTTAATTATGTGAATAAAAATAAAAATTTCTTAACTACTCAATCAAAAGTTTAAAGGTGAAAATCTTTTTAGATTTTAAGAGGAAAGGAATACACAAATCAAATCGAGAAATGAGATAAAATTTTAGCTCGACATTAAATGACAATAATATAAATACTACGACGACTACACCATAAAGATAAAAGTATTATGTTTATTATTCATTGGTTATGGTTTTCATATCACCTGAATGTATTATATATTACTTCTGCAGGGCTAGAATAATATTCAATTTTAGTATTATTTAGACCTAATATATATTTGAAACTAAATGTCTTTGAATTGTTGTTTTTTTTTTAAATATAGATTCACATTAGAAGAACCCTGTTTCTTTATTAGAATTAAATATTCATATAATATATACCTATAAAAATAATAAAGGCACCATAAATTTGCGAATTAATGATATAATTTTCACTGTAAAATTTTTTAAAGCATTAAAATCATACAACATAAATTTTAATCATTTTTTCGATTGGCTGAACTTCAATTAAATAATTTCTAGCTTATTATTTACTTTAAAACTTTGCATTCAAACTATTCTCTTTTGTTTTGCATATATAAAGAAAAATTTTGATAATTTGTTCGAATAATTATTAATTTGTGCTGAAATATTTTGCAAATTAGGCAATAAAATATGAAAATATAATTAATTTCAGTAATTATTTATGAACACTTTTCTTTAGGTTTTTTTTATTATACAATATTATTGCCTAATCTACAAATTATTTTACTTTATAATTATAAAATAACGATTAGATATTCTAGTATAATATAGACATAGTACAAGATATTTATTTAAATAATAAAATAAAGAAGTACAACAGTTGACAAAATCATGTTGATGTTTTTACTGAAAGAGCTGTAAAGTCTTCCAAAATGAAGAATGTATTCTTATGCCGATAGTTGACAATGTCGAAAACCATTTATCTAGATATGGATTCAGTTGTAGCAGTTAAGAAAATAGTGTAGCAAAATTAATTAAGCATGTATTAATTAATAGCACAGATACAAAGAAATGGATAAGGTAGAAAACGAAGGAACAATTTTTCAGTAATAACTTTAAATTATTTTTTTAGAATCATACAAGTATTTTAGGGAAAATTGGTTGTTATCTATAGCGAAAACCATAAGGTGTAATTAGTCCTAGTATTAATACTTTAAATACTATTTTTATGTAAATATGGTAGAATTAAAACACCAAAGAATAATATTAAAAGTTAATACGAAAGTTTTTTAAGCTTGAGGCTACAAATTACTAAACTAAGCCCACATTTTATTGATTTTGTTTATTCTTTTTTTTTTCGTTTTGTACAATAATTTTCATGCCTTATTTTAATAAATAAAATTTATTTTTATCATTATAATGAAATCCCAAATTACTTCTTTCTATTTGCAATATAAAATTCACAATTAATTATAAAATATTATATAGAATATACTAAAGATAAGAGTGTAATTAAATTAGGACAACCCAAAATTTTTATTTAGTTCAAATATGTACACAAAAGCCTATATGTAGAAACATATTTAAAAAAATATAAGTAGTTGTATATGTATTTTTTCACAGATAAATTCTCTTATCCTCATTGGGACATAATATGTTGCATTTAGAAAAAAAAAACTATATGTATAATAGTTATCCTTTTTTGTTACTTTTATGTTTAATATTTATTTCTATCTAAATAAAATTTGTAGAAAAAATATTTTTTATTAAAATTTTCTACAACCTGTCCAACAACATCCTACACTTATGCTCACCTTATTTTTTACCGCTTATTTTATTTTTTATTATTTTTTTTGTTAGGTTGTTTTACATAATTCTGACAATATGTTTGAATGTATTAAAAAAGTTCATCCACAAGAACTTCCTGTAGAAATTTAGTAAAAAAAAAATTACGTAAATGAAGCAAAAGAAAGGATGTAGCTTTTGTTAACATATTCTGTTATTATCCCTAAATAGCCATTATTAATAAATTGAAGTTAAATAATACAAGACGAGAGATTGTGGACAATATACTATATGCAAACAAATATTTTGAAAATCAATTCAAACTTTAATTCATTGCTTAAAAATTAATGTTAAAGATATCAAGAAAAAAATTGTTATATAACATAACAGGACAACATTGGAGGTTATTTAACCATTCTTTTTGCTAACCCCAAAAAGTTACGATTAACAATAAATGTGTGTGGGTGGTATTGACAATTCAAGAAGTTCACGTTATTTTCAATAATATGGAACATATCCCCATTAAAATCCTTAACGAAATAAATAAATAAAATAAATACATAAAATGTGTGTTCTGTATTATGCTGAACATTATAAAATAAATGCATTTAATAATTGAAGTGCTTTTTAGTGAAATACTGAAACTATGTTTTTTTTCAGTGGAAAATATTTTATATTTATTCTAAATATTGCTTTTTTGCTCATATTTAAGGATTCCGAATTTAATAGAAGCGTATATTTATATCTTCGTATTTATGCAATATACATAAACGTATGCTGTTTGTATCCTCATAAATGTATTTTATTATTAAAAACATTTCAATACTTTAATATGAATAATATGTATATAAAATAAAATAATATTTTATCGCGTTAAAAATATGCAAAATAAAAAGAAATTAACAATATTATTATTTATAACAATTCGTTTTTGATAACAATTAACATTTTTGTATAGCGTTATATTTATTTATATTTGCGCAAAAATATATTAAATATTTTAGATTTTTATGCTTCAACATTATATATAATTTATATTTTTAATATATAATTATATTTAGATGATATTTACACGTTATGCTTTTAAATTAAAAAAAAAAAAACTAAATGACAATAAAATTGCATGTAAATTCATGTAAATTTTTGTACCTGGCACCGACACAAAATATAAAGCTTGAATTAATATTTCGATGTTCTAAATTATATATTGCAACAATATATTATTAAAATATTTTACATACTATTTATAATTAAATGGAATTTGAAGAGTAACAACTAATTACAATTAAAATTTATAATTTTCATGCTTCCTTTTCACAATTATTATTATTGCATTCTAAAATTAATTATTAATGAAAATTAAATATTAAAAGTTAATAAATAGAGGTATTGAATAATCAGATTTTGCTTTTCATGCGTTAACAAAAATTTCCGTGCAGTCAATTCCCAAATGGCTTACAATTTTAAGGGAGAATATTTATTTCTTTAACAGAATTCTTTTCACATTTAAGGAATTTCATTACAAAAAAAAAAAAAGGAAAAACATAAATTAAGAATGAAAAAAAACATTTTCAAGATTAGAGTGATGTAAAATATTAGGAAAATAAACTATATTTTTGTACAATTTAAAAGTTTAATTAATTTTTTAATTTTTTTTTTGTCTTTAAGTAATAAAATGAAAATAAGAAACTTCTAATATTATATGTACGAATTACTACATGTATTTTACACTTATGCTTGTATATTGTATATATAAAATATTGTAAATGAAAAGTCTGCATTTTTAATTTAATTTTTCTATTCAGGAGCATGAAATTTTTTTTTTTATTTAAAATATAAGAAAGACAAAAAATTATGATTTCAGATAATATATATGTATATATCTTTTATATTCAAATTTAATCTGATTATGGAAGCAAAAGTGAAGGTTTTTTCATAAAAATGGACATGAATAATTAAATTTTGTATTTCATTTTTACTTATTCAATTTTTTTGTTGTTGTTGTTTTTAGCTTATTTTTACATTAAGAAGACATTGTGGCAGCTGTTCTATTTAGATTTAATTATAAAAAGCAGTTGCATAAAAAATAATGGGTTTTTTTATAGCAGAATAAGAATATAAAGAAAACATAATGGACAATAAAATGGTCAGAGAGATGAATTTTTATATATATATTTTATTTTTTCGAGCTAAGAGAAATTTCATATTAATATACATGTATCTATGTTTAGGTATGTAGATTCAAAGTTTATTTATATTAAGGAAAAAAAGGGGTTGATTTCTCTAACCAAAATATAAAATAAACTAGAAAAAAAAAATAGTTCTTGACATTTGTTTTCTGACAACCATCTTTATGAAATTATGAAAATTTAATTTAAATAACATAAAATTAATGTACAACTGCATAATTTTCATATAAACCACTTGTAAAATATTATGTAAATAAAACTTTAGGAAGTACTTAGAAGATTTACGACAAAAATACATGCAAATATAAAATATACCCTGTTGTATATGATTTTCATGAGATTTATCTACCAGAAGTTTTAAAGGAATAATAATAATTTTATTATATAAAAAAAAAGAAAACAAATTTTCTACTTTTTACAATTTTCTTTAAAAAAGTACTTTTTAATTTTTTTTTTCCTCTTGTGATTTTAAAAAGTTAAAAATAATGAAAACTGCATTTTTAAATTATTCAGGGCTGAAATATTTTAATTTAAAATATGTTAATTTAGATCTCACAATATCTCTTAACTTTGTACATTCTAGAAATATTATTTTTAGAAAATTTTAAAGTTTTTCTTTATATGCTCACAAGAACGTGAATTAAAATTAAGGAAAAATTAAAATGGGATTACGAGTATGTCTATATGTTAGTCATATTTTAATAATATCACATAAAACCAGTTTATTATTCGTGAAAAATAAAAAAAAATATAAAATATCTTGATAATTTTTGTGTCGTTATATTAAAAGTTTTATTTGTTATTTTTAGCGAGGTTTAGGATTTTTTTTTTATTAAATTTATCCTAAGCTTAGCCTGGATTAATAATTTTATAATGAAAGTATATTTGAAAGTATAATTTATATGGTCTGACTTCTAAGAAAGTTATAATGAGCGTATATAATGAAAATAATTTTATAAGTTTAATTATAAAAAATATTAATTATTTTCAAGTGTAATTTTTTATTTGCATTTTCAATGGGGTTTTCCTTTTTTACACCAAGTTTGTTTAAGAATCTCCTTTTGTATTTAAATTAGAAATCAACGTATACACAATAAATTTTTTTCCTTCTTCCTGGCACTTGAGTAGTTACTTGTGCTATAAAATAATATAATATGTATATTTTCTTGCACATTTTATTCTGAATATGTTGACGATTATAATTATATAATACTTACATATATAGTATAATTCAAATAACATTTAAATTAGGATTATAAATATGTATATATATTTGTTTTGTTTTCGAAATAAACGTTTTTTTTTTACATTTTCAGTAAACAAATATTTTCTATCAAAGAGAAATTTGAACAACAAACAGGAACAAAATGAATTTATTTTATTTTAAAACTCGATTTCATCGACTTATGATAATTTCAAAGCGAATATTACAATTTATTTATATACATAAAGAATTATTGCCTTCAATATCACGAATGCCTGATTGAGTTTGTATTTTTCACAAAAAAAAATTGAATGAGGTTTATTATACTTCTATGTGGTAAATTGAACAATTTTTTACTACAGTGTCATATTTATGGTTCTTATTACTACAATATGCAATTTGTAAATAGTAACCATACACCAATTTAAAACATATGCATACACAATATAGATAGAATAGTTAACTATATAGCTATTATAGATATATTATCTTATTTATACATATGTACTTGCTTCTGTATGATTTTCTTGATCTAATAAGTAATTGGTTTAATAAAAAAAATTAAAATAATTTAGAATATTATATTTTATTCAAGTTCAGAAAACCACAATGAATTTATTAGTTGTAATTTTTAGTTTTCGAATCAATTCTTTTGTCAAAAACAAAAAATTAAAAATAAGTATAAAACTATGTTTCATACTTGTATGTACCTATGTACATATATGTAAAACAAAATACTTATGCTGACATGCAAATATTTTTTTGAAACCAAAAAAAAAATCTTTTTTTTTTATTTCAACCACAAAATGTACATATTTTTGCACAATCTTTTTATTTCACATCAAAAAAATATACCTATAGATATATGCATTTTTTATTCAAGGGTTAAGCTTATTCACAGCACAAAATAGTGTTGTGCTTTTTTCCTACATACAAATATATATATATAATCTTTCCTATATAACTTTTTAATACAATATTATTTTTAAATAAACTTATCCTTATTATTTTTTTTATATAAATATATTTTGAATAAATGTACACTGTACATACAAAAAGGGAAAATAATAAACAATTTATAATAAAAAAAACAAATTGCATCAGAGCTTAACAACAATAAATAACAATAACAAATAAAACTGGGTCACTTAAAATCATTTCCGTTCTTTTTTGTGGTTAGACCGCATACTAAAATGTCCTTTATTTTTTTTTGCATACAAAACATAAAACTATGTACATAAATATTATTAAGAAAAAACCAAAATAATAATAATAAGAAAAGAACTGTACTGCTGTAAAAACAACAATTTACAATTTAAATAATAGGAAAATCTTCTTATTGTTAATACCAGGTGGTTGATAAATATACTCCTGAGTGTTTTACTAACTATGACTAGTATTTTAGATATGGCAAATAAGATATACCATACATATATATTAAAATCAAAGAAAATATAGAAGTGACAAAGCTTCAGTTAGATATTATTAATAATTTTTCAATTGTTGTCTACGAATTGAGACCCTTTTATACCTTCTAGAGTCTACATTCAATAACTCGATAGACATTTACTTTTAATGTAAACTCAATCTAATCTGCAGATCTGTAGACTATGAACAGACAGACATTTTCACCGTGTTTGAACCCTAGAATAGTCAAAAGTGGTGTTATCGTAATAAACTATTTTAATTTCAATAAGTATCCTTTTTTTGTTAATTTCCTTTATTTCCCAACTCGTAAAAACAATATTCATATGAAAAAATTCAAGGAAATCAGAATTTAATTATATGTTAAGGATTCAGAAAAAAATTCATAAATTAAATTGGTATTTTTTTGATAAAAACTTCACTAAATTAATCGTTACAAATGTATAAATTTTAATAAGAAACATTATGTTCAGCACCAAATTAAAACTTATCAAAATTTCTGAAAGATAAGCATTCATAGATAATAATATTTTTCAATGTTTTCTTTGGTGAATACCTTCAAAGAGATATAGGTATTTATATATATTTATAATTTGATATTTTTTCTTTTGTTTACTTCAAAGGCAATTTATTTTCCAGGAAAATAAATTGTATATTATAAACGAGTATAATTGTTTTTATATTAATAAAATATTGTTTTTTTATATGTAATAAAAATAAATTCTTTTAGAATTTATATATAGAAGAAAAAAAAAATGTAGGCTTATTAAGAAGTTTTTTTTTTGTTATTTTAATACAGATTTATTCTAGATTTTAATGTGAAAGTGAGGTAAATTAAGTGTTTATGAAAGAAAATCTTAAGTAGCATACTATACATTTGGATAGATAGAAGAAAATTTCTAAATATAAATATTTCAAATAGATTTTGTGTACAAAATAGTTTATTTTATTTCTTAGCTTAATATTACTTTTTTTTAACATTTTTTACGACTATCCAATTAATTATATTTCACATTAATGAAAATTAATGATTAGAATGTTGATTCATTTTTGATATAAAAATAAAAACAAAATTAAAAAATTAACAACTAAAAATACAACTGAGTACGTATTTTTAAAGGCGACCTTAGAATTAACCTTTAAATTTAAGTACAGGTAGCCTATTACAACGAAAATCGAGGATGTCTATAATTTTTTTTATCTGCATTATTTAACTTTTTTGCAGATAACTTTTGTGTTAACCTATCTTCGCGTCAATGTTGACCGCGAAATATGAATAAAAGTTAAAATTGTTTGAAATTTTACGACACCATGCGATTGGCGTTCAAATTATCATATTATGAACCATTTTTAACTGTAATTCGTTGTCTGTAGCGCTCACGAAAACTGAGACTATCATTCTCACATGATTTTTGCGCTCATGGCAGTTAAAAATTTGATTCAATTAAATTCTATTCAACACTGTTATTTAAATTAATTAAAGAAGTCTACAATTCCTATTCTCAAGATCAAAATAATTATCAAATCAATTTTCCCAACAGTGATGTAAAATAATCGATTAAATTTGTTTTTTCATTTTTTATTTTATTTTATTTTATCAATCTTTATAAATAGTCTTGCATTTAACTGACTCTGTTGGAAATTTCAACTTAAATTAGAGCAAATTAAGGGCAAATAAAAAATAAAATAATTTTTTTATTTAATATTATACAACTGAGAATTATTTTCACTATCCGATTTCTACTTTCTATAAGAAATTTATAAAATAATAATAATAATAATAATAATAATAATAATAAAGGAAAATAACCCATAATCAATTTCCCAAAAAAAAATAATAATAATAAAATAAAAGGAAAATTCAAGTATATAAGTAGTAACTAAAATTTTCAATTGAACTTTTCTGAAGAATTTCTCTATATAACAATTTCGTCAGTAGGAAAAAAAAAATAAACTTAAATTATAGAGGAATATAATATAAATAAAGAGATTTGAAAAAAAAAAAAATAAAATAAAATAAAAGAAAAATAAAATTCATTTTTAGGATTAACAAGAAAAAATAAAAAAAAATTCTTTGGCCATTAAACTGGCGCCCACTTCACCCTTTGCTGCTGGTATTGACCTCAATTTTTACTTCCACTTGAAGCGAAAAAAAAAAATTAAGTAAAATTTATGATTCTGTAGTGAAATAGCAAAAAAATATATATATATACATAAATGTATAAACATTGAAAAATTGATTCAGTTTAAAATAAAAATTGTTTAGTAAATTTTTTATGAACATAAATTTCGTAAATAACGTAAATAAATTTATTTTTTTCCGTACCAGAAGATACTATTAGAAATAGTGAAAGTTACTCCAAATTGTACCTTAATTATAATTTATTTTTTTAAATAATTTTTTAAGTTCGATATAAATTATTTATATCAGGGTCCGGAATTTTTTTTTCTAATTTAGTTTGGGTCAATTTTTGAAATTCTTTAAATTCTAACCTTTGAATGTCTTACAAATTGACAAACATAAAATAATGACTCTAATGTTTACTACTTTATTTATTTATCTCATTAATTATTATTATAACATCAAAGAACTCAAGGTTTTATTATATAATTACACAAAATACTTATTATGCGTATTAATTTATTAGTGAAATATTAACTTCATATGTATTTCTAACCAAATTTCATAATTCAAACAAAAAAAAGAGAAAAATTCAAACCACCCTATAATACCACAATACCCATAAATAAATATTATATTAAATTGCTTTTCAAATAATCGAATTTTTACTAGATTTTTTTTTTTTTTTATGTTAAAAACTTTTTTAAAAGGTAAAAATGTGGTAAATTTTATGTTTATATGTATGTATATACAATATTTTATTTATACCCATAGATAAAACTTACTATATTGTGTTATATGTGTTGTACGTACCTTCATTCTACATTCATGTATATATTACATTATATTATTATTTAAAATATATTATGTAAAATATTTTATAAACATAAAATATACATACTATTAAAATTTTGCATAGTGAAATTGTTTTTTTTTTTCATCCTTAAAAGTTCGAAATACACACATATAGTGTGGAGAAGGTGAAATTTGAGAATTATATTCTGATGAATGAATCTATCTTGAAATGTTTTAGATAAAATATGTTGTAAGTATTGTATATGTACAAAAACATTTGAAGCTAGCTTAAGCAATTTTTTTTTTTTTATTTGGAAAGTTATTTAATGAACATTTGTGTATTTTTGAATAGAAACTTTAATTTTTTGTTAGTTCTCCCTTCAATGGGACTTAAGATAATAATATTATACACATTCTATATACATAAATATAGGAATATATAACAATTTATACTAAAACACAATATTATCTATTTTAAATAGTTGTGAATGTTTTTTTAAACGACTCTCTTCTAAATTATTTAAAAGTTGTAGAGGAAGCAGAGAAAATAATTTAAATCTTCTAAAAAATGTAGATTAATTTTTAATAAGTTCTAGAATACATAATAAAATAACAAAACCACGACCACCTACCTACATCATTATTAATATTTTATTGAAAAAAAAAAAAACTAATGTAACAACAACCATTAACACCATAGGTTTGAAATGGGTAGGTATGAATTAGTGTGAGTGTCAATTAGATTCTTAGTTCATAGCATCACATTGATAAAGTTTTTACAATGTCATTTAAAGACCTTTTTAAATTTTGTTTCATAATATACAAAAACAAAAAACTTGAATTTCTTTTCAATCCCATTTTGGAGATTTATGAGATTTATTATATTAAATAAAACAATAAAATAAGTAATTTGTTTAATCGATTTATATTTTTTATAAAGAAATATTTTTAAATTCAAGTATTTGTTAAATTGAAATTTTCTTTTTTTTCGAATTTCTGTAAACAACAAAATAATATTGTATTTCCATATGAAGGTATTTCATCAATAAAATCTTATTAACTTTTTCAAAAAAAAAAAAAAAAAATTTTTCTGAAAAATATCAAGGTTTTTTATATAGATTTATAACTTCAAAATTAAATTTTCAATTTTTTTTATTGCATAGATACACTTTGGAACCAATCAAATATTTTGTGTATATGTCTGATGTATGTAATCATAGAAATAAAATTTCAATATTTACAATAAAATTAAAATTAACATGGAAATTATTTAAGTAATATAAGAGTGACGGATGAATCATTTTTAGGACCTAAAGTTAAGTATTTAAGGAGTCCCGGAAAATCAACCCTTTGAAGGTGTCTGACTTTCGCTTTTATATGTTTTCTTCGATACATTGAAAAATTCACAGAATTATTAAGAATTAAAATCCAAATCAAATTTTTGATTTAAATTCGAACAGTTATTTTTTAACAATGATTTCATTGAAAGTGTCAAGTCAAACTAACTCTAGTTAGTAATATCAGAATGTGATAAATGACAGAAAAGTTGACATAGATAGGGATTGCAGATTTATTAATTGTTATGTGAATTTTGGTTTATTAATTTTTTTTTGTGGCACATTATAATAATTTCAAAAATTTTTAAATATTGGTTCGGAGCCCATTTTAAATCGAAGGACTGAAGCCGCTGAGTAAACACGTTTAGATAAAAAAAATCCCATTTTTAAATAGAAACATTTAAATTGTGTTTCCTGTCTTTTATCGTGTCATTTACTGTCTAATTTGCAAAAAATATTGAGTACACATTTATGTTAAATTTCAAAGATAAAAAAAAATGTATGTTAAATTACAAACAAGAAGTTTGGAGCCCGTTTTTCACATTTCAACTCAAAATATATTCGCCTTAAATAAGGTTTAAGTTGAATAGTAAAATATTAGATTTAATAACATAAATATAACTTTTTTTTTTAGAATTTTTTTTAATTCATCTATCTATTTGAATTGTGGCTATTGTCTTGTAAGAGTAATTCATGTCTTTATTTTACAAATTACAAGAAAGAGCAATAAAGGTGATTATTTCGTTCTTAAAAGTTTAACAAATATAAATTGTTCCTTTTCTAAAAATTTATCGCATGAAATCTAAATTAACTTTTTATTTTTTTTAATAAGATTTAATCATTTTTCATTTTGTTCTTTTATTTAATTTAAGAGAATATTAGATTTTAAATTTCCTGCTTTCTTTCTTTCTATTCTCAATTAAATTCTGAAGATATATAATATATTCTAGGAACATTTTTTTTAATTTTCCTTACAAAATTCCTGCGAAACATTGAATTGTATAATTTTGAGAATTACTTTATAAGTTTAAAAGAAAAAATAATAAGTGGCATGTTAAAAGACTATTTAAACTATGAATTCCCTGCAATATACTAAAATTTTTAATGAAAAAATAAATAAAAAAAAAGAAAACCCACAAAATCAGTTTTCACAGAAATGGATTCTTTTTTTTTTTGTTTTCGTCCCAAACAACACAACGTACATAAATTGAAGAAAATTTTATTTGGATTTTGAAAAAGTCAAAAAAATTATTTCAAATTTTCTTCAAGGATCCAATATAAAATGAAAGTTTAAAAATCAAACAGGAATATATAAAAAATTAAATTAAGTAAAATTATTTTAAATTCTTCTTTTAACGTTGAACTTGGAATTAATGTTCAAGATCATTCAAAACATAAGAATTTGATGTCAGGCACGAACCTATGACTCCTTCAATTCAATGCTATAATTTTCCCACCAACTGACTAAAAGTTTATTTTATAAAAAAAAATCCAAAAAAAAAATAAAAATTTAAAAACTTGGAAATTTTGTTTTTTTTTTTTATTTATTTAATTTCGCAGAAGATTTCACGAAAACGAAATAAATTAAAATTAATGGTGTGTAGAATGTAAAATAGAAAAATGTTCCAAAAAGTATAGAACAATAAACCAAACGTATATAATAAATAATTCAGAGTGTCATAAATTTATGTTCTCATATAAATTCTTGGGGCTTAAGCTTAAGTAAGTTTAATTGATTAACAAGCGGGCTTGGAAAACAGAATTCGACCAATGTGGAACGGAATGTTTTTGGAATGCTTGTCATAATTCATATATTGCTCTAATTTTATGCAAAAAAAAAAAATACACTTGTTTTCGAATGCAAAAGATAAAGTTCAGAAAAATATTTAGTTATCCTTGTTGAAAAATGCAAAAAAAATATTTTTAAAATTGTTTGCTTTGGCGCAGATGGCGATAATTTAATCCAGAGATTAGATAGATAAAATTTTCAATTTGAATATTACTACTTATTGCTACTTATTCACTTTTAATATATAATTTGTTTTAGTACTATGGAAAACAGTTTAAAATGTTATGTTCATCTTGCTGTTTTGTTTTTATTTTTTTTTATTATAATAGCTAGAAATAAGATATTTATAAGACAAAGACCTAAAAATAAAAACAAAAAAAATAAAATTAAAAAAATTTTAAAGATTACAATCAGGGTCTATAAAATGATGACGTTAATGGTTATTTGCCGCAATTACTGGTTTATCTTTAAAATAATTATTATATATAGAAAATGTTTAAGGTAATCAGCGAAATAAATAATTATAATAAAACATAATAAAGGCATTATGCTAAAAAAAAAAAAAAATTAAACTTATCTTTGCTATGTTTTTTTTTTTATGAAATTATATATTAAAAATGATGCTAAAAACTCATTTCCATTTAAGTTAAATAAATATATATATATATAAAAAAGAACAGAAAAAAAATGACCCTGAATGAGCTTAAAAGTCAATTTAAATTTTAATCTTCTAAGTTTAAGGAATTGGGTACTTTAAAGCTTAAAATCTAAGATAAAATTATACACAATTCACATCAGGAAAACAAAAAATAAAAAAAACTAACAAGATTGGAATGAGTAAAATGATAAAAGCATCATTTCATTATCATTAACTCGAATCGAAAAACATACAAAAAAAAAAAAAAAGTTAAAAGGATAATGGTTTAGCACAGGAAAAAAAAAATAAGAAAATAATTTTGAAAATATAGAAAGTTAAGGAGTCCGTATATTACGGAGTCTAATCTCTTGAAATTAAAAAAAAATGTTTTCAAAGAAAGAGTATAGACTCACCAGATAAGTGCATAAGAATGGGATGGTTCGACAACCGAATAATAAAGTTAATTAAAGAAAAAAACTAAATTAATGTCATTGTCAACGACACTAATATTCTCGACGCATAGGTGACATGCTAATTTGCTGCAACAGAGCAATTGTCAGTTTAATGTACAAAAGTTGTACTAACAATAATGTCAAGGTTTCCTCTAGAAAAAGTTTGTTGTCTTAAACAGCAGCTTTTGGTATAATTTATTTCATATTATACTTAAAAGCCAACACTAAAACTACTTATAACTTTCGATAAATTTTTCTTCAATATTTTTTGAATCAGAAAAGTAATTCTGTGAAATTTCAAGTTTTGAAGTAAAAGTTGTCTATTATCTAATTTAAAAAATAGAAACTAAGTAAAACTCAAGACGCTTTTTTTATACATACATATTACCTATACTTTTTTTTTTTTTTGAAAAAAAATAATGCTAAAATATTTTCAGAAAATTAATTTTAACCCTTTTTTGTTATTCTTTCTTGCTTTTTAAAAATAAAGATTTTTGTTTGTTGCTTTTTGCTTTATTTTAAAAGCACTTCCATTACAGAATATAATAATACTAAGCAAAAAAAAAAAAGTTAATGTTAGCATAATAAACCAAAGAATGTGTAAGATTTTTAAAATATTATTGTACAGATATTACCATTTATGTACTTTTACTTAATCTGTTTTTATCTTATTCCACGTTTTATGAACAAAAAGTATAGGAAAACAAAGTTTACGTCAATATTGAGTTTAACAAAAAAAAAAAACAAAAAAAAATTCATTTCCTATTAATGTACGGAAAATTTTAAACATTGAAAGTAAAAAGAAAAATTCTTATTATTATATGTATTATTTTTAATAATTTTTTGGTGGAAAATGTTTTTAATAATAATACTTTTAACGGTTAAAATAATAATAATAAAAATATTTTTATTTTTGAACGGAAAATAGATAACAGAATATAGGTACAAGTATTATCACCTTGTCATTACATAAGGATAAATATTACATTATATAATATATAGAAAAGTAAAACGAAAATTACATGTTTGGATTTTCGTAATATAAAAAAACATTCATAAGGCTTTTAATTAAAATACATCTATATATTGCATATATACATTTCGCTAAATTCAATTCAAATAAATATAATAACAATGTATTGCCACAAAAAATTCTATGTTATACCACTGATGTTTGTGATGTTAAGAGAAACCTTATACCACTGTAGATATTATACGTTTACAAATTTTTTTTTTTTGCCTTCAGATTCTTATAGATACATTACAAATTTTTTTGTTTTTAGTTTTGCACTAAAAATTAAGTATATTTTAACATATTAATTGATTGTCGCGATGCTTTTAAATAAGTGAAAAAAAAATTTTTTCTTCTAATTTTTTTTTTAACAATGTTTTTGAGGTTTAATCTCATCGATTTTAAAACTTTTATTAATTAAAATAAATGATTAATTGAAAATTGATGATAAAACTTTTCATGAGGAGCATAATTGAATGCTGCGGAAAACTTTTTGTTATCTTTCATTGTTAAATTTTCACAAGTATAATATTAGCAAAATAATTGAACTTTTTAAGTGCGAAATTAATTATGATACGTTTTGCTACAGGTATAAAATAATTAAATGTTTTAAATAAGACCTTCATTTATTTCACTGTTTCATTTTGCCATCGTCAGTCGTTAACCTATAGGGGACGTCTGTATTTTCCTTATTTTGAGTTATAAGAATTTTTGAACAAATTTGGAAATGAGATATTTCGAAAATTTAACGTTCTTTTAAGTTAAGAATGAATTGAAGAAGAATTGAAATTAAATTTTTTTTTTTATAATTTTATTTAAATACATTTATTTATATTATTTAAATAAATACTGTAAAAACAATAAAAAAAAAAAACTAACTACTACTTAGCTTAAATCACAAATTTTCATTAAAAATTCAAAATTAAATTTTTTATTTTCCTTTATATATTTTTGTAAAAATATTATAATGTCGCCAAAAAATTTATTTATTTATTTTTTATTCACTTGATGTAGTTTTATTTTTGTTTGTCCTTTTTGTTGTTGTTGTTGTTGTTTCATAAGTGTATGTATAAGGAATTTCTTATTTCACAAAATTTAGTGATTTTTATTTTATTTATGCTTGTTGATTTTCATCATCAGTTGAAAAAAAAACAAATGAAAACAGGAAACAGAAAAAAAAATGTAGATATTTTTAATGAAATGAAATTATATTTAAAGCTAAAATATTTATTCCAAACAGCATAATTTTTGGTTTTAAAAAGCGAAAAAAAAAAATAAAATAAAAAAATCTTTATAATAAATAAAAAGATTCTCAAGTTTGTTTTAAAAACTTAATCCTACTTGTATTTGTTTTTTATTATCAAAATTGATGGCAAAAACAATTTAATAATTTTTGTTTAAAATTTATTTTTTTTTAATTTTGGAGGATTTGGAGTGTACATATTAGAATCTCGAAAAAAAAATCTTGAAAAAAAAATCTCGCAAAAAAAAATCTCGAAAAAAAAAACTCGAAACAAAAAAATTCCGAAAAAATTAACCTCGAAACATCGCGGACCAAAAATGGGAAGGGTAAGCGGGATTAACTGTCTGTTGTTTACTTCAAAAGAATTCCTAATATTTTTTTGTGTCAAAGCTATAATATCTCGAATTTTTTTTTTTTAATTTTTTTTTTTTCGAGATTTCTTTTTTTCGAGATTTCTTTTTTTCGAGATTTTTTTTTTCGATATTCTTTTCGGGTTTTTTTTTCGAGATTGTGTTACAGACCCGGAGGATTTATATAAAATAATTGGTAGTGAAAAAACAAACACTTTTAATTTTATTATATACATATATCTAATATATATATAATTGATATTTGAAGTACATTGTACATTGTTCATTATTCAATGACTTTTATACAATGATTTTATACATTTTCTTTCTTTTTCCAAGTATCAATCAAGGAACCTTAAAATATATGTTTTATATATTATGTATTTGACACAGTGTTCTTTATCACCAATATTTTTGAATCACACTAAATAGCATCAACTGTACTTTTATAAATTAAAAGAATTTTTTTTTAGAAATTATATACCTTTTTACAACACGCTGTTTTTTTTAATGCTTTTATAATTTTCTAGTGTTAAAGTTCATGTCTTGACTTTTGTTTAAAAAATTAATTGCATTCGTACGCCTAAATAAATTCCACTATTTTATGCAACTTTATTTTCCTTTTTCATTTTTATACAACTTGTCATGTTGTGTAAATTTTGAATCTTAATTTTTCTTCATAAAGAATGTAGAATGGTTTGGCTAAAATAGAAATGGGAAACTGTGAGAATTGAAACAATGTATTTCTACATGTGTAAAAAGTATACACTGATTTGACAATAATTTCGGAATAATTTTAACACACAATTCTAAACTAAAGTAATTTTCATCATTTATCATACTTATTTTTGTAAAATTAGAATAATATAGATATTAACAGTTTATTCTAATTCAAAATTCTCTTAAAAATTAAATACATAGCATAATAAATAGTATAATGAAATATAGCATATATGTATGTATGAAAAGCATAAATTTATATACATATACTGTTAATATATATATATTGTATAAAAGTCTCTAAGAATTTTTTTTGGGATTAGAGAAAATAATTTGTCTAAAATATCTTTGTCCAAAAGTAAAAAAAAATAAATTAAAAATTTTTTTTTTTGTTGAAATTAATATGGAGGAAAACTTTATGTTTACTTTCTTCATTTTAACAGTCAGTTAATTTTGATAAGAAACTCCATTTTAATGAAATTTTAAATTAAATTCATTATCATATTACATAAAAATGGTGAAATTGCCTTCAAACACGGAATTATTACAGAACTTGTGGTTAGAGCCTCTGTCTGGAGATTTTTCGCGAGAATGTCATTTTTTTAATATCTCGTCTCGTCGAGAAATGATGCTTCTTCTCGCCGAGACTAGCATACAAAAAAATTTGGTTTTAACAAATTTTTGTAAAATTATTTATAAAAATATCTTAAATCTAGTACGTAGTACGGTTTGCTGGTGATAAAAAATAAAATCTAATTCTAATTTGCAGGATATTTTAATTTAATTTTGACAACACTGTTAAAAAATTAGGTTCACTATATATTTTTATAATTAAAATACATTTCTCGAGATTTCTCGAGATCTCGAAGAAATTTGGTCGAGAAGTCTTGTCTCGACGAGAAATGGCACAGGCGAGAAACAGAGGCCCTACTTGTGGTACACAGTTTGAATAATTATTCAGTTTTGAAACGTTCTGAGCTTCTGAGAAATGTTCATAATTTTTTTGTACATATTAAAGTACCATAGAAGTTGTGTTATATTTGCTAGTACCTTGAATTAATTAAAATTCCAAACCCCAGCTTCCATTTTGTTTGAACAAAAATTATTCAAATTAATTTAAAAGTTTTAACTGAGCTTCTACTAGATGTTAGGTACAAATATTGCAACTAGTTATTAGACAAAACTTTTTATAGTTCAGTTCAGATATTTCTTTTAAGACAAATCCATTCAAAACTGAAACAATTTTTCATTCTCATAAATAAATTATTGAATTATACATTTACTACAAAGTCGAACTAAAAAAAACTTTAAAAGTTAAGACAACAAGGATACGTAAGGACAACTAAGTTAAATAAAAAAAAAAAAGGATAAACACATTTCAAAATGAAAAACTTAAACTTTTAATTTTCATGTTTTTTTATTTATTAAAAAGTTATGTTTTCTATATTCAAATTTATAGCACTTCATTGCTAGTTGAAAGAGTTTTATATGTAAGTAGTATGTAAAGATAACAAAATAAATTTTATTATGATGAATTTTCCGTATAATAAATAAAATGTTTTATAAAATTTGTTTTTTTTTTTCTTTTATCATTCTTCTTTTTTTTTAGGAAAATAAGTAAAATAATAATGGAAATAAATTACATATACGTGCATGAAATAAGAAAAATATTATAGGATATGTATGTTTTAATATTTTCTGGCTTTGAAAACTATATATATGAGAACCAATATTTTCCAGTACGTTTCATATCTTGTTGAAATCATATTTTATGTTTACAAAACAAATATTGTGGTGTGATAGGTATATTTGTTTTTTTTTTTTTTAAAAGACAAAGTTGATAAAATAAGTTAATTTTTGTTCTATTTTTCCGCAACAGCACTTTGTCCACATCAAGTGGGTTTAAATAAAATATAGTCTTTAAACATTTTAAGAATTAGAACAATGTATTTGGCATTAAAAATATGATTTTGTAGAGAAGCAGGTTTTTGAATCACACATTAAATTTACATAAATCGTGAAAAATTTTCATAATTATGTTCAAATTGACTTCTTTCCTTTTCGGTAGCTAAGGTCTTAAAGATATTATTCATTTCGAATAAAAACAAGAATTAAAAAACTATTTTACATTTTTACATTTCTACACTTCCCTTAAGAAGGTGAATCCTTGAAAAAATTACTACATTTTAAATATTAAGCAAATTTAAAATTCTAAATTTTGCCTGGGCCATAAGAATAGAATTCAAAAAAAAAAAAAAATAAAATAAAACTAAAAAATTTTTATATTCTGATAAAATTTATATAAATTGATAAGATTTTAACCTAAATAAAATTCACAAATTGAATCAAAGAAAGTTTTCAAAAAACCTTATATAAAAAATTACTTTTTTTTTCCTTAAAAAGAAACTAAATTGATTTTAGTTTCAAATTTCTATGCAATTTTCTAAAATATAATTTATTTTTTTCTTATATATTCTATTTTATATGTTTATTTTATTTATTTTATTATTTTTTTCAATGACTTAGTTTTCCAAATGGTATTGAAAAGAAAATAAAACAAATTCAAAACTTTCATTTTTTTAGCCCGTTTTCCATCCAAAATGAAAAAACCGATTATTTGTTTTCATTATTTGTCCGTCCGTCTGCGTCTAAAATACTTTTAAGTTTTGAACCAGCGATTTTCATACTTTAAAAGCCAAAACAAGCGTATACCTCATTCAATTTCACTTCGACTAGAAGTTGAGATTCTACCATTTCAAGTTTCGGAGTTAGCGTCTAAAATACTTTTAAGTTTTGAACCAGCGATTTTCATACTTTAAAAGCCAAAACAAGCGTATACCTCATTCAATTTCACTTCGACTAGAAGTTAAGATTCTACCATTTCAAGTTTCGGAGTTAGGGTTCTTAACCGCAGCCAAAGATCTAAATAATTAAATAATTTCCACTCAAAATTTTTAAAACCTTTAAATTTTATGGAAGTTTAAATCAATTCTGCTTATGAGCGCAGATATGTCGATTAGAGGAACTTAGAAAAATGGTTCTCAAGGATTCGGATTAAGGCTTGGATTTCGCTGTAAATTGTTATATTTCTGTTATATTTGTGCATATGCCCAAATTGTATTGGTATAATGATATTGAAGAGACTCTAAACAATATTTTTTGTCCCTGGTTATGATTGTGATATCTTAAAATTGAAGTGTCCTAAATTGCTAAAATGCTGAAAACGGGCCCCAGACTTCATTTATGAGGTACTGTTCTATATATATATATATATTTTTTTTTTTTTTCACATTTTCACAATCGATTTTTAAAGTATGATACATGAATTATCCACAAAATAAATAAAATATGCACTATGAAAGCTTTCCAGGTAGTATTTAATAAAAATAAAATAAAACGAATGAATAAGATTTTTTTTTTTTTTTTTTTGACTTGAATTGAATATTGAATTTTAAAATAATTTTCACAACAAATAAAAATTTCAAATTTATCATACAAATGAATATGGTAATAATTTAGGATAATATACCAATATTGTTAGTTAAGAAAATATCTTGGAAAATAAATAAATATAAATGTATATTTTTTCAATAAACAAACTTTTAAAGCTTTATCGTTTTTAATAAATTTGAGAAAATATTTATGTTTTTTTTTTTTTTTTTTTGCTGTAAAACAGAATAATATTTCTTATGACAAAAATAGACATGACAGAAAAATACAACTTCTTTTAGATGGCTATTTATTATCTATGCTCAATTAAGACCAGATTCCGGATATTTATCTTTAAAAATAATAATTGTATTTAATCAAAAATCTTTTTAGTCTCAAAATATACTATCTTTGACGGGCTTTTTGAAAATTAATTGTACGTAGAATAATAAAAATATTATTATCTTAATTCGCGTAAATGTAAATTAGTATGAATTCAGTTTTATTTAAAGCAATTTTATACACCATTATTTAACCATTATAATATTATTATATTCAAAAACATTAAAATATAAACATTCGAATCAATAGATTTATAAATGAATCAATGATTGTTTGAGGATAGTTAATGTTTCCGAATTAGTCTGGTTCGAAATTATAAATAACTAAGAAAAATTTAAATTTTCACAAATATCACAAAAACTCTCGTAAAAACCTAACCATACATAACTTTTTTTTTGTTGTCAAATATAAATTTCAAATAAAATTGTTATAATAAGAACTAAATTTTTTTAAAGAACATTTCCTCTGTTCTGTCTAATTTTATGCTATATAGTATAATTTATAATATTTTTCATAAAAGAGCCACATAATATGATTGCCGTATATGTTGTCTTTAAATTTTCCTAAATTTCAGTAGGCATTTCCTTAAGACTATAAAATAAAATACTTTATTCTAACTTCATATAAAATTTTATTGTAACACCTTATTCTCAAAAAAAAAAACCTATTTAACATTTATGCTTTTCAAAATCCTTACAAAGGACGAATAAATGTTGTCATAATAATTTTATTGATTTTTTATCGCTATTTATTTTTATTTTATTTTTTTCGTTTTATGTATTCCCGAATAACAATTTGAAGAAAATTTTAAACTTAACCTTCTTATACATTAGCTGAAAATCGGAAAACAAGTACGAATTGATTTTGTAGGAATTTAAAATTAAAACAAAATTGGTTTTTTCTCTGAATTCAACAATATTTTAGAAAGGACCAAAATTCATGAATCGAAGCAAATTTACACAGTCGGAGTCTGTCAGTTCGATAGACAATATGATTTTCTTTCCAAATGTTAAGTGAATGAATTCGGTAACTAAATATTCAAATAAATAATATTTTTTATCTATTTCGAATCTGAAATTAGTGTTGAATTAATTGATTTAATACTAAAATACTTTTCAAACATATTTTTCTAATTCTACATTCTTATTTCTAATTCTATAGTCTTAAATTTCCCAAATACGAATTGCGATTATTCTCTGCCTTATATAAGAAAAATGGTGAAAGGGAAACTTATCAAATATATTATTTGGATATGAATTTATAAATATTTAAATTTTTTTCTTATACCTACATACACAAGTATGTTATGTAATAAAGGTGTTTCTCTTCTATCAAATGACTGTGATAATAAAAATTGTGAAAAGATATTTCCTTCAAGGTTATAGATACAATAAATATGTAGAAAATAAAAGCATATACTTATGTACGCAATTTAGTAAATATTTATTTTTTTTAAATAAAAATTCTATAAAAGTCATAGGAAACTTCAATGTTTTGAATGAAATTTTAATGTTTTGGGGAAAAAAAAATGTTATCTTGGATGATAATAAAAAGGATATTACCAACTCATCGAAAAATGTTTCAAAAATTCTGTAACCGAAAACTAGGTTAATTCGAGTATATAATTTGAAAATGGATAAAATGATTGCCATAAGGTTTTGGAGGTAATTAAATTTGTCATAAAATTTTAATGTAGATTTAAATGTATATAAATAAGTAGACTATACACCCTTGATTTTGATTGAATTTCAATAAAAATCTTAATCTCTAATTTCCCGTAAGATCGAGAAACTACATTTTATATATTTAATGTAACATTAATGCATTAACTGAAAAGATCAAAGAAAAATAATGAAAGAAATAATTTGATTATAAAAGATGATTCTGCAAATGACTGACATTATAATTAACGAAAAAGTGTCGGATTAAAAAATTAGAAACAGCATGTATTTCGATCGATAAGGCTTTAAAATTTATAATTTTTATCCTTCCTATAAGTTTTATTTTTCAACTGAAGCTACAGTTTATTCAATATCAACACAAGTGCGCGTAATATCATCGCGTGACTTGTTAATTTTATTTTGCTAGCGCATTAGCAATTTGACTATTAATTTTGACATTCTGCTACTCTTTTGACATTTTGATTCACATTTTAATCGATCACTTTTATTTTGTGTAAATACACGATAAAGCATAGTTCTATTTATTTTATGTTCTTTTTACAGAGCTAAGAATAAGAACTGCATCGACTTAAATTGAGTTCAATAATACTGAAATTGTGTTTGAAAACATCTGACAATTTTCATGTTATAACTTAACTAATTAAATTCTTTCTTCGCACACTCTATATATATAATTCAAACAATCCTCAATAAAGAAACATTTTTTTTTCTAATAACCACGTATAGGTTTTGCCGTTTTGGTCTGAAAGTTATAATAGCTTAGTTAAATAATATTGATTTTTTTTTATTAACAAAACAAATCTTTTATACATGAGTATAACAAAGTAAATTATTTTTGAAAAGAAAATTTTAGAAAGTTTTGCTCTTGGCAAATTTTTGTTTAATTTTAAGATCGAAATTTTCAAAATAAATAGTCATTTCTTTTATTCAATCGAAAAAAAAAAATCAAAAGTCTTTTAATAAGTCAATACAAAAAAAAAAAACCTAAATTTAATTTCGTTAAAGGCGGTTATTGATTGATTTTTCACGTTTTTTTTATTATTCTTATTATTATTTTTTTTTTCTTTAAAAGGTCCTTAATATATTAATCATTTTCTGAGAAGCTTTTTTATTTCTATTTATTTTTTATTTATGTTTTTTTGGGTTTCATTCACTTTTTTCTTACAAATATTTAATGTTAGAGATTTCTTTCTTTTTTTTTATTTTTCATCAAATCCATTTTCAGTCAAATAGAAAGATAACTTAATTAATATTTGAAGTTAGTAATTATTGAATAACCTAAAGCTAGACATACAAGAAAAAAAAATAGATTTTTAATTTTGCTTTAAGGATAATAACCTAGTATACTTTTTTGATTAAATACATCTGGTTTTAACACATTCTTTAGTTAAACCTCATTCAATAAAAATGTCAAGCATAATGAGTATATTAATATCTTTACAACAAAACAAGGTAAACATTAATTTTAATTGGACTATGAGACTGAACATAGAAATCACATTTTGAAGCAGATAATCAATTCACACACATAACATCTGTGAGGTCGAAGAGAAACTGTATAAATTCAATAATTTTATCATAAAAGAAAAATTTCTAAATTATTTTTATGAAAAAAAAAAATTATTAAAATGATTTTAATAGTGAAAAACATCAGAAGACAACGTCTACAACCACCAAATGTAATATAGTTTTAATGCCTACAATCCTGGTGTTGTTCAATCTCTTAAATTCAATTTTTAACACAATAAACTCGTGAGAGTACAAATAATTCTATAATAATATAAATGTATATAACCACTTAGATAAATAAAAAAAAAATGAGATAAAGGTACATAAATTTAAAAATAGCTTAATTAAAATTATAACATTCAAATAATAAATAAAATTTCTTATCTAACTAATTTATTCATATTATACTACTTACATAGGTACTTTAAGGATTGAAGATATTATATATAATTAAATAAATTTGTAACACAGATTTTAATAATGTTTGATATTTTAAGTGAGTTTTATATACGTTTATTATTATTTTTTTCAAATTAATTAAAAACGGTTAACCATATTTCCTGGTGAATTTTAATTTTTTTTTTTTAATAAATTGTTTTATGTAAAATAAAAGTAATAAATTACTTTTTACATTGAAAAAAAACATTTTTTTTTCTATTAAATAAATAAATATGTTTAATACTTATATGTTTTATAATATTTTACGTAATTTAAAAATTAGAACAAGAGAGTATGTCTATTGAAACGAATAACACAGTCAAAATTAAAACTATATATGTTGATTAAACATCACTTAAGATAACATTCATAAACAAACTTCAAAAATTTTATACCATCGTTATATTGATAATATCAGTAGTTTACTATATTTGTCGAACAATTTATTAAAATAATGATTTTTTTACAATTAAGAGTACTAAAACCAAAAGCAATATTTCTGGACGTATATTCATTATGTATATAGTTTTAAACTGATTATGATGTAAAAGTTAAAATTTTTAGATATTATCTTTATGTTAAGCATTTTGTATAGAATCCAACGAGTCTGACGTTTAGAACAAATACACAATCCACATAACAGTCTTCTAAATTTGCATAAAAAAATTGTGAATTGGTATTATAAGAGCGATTAAGAGTACTATAGATACAAAAACATTTGGCACTCCAAAGCAATTCTTACAACTTTGTTTGGATTATTAATAAAAAGCAATGAAAAAAAAAACAAATAATGTAAATAATACGTAGAATTGCTTAAATTCACAAACAAATAAAACAATTTATAATTTTTTTTTTTAATAAAAAAAAAGTAAAAGGATAAAAATAAAAATTGAAATTGTAATTTTTACCGCAAAACATACATATGTGTATTAAAATATATAAAATATACATAATAAATTTTATAGAAAACAATTTATTTACATTTATTTTATTTTATTTTTTCCTTTTCTAAAAACCATGAGATTTGTTTGAAAAAAAATATATATATTTTTTTTTTCGTTAATTTATTTTTTATAAAATTCAATTTAACAATTGTCTTTGCTTATTTTTATTTTTTTTTTTTTTTTGATTTTATTTTGCAATTGTCAGCTGTACTTTAAATTTTTTTTTTAAATGTAAATTTTTAACATTGAAAGCATGTCGGTAATAAATCTAAAAATCTGGCGACACAGAAATGAAGCGTATGTATATGCATATGTAAAGTTATTTTACAAAAATTGAAGTCAAATTTTTATTCGATTTATTTTCACAAAAAAACAATTTTCCCTTTTTTAATTGCGCGATCATGTAACTCAGGTATTTTATAAAGTTCATTTTACAATTTTTCTTCGCTTCAAAATTCAATATTTTTTGTTAGAACTAAAAGTCCAACAAAAATGTAAACTACTTTAAGATGATTTTAGGATGACTTAAAGATGACTTCACAGTGAGTCTTGTCGATAAAACAAAACTGAAAGGATATTCAAAATATATGATTTTGATGATATTTCAAAATGATCTTAAGACTTTTGTGAATTTTATAAGAAAATTAATTATTCTTCAAAAAAGTTGGAAATATTTTGTCTTCAAAAACATAGAACAAAATTTTTAATATTACTTTATAAATGTAAAGGAGAAAATTGTGTATACTTCATATCATATGACCGTCTGCACCACAGCTTATGCATCAGATTTCTGGCTATGATTTAGAATCTAGCTAATTTCAATTTTAAAATATGTACATTCTCGGACCTATTATTCAACGGTTCCGTCGCAGTCAGAGCCAACTTTATTTTAGGCTTAATATTATATTTTAAATTAGTTGATTTGCTATGAGCTTACAACAAACAACACACCCTTGTATTTTGTACTTATAAAGTCGTAGTAAATGAAAAAAAAAATTGAATTGAAAAAAAAGTTTATAGGTACATACATAACGGAATTATTTTATGTCAAATTCATACTAATATCCTGACATGTGTGTTAAAAAAAATGTGTATATATTTTTAATTGTGATTCATTTGTAGTGAGAATACCATAATATATTTTTATTTATTTATTTTTTTTTTTTTTTCAAACAAAACATTTCAAAAGCAGAAATAAATTTCTAGATTTTCTTTCTGTTTTTTTTTTGTTTTTTTTTCAAATCCTTGAAAATTTTTGAAGGTAATATAGGCTTTAAAAGTTAAAATAAATGTAATATAACTTTTTCAAAAAAGATAATTTTCTTTCTTCATTTTTGCAAAAATGAGAAAATATACAAGAAAAGAAAAATCTCATAAATCACTCAGGTTTGGAGCAAAAAAAAAAATAAAATAAAGATTAAACTGAAAAATGAAAATTTGTCTGAGATTCTTGATATATATTTTTTTTTATATAGAGATATTTCATTTCATAGAATGGTTTTTTTATTGTTAATTTTTTTCTCTACTTCTTTTTTTTTTTTGCAGAAAATAAGCTTCGAAGTTTATAATTTCTATGACATACGAGTACTGAGATATTAGTTATTTTAACTTTATGTTGTGTCATATGCTCAAAAGATAGAAATTTAAAATGGAATAGGGACATATAAAGCTTGAATTAATTTCTTGTTCGGATTGTGATAGTTAAACATGTTTGAAAATCGACCGTTCGGACGATATAAGTGTGTTAAGCTTTGACAGCTAAAGAATTTCAAACAATATCGGAGACGTGCGTAGAAAAGTTAAAAATGTGTGCTATTGTGCCAAGAAGAAGAACTAACGCTGATCAAATTCAAGCTGACATTAAACGGTATGCCCTTATTAAAGAGTTTGATTTTTATATCTTTCATTTATTCACTATTTTTCAAAACTACTACTTTAGCGAAACCTTTACATTGGTCTTATATTCGTTGAAAAAGTACCTTGTATTTTTTTTTCTTTTTGAGCCAAAAATTTAAAAAAGAACATATAGGAGAAAGTAAAGTAATAAATTAAAAAGTATCGTTCAATTGACGCTTCAGCATTGAAATACTGACATTAAATCCTAGCAAGAAAACAAATATTTTGTTAGCAAGTGAAACTGGTGTATAACTATATTGGGGGTGTAACTATATTAAGCTCAATTTCTAATTTTATCTTACTCTAATTAAATAACACACATAGTGTAGCAATAGAAATATAGCTTTAAATCTACTATATAGCTACATTTGTATATGTAGTATATAATAGTACAATTGCACACATATAATATATAAATAACCCATATCTTTTAAAAAAATACGTGCCAACTTTTGATAAAATTATTAAGTGAATATTTTGCTTTTATCCAGTTATCTTGAAGATTGTTCTTATTTTAAAATAAAATAAAAAAAATTAAATTAAAAGAGAATTTTAAATTTTTTATTTATTTTAAGGTAAAAATTTTATGAAAAGTTTTCGAATAAATAAGAAAATACATCGATTCTCGGTTTTTGTTTCTAATGTTTAAAATATTTCTCGCGCCTTTTGAAAAGTTTACTTAGTACTGCTAAAAACTATCATTTGGGAAATTATATGTGAAAATGTTTTTTTTTTAAAATAACTGAATGAAACAATTTAAGAAATAAAAGGATTGTGATTTTAAGTAATAATAAACCCAAAGCTTTTTATTTGAATTTTTGATGTGACATGTTTTGAGAATGGATCTGTTTGCTTAGTGCAGAGCATGAAAATAAAAAAATTAAAAATAAATGTCTAAGTGCAGGAAAAAAATGCATCTCCGTGAATCGTGATTCAATAACAGACTAGAACTCAAGGATATAAAAAAAGAGAAATGTTAATCGGTGTTGTTTTAGTTTAAAATATATAACAGAATTAAATCGTTTTCCCTGTTATTCTTAATTTAGATCCCAAAGGATATAAAATCATAATACTCTTGTCAGTCGATATATAACAAACACAATATTTGTTGGTAAAATTAAATACAAAATAAAAATAAGCCAATGTAATTTAAAAAAAAAAATGATTCAAAATAAAAAATACACTAAAAATAGTTAATTTAGTGACATTAATAATAAACAAAAAGTTTACATAACTATTGAGAAATTAACCTTGATACTCATTGAAGCTCATTATTGAAACTTATTGAAGCGTCTATCTTAAAGTACTCAATATTTGAATAATTTGCCTGCTAATCTCAAAAATTATACAATTTCAATACTTTTGTCAGCTACTGTATATGAATTTCATAATAATAATAAAAAAAAAGCTTTGATACAAAATAATACTTTAACATTTGAATGAATTTAATGAACGAAGGGACCAAAAATATTTACGAAAGAATTATTTTTATACGCTTTAAAAATTACATAGAATTTTTATATTTTTTTTCACAAAATTGTTCACATATCGCTTGAATATTATGTATTTTGCTCAAAGAAAATATTATATATATAAATGATGTAAATGTTGTATATATAATATACCATATTTAAAAAATAAATAACAAATTTTTTTTTTCATAAAAAATTTTATAAAAATATTATATAATATTATATCTATGTATATAAAAATGCGTAAAAATTTTTTATGCTTGAGTTTTTTTTTGAATTTATATATATATATTTTTTTTTTTTTTGATAAAAATCAAGGCAGGTACATATTATTATAGGAAATTATTAGAATAATGATTTTTTTTTTTTTTTCAATTTATTTCTTAAAATAATAAAAATAATTTATAATTTTATATAAAAAAAAAATTTATTGAAAAAAAATATATTTTTTGATTTTCTTTTGAAATTAAGTTTGTTAATATAATAATATATAGGTACAGAAAAAAGTAAAAATTTTTGAAAATGGTTAAAAATATTTCAAATAAATATATAGGTATTTTGTTTTAAGAGGAAAAATATTTTTCATCAAAAAAGTGAAAAATGTTTTTGTTATGATGTTTACGATTCTATGATGATATTTTGATAACAGCTGCTGTATATATGAGATTTAGAAAATATCGCTATCGCCGTTAGCAATTGGATTTTTGTATTTCACTTAACAATTAATTGGTTCTTAGTCATATTAATGAGTATGCATTTAATATTAAAAATAAAATAACACAAACACTTAATTCAAGTGAACAAATTGGAAAAATTGACACAAATTCATGTCCGCGATGGGTAATGGAAATACCATAGCACCATGACGGCGTGACACGAATCAGCAACGAAGCTCTCCCTAGTGATTACAAAAAAATTTTGACTTTTATGACGCTAATATAAGCATCCCGAATTTTTGAACTTCATTTATCATTTGAAATCATGATTTCTATATTCAATAATACACTTTATTTACTCGGAAATTTGTGTTTTTAAGAATGATCCAACAATAAGTTATTAATTAAGCTTATTAAAATTTAACAGAGCGCTACTGAGTCATATTATTAATCAAAACCAAATTACAATCAAAATTACTATCAATTTTATAAATAAATATAATATCCAATTTAATTGTCAAAATAAATAACTCAATTATATTATACTTTAAGTAATAAATTAATGGAAAGCGCCGACACTGATTTTACTTAAAAGAGTACAAAAGCACACAAAACATTCATACAATATATTTTTGAAGAAAAAATAACAACTTAAAAAATTATTTTATTATGCGCCACAACAATTTATATTAATTAATTATTTCTGACTAAAAATTTATATTACAAAATAAATTATATAAATGAAATATGAATTTTTGTGAAAATTTTTAGACTGAAAAGTTATAAAACTTCGACGAAGTTCCATACATTACTCTTAGAAAGAAACTTTTTTTCATTAAATTATTTATTAAATTAGAAATTTATTTAATGTTTTGTTTTTTTGGTAAAAATAAATAAATGTTAACATTGGGATCGGATACCAAGAAAATTATATTCAATATACTATAAAAGTATTTCTTCACAAAAATCTTTCAAGTTAAGTTTGAACGAAATAGTTACTTCTACATAATTTTGAACAATATCATAAGAGTTTTATATTAAAATAGAAACAGAAGATGTCCGCAAAGTATCTGAAGATAATTTCATTTTCATAATGTCCATGATATTAAAATTTAAAAGTTATGCTGAAGTCGGAAGGAAATACAATAAGAAGATACTGTCCTTTTTATTTTTAAATTTCTCAAGACAATGATAACGAATTATATCTACATAAGTTTTTTTTGTAGAAATATATTTTTTTATTTTAAAATTACAAAAGATTTAGTAAATTTTTAAATATTGCTGATCTTGGAACTGATAATAAACACAAATCTGATAAATATTCGCTGATAATATTCGTTTAATGTGATAATCAGATTTGTCTTACTAATAATCGAGATTCAGTACTTTAAGTACTATTTTACTGAAAAGAAACACATATTTTCGCTAATAAATTTTCGTTCCATTCCATGTGATTATCAGATTCGTGTCACTGATAATCGAGATTCAGTACTTTAAGTAAAATAGTACTATCACATTGACGGAAAACTTATCAGCGATGATATGTGTTTATCAACAGTTCCAAAATCGGAAATATTTAATAATTTACTAAATCTTTTATAATTTTAAATTAAATTATATTTATATTACTAAAACAAAAGTACCTATATAAAATAGAAATTTTTAGAATCATATTTTATTATACAACGAAGAATATTCAAAAAGAATAATATAATTTCTTAATTAATAAATTGTTTTCGCAAATGGAAAAGTTTTTTTTTTTTTTTAAGAATTTTTCCTTATTCTACGGTAAAAATAAATTTTTCTAAAAATTATTATTATTATTTCTATATTTTGTGTGAGTGTGTTTTTTTTTTTGTCTAAACACCTTGGGAAAAATCAGTTCTGAAAAGTTTGATTAATGATTTTTATTTTGGAAAAAAAAAAATTATAAAAAATAAATATTGTTTTAACAGAGAAAATTATCTAAATCGTATATATAGAGAACCTAATTTAGATTTTCAGAGGAATAAAATGTTTTTAGGTGTATAATATATTATATAAAATATGTATCTTCCCAAAAAGTTAATTATATTATCTCTGGAGGGTGCTTGATCAAAAAATTTTATCATTGAAATATCTATTTATTTTAATTTTTAGTTTGAAATTAATTTTTATCATTCACATAATGTAGTCACTTCAATTTTTTAGAACTTAGAGTATACAGTTCACAAAAACCTTGAAACAATTACGTCGAATTAAACTTAGTCTTCTACACATTTATCTTAAAATCAATAACTTGATTATGTACAGAGATTGAAAAACATATATATATATATATATATATATATATATATATAGTATTGACAGTACATATAATGTATCGATTCTTGAAACTTTAACTATAGCATATATTTAAAAGTTTTTTTTTTTTGTGTTTCGAACTTACCTTTTAATTTAGTCAATATTAGTCCAAATGTATCTGAAAATAATAAAAAAAAATCTATTTTATTAAATTTATTTTATAAATTTTTATATTTTATCTTATCATTTTTAAATGATATTATTTACATTAAAAATTAAATTTTCTAGTATAAATATAATAATTATAATAAATAAGTAAATTTGTAGGTATCTATTTGTGTAGAATGTAGATAATTGTAATTAATATCCCCACAGGAAATATTATACATCTTTTCGAAAATTACTTCGCTCTTATAAATTAAATATAATAATATCAAAGACAATTTTTAAATAAGATGATATAATTATTGAACAAAATTTTGAAAAAAAATTAAAGAATATTAAATCTAAATGTTTTTTTTTTTTTTGGTTTTTTCTTCGAATTTCTTTTTAATCAAATATTATTATTCGAAGACTCTAGAAATAAATTTTAATGTGCATGTGATCGGTATGTTGTATTTACAATCGCAAATTTAGCTCGGTAAATGGTCGGTAAATTGTATTTACAATCGCAAATTTAGCTCGGTAAATGGTATATTACATACGTCAATACAAATGTAATTATTTAATTAAGTAAATTTTATTTACATTCTCCGTATTAAGTAAATTTTATTTACTTACTTCATTTTGAACTTTTGTTTATTTTTTGCATTGCAAATGTATTGATTGCAACTACCTCCCACATGCACATTAAAACAGTATACAAAACATGTTAATAAAATTTGTTATACAGCTCGTTGTGTATATACACAAAAACACATGGACACTTGTCAATATTATATCACTCGACCTAACGGCCTCGTGATATAAGTATTGACTCGTGTCTATGTGTTTTTGTGTATACACAACTCGTTGTAATAACAAATTTTCTTAACATGCGTTGTAATCTACTATTGTTGTACATTAATTATGGACAGAAATTATACAAACAAATATGTAATTTTATACATAATATTTATATGTTAGTCATATGTTTAATGTTTTTTTATTTGATTAGTATATTTTTTACCAATATATTCCTCATTTATAAGATTTAGAATTGCATATTGATATCGTATTGATAACTTATTCAATTGCGGAATAGAGAGACGCCTTCCATAGGATAGTTATAGCTTTTCTTAAGGACAAATATAGTATGTTTTTTGTGACATATCTTGAAACAATTCAATCAATTTATTGTGTTTATACTTCAAAACTTCTAACGATAATAAATCACCACAAACAAAATTTAAATAAAATTGAAAATTCGTAAAATAAATTATATCGTAAAGGAAGAGAAAACATGAAAAAAAAAATTTCATTTGTAATTCAAAAACAATATTAAATAAATTAAAATTCTTTTTAAATATTTATTTTTTAATTATTTATTTTATTTTATTTTAAGGACTTTTTCCCAATTTGATAAAAAAAACAAATTTTTATAGTATTTTATTTTACGCAACTTTGATGTTACAAAACATAAAAATTTTATACCATTGAAACTCATTAGCAAACAAAAAACGAAGCATAAAATTTAAATTGAAAAAGAATTAAAAAATTTTTGATTTTTATTAAGTATAAAAAAAAAAAAATTCTATACTTATTTATCGATTAAGCAAATTTAAACAAAAGAAATTGGAAATTTAATGATCCACAACGAATTCTATTAATTTCTTCTTCAATGGTTCAATTTATCAATTCCTTTTAGTTCTTATTATTATTCTTATTATCATTATTATTATTTTTATTATTATTATTATTATTATTATTATTCGTATTTTGGAAATATTTCAAAATATCCCCAGGACAGAATACAAAAAAAAAAAGATTTACATACTATAAAAAAAAAAATTATTATTAAAAAAAATATATTTTTTCAATGTTAAAAATTGAAGGACAAATATTGCTTGAAACCAAAGAATGAACAAACTGGAGCTAAAAATAATCTTATAATTTGCGTGTTTATTTTTGATTTTTAATATTTTTTTGAAAATATCTTCAAGAAATATATGGACATAAGCTGCAACATTTTTAATTAGTATATAATAAACACGTGGCGATATTGAACAAATTCTTTTACAACATACTCAATTTTAAGCCTAAGATCGAGTTGGTGGATTTTTACAGAACGATGAAGCCAACGGTATTGAGCTCAAAGAAAATTGTTTTTATATTTTCATCATGAAAATTTTTATACACGAGACTTTAGACTACAGAAACTTTATTATATTGGAAACAGACTTTGACATCAAAGTAAACTCTTAATTTTAGATTAAATATTTAGATTTTAGTTTCTACTTTGTTGGAAATAGGTTATATTAAAAATTGAACAAAAAAAACTACTTAAATCCTGTTTTTTACCCCTGTAAGCACAAAAACTCAATATCTAATTCAACTTTCAAATTGAAAAAGTTTTTCACAACTATATATAAATGCCTGAATTATATATATGGAAACAATTTTCATATTTTCCCTAACAACATTTTTCCCACCTAATAGAAGATGAAAACAAAAAAAACGAAAAAGAAAATTCATTCAAACAGCATGAAAATAAAATGAAAAACCATTTTCACAAAATATGAATGGGCATAACTTTTCCTTATTATAATTTTTTTTTTTTTTTTTCAACTTCTTAAGATTTTTCTTTTTATTTCGCTATTATATAATAAAGTAATATTTTTTTATTTACTCGTATTTATATATAGGGATATACATAGAAGATATTCATAATATTTGTATATAAAAGAAAGGAAAATTAGCTTTTCGCGAAGATAATGATTTCCTATGATGTCGATAAAAATTTTTTTTTATTTTTTTTTCCATAATGAATAAAAATTATATTTTTCATGGGTTTACTTTGTACAAAAAGTAAAATTAAATGTGCGTCCCATTTGCCGATGGCACTATGTTCATTATTAACATATCGTATAAAAAAAAGAATTTGTTTTTTTTATAGCTTCATATACATAATTTACATTACAATAATTTCGTTTTTATATATATTGAACATTTCAAGATTTATAAATATAAAATATTCGATCGTTAATGATGTTATAAATTACCACCCGTACATGTATAATTTTAGTTTACCAAACGTTCTAAATCCTTACTTAATTGAAGTGAAATCATTATATTTTCAATGTAGAAATAGTACTTAGTTCAGAAAAAAAAATCGAAACCTTAAAACGAGTTGTTAGCGAAACTAGAAACCAAAAAACATTTTTTCCCAATTTTAGAACTTTCATTTACAAAGTTCAAATGTGGAATACTCGTGAATTAAAATGACCGATTAACCTTGGTTTTAACTATATTTACACTTAACTAAAATGATATGAAAAATTTAATGGTTTGTAAATTAAATATTTTGGTAATATCAATGACACATAATTAAATCAACAGTTAATAAAGATAAATTTATAGATATAAGTAAAAATTAATTAATTCAGTTAATATAATAATATAATTTTATTATCAGAAATAATTTTGTTTATGGGTTTGTTCGCAATAAAAAAATATAAAAATATTGGATTAGTTTAAATAAATGTTCAGTTTGTTATCTATATTTAGTTTAGCTTATGTTTTTAAAGTAAAGTGAACAGCTGAAAAAATATCTGTAATGGTTCGAATATGTCTTATATATATACAGGCCCGGCTCGAGGCGTGTGCGAACTGTGCATTGCACACAGTAATGAAAAGGCGCCTACAAGCCAATATGAAATTTAAATTTCAACAAAAATAATTTTTTTTTTAAATGTATACAAATTTTTTTTGAGATTTTGATTTTTGGAGCAAACGAACTACAAAATTATCTGAAATGTTGTCTCGCAAAATTGAAAATGATATTAATCCAGAAAACATTTTAAACTGGATTTATAACAATAATGTTGAAGAACTTTTTCCAAATGCACTGATTTAAGGGTATTACCATAAAGGAAGTATAAATATGAGAAATTCATTTCATACAAAAAAATCAAATTAAAAAAATTAAACAAAAAATATGAAATCAAAAATTGAAATCACTATCCCATTATGCCTTGTTCGCATTATAATTTAAATTCCACTTAGATTCCGGAAAACAAATTGCCGTTCGCATTACAATATTTGATGAGAACTGGAATTTGATGATGTATAAAAAACAATTGAGAAAGAGAAAAAATGTTTGTTGTTAAAAATTTTGACTTTTTATCTCGCTTTTTATCAATTTTATTTGGTTTTTTCTTCATTTTGAGTCGAATTTGACAAAAAAAAATTGTTGCCACCTATAAGAAAATTTTATAAAGTGAGTGAAAGTAACTATAAATGTAGAATTCCAAACCTGACAAACTGGAATATAAAAGTGGAATATACAAATTCCGGAATATTTTTTATATGAAAAATCCAGTTCGTATTCCTGAAATATTCCGGAAAACAGCATATTCAACAAATATTCTCCTAATGCGAAAAGCATATTACCGACAATTGGGATAGTGATTTCATATAGAGCGACATTTTTTGTTTAGTTTTTTTAATATGAATTTTTTGTATGGAATGAATTTCTCTTATTTATGCTTACTTTGTGGTATTACTAACTTTACCCGTTTCAGTTTGCTAAAGGTGAGAGAACTTTTCCAAAATTCCTTGCACACACAACAAAAAAAAACCACGAGCCGGGCCTGTATATATATATATATATATATATTAGACTGGCCCTTGCTTGTATGGCGTTTTGTAAAGTGTTCCAGAACCTCGCTCCAGAAAGCTAATTTTGTTCGTTTGGATGCCAAATATAATGTGTGAAAATTTCATCCAGATCGGACAATGTTTAGAACTGCCCCTGGGCCTTCAAAAATCGAAAAAATTCGTTTATTTAACTTTTTTTTTTACATTCATCACACCAATGGTAAAAGTATGCAACCTAATGGCAATATTATATTTTTGGGCAATAGGAGCACTCAATACGAGTTCAAAATGGTATCACTTATCAAAATCGGAATAAAAACACCCGAGATATGAATATTTTTGTGTTAAAGTTCTTTATTTTTATGACAAATACATGGCAAAAAAATGTGGTTAATATTTAACCTAATCTAATCTAATCTAATTTAAAGCCGATACGGGAATCTGCAGGGGTTGTGGAGAGGAACCCGAAGCTACACCTCACGTGCTCTGCCAATGTCCAACGTTTCCGACTAGGAGAACTAGGATGTTGGGGAATTATTTTTTGCGGCACCTTGAGGACCTGCAAAGTCATAAGCCAAGGGATTAATTAGGTTTATGAAAGGGGTGAGTTGGCTCGATGGGGAATTATAGGCCCATCGGGAAGGGCAGTACAACGGTCAAATTGCCTAAGTGCAAGGAGATCTTGGTATTGCCTACCCGCTACAACCTAACCTAACCTAACCTAACCTAATCTAAGTTGATGTTAACGACTTTTTGTTATGACTTAAAAATTTTTTACGGTATCGATCGACTGTCAATAATAGAAATTGTTTTTGTTCCTCGTCAAGAATCTTATTAAATTCCTCCATGAGCTTGACTTTTCTTTCAGCAACGTCAGCAACGTCATTTACAACCAGCATTTTCTGAACCACTTGTAAGCCTTGTATATATGAGTCGCGCTGATGCCAAGTTGATGGATCATAATCCATAAGCTCAGTGGACATGTTGATGCGCTTGAAGAAAGATACCGTTTTCTTCGTTAGGAAATAATCTAACGTTTTGTTTTTGTGACAAATATCGGCATCGTCGTTGTTGCTGCCTTTAAATGAAGCGATTATTCTTTCTTTTACATCGATGGAAATACTGTTGTCAAAAAAAAAGCAAGGCCCATTGCTTCCGCGGAGGGGTACCACAAATGGCCTCACATTTGCTTTACGGTCGCGGTCGAAATCTCTTTGTCAGTTGTGCCTTAATTATGCAAATTGATTAAAAACTGAAAGTCAAAATTTAGATTATTTCCTAACAAAAAAAACAGTATCATTCTACAAGCGCATCAACATGTCCACTGAGCTTATGGATTATGATCCATCAACTTGGCATCAGCCCGACTCATATATACAAGGCTTCCAAGTGGTTCAGAAAATGCTGGTTGTAAATAACGTTGCTGACGTTGCTGAAAGAAAAGTCAAGCTCATGGAGGAATTTAATAAGATTCTTGACGAGGAACAAAAACAATTTCTATTATTGACAGTCGAT